>PKRV01000076.1:1189866-1479792 GCA_003709505.1 Hyphantria cunea
AAAAAAAAAAAAAAAAAAAAGGAAGGATGAACCGAAGCGTTTAGTTGTTTAGTTCGAAAGCCTGTGTAACCCCATTTGTCCATAATAAGATTTGTTACATGGAGAATATCCTTTTTTAAAAGTGTCACCGATTACAATTTGTGTGCAGCAAGGTGGTTATAAATAAACTGTATTTTTCGTTCCTTGACCATTAAAAGTAAAAAGGCAGGTCATAATTAAGGATGCGTATAAAGGAAAACGTAGTATAGGCCAAGCACGGCAGATTGACGTTTTGTGCGAGCTGTCTAACAGAATGTGACGTGCAATGGGGCTATGTCCAGCAGTGGACTGCAATAGGTTTTTTTCATGGTATAGCGGGAAAACGAGCAGACGTATCACCTGATGGTAAGCGATTACCGCCGTCCCTGGACACCCGCAACACCAGAGGCGTCACAATTTTTAGTCGTAAACAAAAGGAATTTAGCCAAAATATGACAATAAGTATAGCTATCTACGACTTTCTTCGTAATATGATGTCAAAAGTGCGTTGCCGGCCTTTGGGTGATGGTGGGATGGGTTGGGGAATGGTCCTCTGGTATCCTCACTCACTCGATGATATACAGCGCATACGCTATTTCACATCGGTTTTCTGTGAGGCTGTGATATCACTTCGGTCGATCCGGCCTTTTCATGCCGAAGCGTGGCTCTCCCACGGCAAATTGCTGACGACGAAGCTGACAAACGTAAGTCCCAAAAAGAGATATGAAGTCGTAAGCATTTAGGATTTCGATATCGATTCGGTCGACTGAATCCATCTATTTAGATCGGTACATTTGAAGATGAGAAGAACAAACATCTTCTCATCTTGGAGCATGGTAAAGCTTATTTAAATCCCATGCCTTTTAACGAGCAATTCTTGTACAAATATAATCTGAATCTCGGAAACGGCTCCAACGATTTTCGTCAGTGTGCAAGGGATTTTGAGGGCGATAAATCGGTCTAGCTAGCATTCTAAGAAAATTAATTATTTTGAAAGATACCGAGCAGAGTCACTTTTTCGTGCGTTTATTACATTTAACACTCTTTAAAATAACGTGAAATGATATCTAAAATCATGGTCTATGTACTACACCATTTGCCATAATCAATACTTCGTTTCCAGGAGGGCGGTATTCGCGCGCTTTACCGCGGCTTCGTGCCGACCTTGTGTGGTATGGTACCATACGCCGGCTTTTCCTTCTACTGCTTCGAGTCGCTCAAGTTCTTCTGTATGAAGTATATGCCCACCGCACTTTGCAAAAAATGCGAAAGAAATACTGGTAATGGCATAGATTATTAGCTCGTTGGTTTGAGACAAGGTTTTCGTTCTATCTGATCGCAACATATGCTAATTTGGCACTATAACTTTTATTGCAGAATTAATACTCAATCTGTAAGTTCAATGTCACTTTGATAGATGATTCAGGACGATTATATTAAAGTACTAGGTTTTTCTCCGCTTCGCCAGTATGTCAGTTATCGCTATTAAAAGAAGAATTCTTTCTCAAAAATCCAAATATCTCCATTCCAAAATCGTTATTGTGAAGTCAGTGCTCTCAAATATACTGACAACTAGTTAAACCCTCGAATTCAGTTCACCCTCAGGGTTGAGGTCCGATGCCAGTCGCTCCGTGGAATAATTGATATTCAGGTAAAACCGGTTGAACTAGTAGCCGACTCCATTAATCTTGGGAATAATGAAAGCTAGGAAGATGATGATGAATATAGATGTATTCATGCAGTATGCTTTGTTATAGAAGACACACCACACACCAGATGTTGCAAACAGAAAAAATATATGCATTTACTTTGACGTATATATCTCAACGCAGAAATAATTAAAAATAAACACATACATCCAGTAATCAGAAGTTAAAATTTGAAACTTAATGTTTTCAGGAGGTCTAGTACTGACAGTGCCTGGTAAACTGGTCTGTGGAGGGCTAGCAGGAGCTGTAGCACAATCCGTTTCGTACCCTCTCGACGTCACCAGGCGGCGCATGCAACTCGCTTGTATGGACCCTCAAACCGCCAAGTTCGGGTATGTTTTTTTTTTTTTTTTTTTTTACAACCCATAATGGCCCACTGCTGGGCTCGGGTCTCCTCTCAATTTTAACAATATAATTATTCTCACTGCACTTGTACTACACATGATACTGGTAATAGCATCTTGGCAACAATATTCTTTCATGTTGACACTTTGTTAAATATTTAATGAATTGTCAGATTTATCTGACGCGTTACTAACAGTTTTATTCATGTTGTTAGTATAATTTTTTTCTGGGTGGGGTAGGCAGGAACAGAAAAACATGAATAAGAGATTAGAAACAAGTTACTAGACGCCAGACCCCTGTGCTCATTTTGTGACTAAAGTTTTTACCTCAGACGACACTAAATACACCGAACTGTAATTTAACTGAATCAAATCAAATCAACAACCCATAATGTCCCACTGCTGGGCTCGGGTCTCCTCTCAGGAGAGGGTTAAGGCCATACGTCCCC
Organism: Hyphantria cunea; assembly: GCA_003709505.1. Classification (NCBI taxonomy): domain Eukaryota; kingdom Metazoa; phylum Arthropoda; class Insecta; order Lepidoptera; family Erebidae; genus Hyphantria; species Hyphantria cunea. Next base: position 1,192,387 of record PKRV01000076.1, read on the forward strand.
ACGCTGGCCAAGTGCGGGTTGGGGACTGGCAAGACAACGCTACGTAATCTTACCGTTGGATGTTTTTAAGCCGCCCGAAGGCCTCCAACTAAGCTTCACGACTGTTATCCTATGATAACAACCGGGACCGACTGCTTAACGTGACCTCCGAATCACGGAGACGCTCATGGTAACATGCCACCAGCGGTCACCCATCCAGGTACTGACCGCGCCGTCGTTGCTTGCCCTCGCTGATTGTTTCTAATCACCGAGTGCAACTGGGCTATGAGCGCCTTTAACTGAATAAAATTACTTTAATTTGTCAAATACAAATTGCGATTCCTGACGATGAGTATGGAATACTGTAATTAAATTATGTCAAGAAGCATCAACAAAATCTCAGAAAATTATTCGTACTGTTTAAAAAATGAAGAAATTTGTAATAATGTTAAATGTATAATTACCTGACTAATAGAAGCCGCTATTTTCTGATTGTAAGAAAAATCCATCAAACGTATCCCTTCTATGTGACCAGTTGATTACCTAAATTGTTCAACTACAGGAATTCAAATTGTATATAATAATACTTTTTATTTCATCATATGATTTGAACCGTTTCTGTTAATCTAAGTATATTAGTACATAGATTAAGAGAAACACTAAATTATATAATTTAGTGTACATATTATAGGGCCATGCACTGTACCTAATTAATTAATTATTACGTATGTACTTTCCACAGCACTATGTAATATTATACACAAATCCTATGTACTATTTAATACCTACGGTAATTAATGTGAGTATATCCTTTCCTATACTAATGCAGCGATATTTTTTATTGCATGTTTTTTTACATGGTGTTGGCAACACTTGCAGGAGGTTGGTTAAAATTATTATTTTTTATTTGTATAAATTTAAGGTTACCTTGATTCGATTTGTGGGGATGTATAATACATTATCGGAGACAACATACTTTGATCGTAACTTCGGACATAAACTTTAAAAAATGCATGATATTACTAAATAGGCAGACCAACAAAAGCCATCATTTTATACTCATTTATTTTTCATTATGGCAACATTGTATGTCTAACTGTCTATGCTCAAAGCAGGTGAAGATGTCAGGATTTTAGTATGTTAGTCATATTATATATATTAATGTTTTTTTTTTGTAAATTCAATGGGTCTTCCTAAACATGTTTTTTGTTTTAGATCAGAGTATTTAATTTAAACCTTTTTTCCAAAAATTACAAAAAATACTGCTTAGATAAACTTTTTCTAGTAAGGTTATTGTTCTAAAGTTTTTGTTTAATCAATATTTACGGTCTTTAAAAAAGACACCATTGTTTTGGCATTTCTTCCCAAAGTAAGTTTTCTATCTATCTATCTAAGTATTCGACTTCCATAGTAAGTTCGATGTCGATTGCACGTTTTACCTAGTGGTTTAAGCGGTCGCGACGCCGCTTTCTACTGCGCCAAGTGTCGTAGGTTTATATTCCACATGGGACAACACTTTGTGTAATCCACAAATTGTGGTCCTGAGTCTGGGTGTTCTTTGTGTCCATTATATGTATATTTTATAAAATCCCCCGTGGCACAGGATATATACTCCTAAAGTTTTAAAAAAAATCTATGAGCCTAAGAGTATTTCTTATTTCTACTAACAGGGGGAAAGAGGACCCAAGAATTACTTTAATTTTGCCATGATACTCTGCCTCTAAATCAAAATTAATGAAGACAGTGACATATGTTGTCAATGGGATGATGTCAAGGATAAACGATTTTATTTATTTACTACCTGAGCACTGTGGTACAACTCCTGCCAGAGAAAGTCCCGTTAAAATCGTTTCAACCGTTCTAGAGCCAGAACAAACAGACATACAGACAAAAAAGGAAAAAAGATATTATTTTAGTCAATGTACCGTGTCATACATATGCAGTTATTAAAAAGGGATTATTTTAATATTACAAATAGACGCTCCAATTTTATATATTTGTAAATATACGCTATTGTAAATAATATACCTTCTTATTTGTACCTATTTCCTATGTAAATACTTTTATTTAACAGCGATTCTAAATTTATAATTTACACATATAAATTGTTAATGTTCATGTCTTAAGGAAATAATCTGTGCTGTGATAATTACGATCACTTTAATATTACTAACATACTCTAACTCAGCCATATTTGGACTTCCCTGTTCCTTCATTTCATTTTCACCAATTCAAAATTATCGAGCCATTTGCCCAATGACAACTAAACTAAACTCTGGAAGTGTTTTATAAAAAGTGACGAAATTTTGTAACAGAAAGTTGAAGAAATTTATTGAATGAGAGTTTTTCGGGTGATATTTGAGATGGCATATATACCTACATCTTATACTGCTACTTTCGTTCACTGGATTTTTTGTTACAATTTTTTTCACAATTTCACTTTCGTACGCTTTCTACCGCGCCAAATGCTGTAGGTTCAAATCCCACATGGGACGACACTTTGTGTTATCTGAGTCTGGCTGTCCTGTGTCCATTTCATGTATGTTTGTCATCGAAACGAAAAAAGCTTAAAAATTAAGTGTTGTCAAAAGAAAATATAATTCATCGCTGTTATTGGTTTCATTCACAAAAAGTTTTGTTTGGGTTTTGCATTTTTATATAACTAGAATGTCTTGAAGAGTATTTTAATTTCCACAGTACCGGAATGGTGCAAACATTGACTCTCATATACCGCGACAATGGTATAGTGAAGGGTCTCTATCGAGGAATGAGTATCAACTATATCAGGGCCATACCAATGGTCGCCACCTCCTTCTCGACCTACGAGCTCATGAAACAGCTCCTCCAACTCGACACCGGTATGAAAGTTACATAGGATAATTGCGTTTTTTGTAATTTGAATTGTATTTAATAAAAATGACAGCAATATTATTATTTAATAGCCAAATATAAAGAAAGTGAAGTTAAAAAAAAACAATTGGAAAATTTCGAATACATTGTTTTTTTTTATTAGAATTCTTAGGTTTTACTTTTAAATGTGTTTTTTTTAATACTGAACAATTTGAAATGTAAATAGTTGTTAAGGATCAGTATTGCTATATATTTTGCAGTTTTAGACAATGTTTGCTATGTTAAACAAACCTATGTTTAACTTAGCTCATTCTTTGTCTGCAAACATGCTTTCAAAATAAAGGTAGAAGCTAGCCTATTTCTTGAATGTGTCTATATATTAATAATTTGATTTGTTTTAATACGATGTTCAGAATTTATTAGTAATTAAGATCATGCTTCCGAAGACTTCACTGTACCTATAGTTTAATGCCGAAATTCAATGTAATTTAAGACTTCATAGTTATAACACATATGATGTGTATTTCACAATACTCAGTACATAAACTAGCAATTATATTTGTTGAAATGTGTAAATACGTACTCCTTCTTAAAAGGCCGGCAATGCACTTGTGACGCCTCTGGTGTTGCGGGTGTCCATGGGCGGCGGTAATCGCTTACCATCAGGCGATACGTCTGCTCGTTTGCCTCCTATACCATAAAAAAATGACACAATATAAATTGTTAATTAACGCAAATATTCCTTAGCTATGCGATACGTAGGTAGAGAAAATATTTAAAAAAAATACAATTGAGGTAAGTACAGAGTTAAGTAGCAAATGTTTTTGGTGCCTTAAATTTTTAATACTTATTATGGTGCCAGCACTATTGTTGATTTTTTCCATGACTACTTTCTAAAAGAGGTTATACTAGATTATTTACAGACCAAGATTATAATACTATGTTAAAATTAATAAGACCAAAACTCATTGGACAAGTTAATAACTAGAAGGTATAAATTCAAATTGCGTTTAAAAGTAGAAGTTGTGCTAACCCAGTTTTTCCCTCCTAAAATACTCAATAAACTAAGTAAATACATTCGTACAAGTATATGTGTTCGTACGGAACACATACGTATTAAATATATCCCGTACGAAGCTCATGCGTATTGTCAGCACTCCCGTATGAGACAGAAGCGCTGCTGTACAGAACACAATAATAAATAAATAATAATAAATATTTCCAACATCTAACACACAACGCCATCTAGTCCCAAACCAAGCAGAGCTTGTATTATGGGTACTAGACAACTGATATAATACATATATACTTTTTTTTTTGTAAATACATACATATCATACATAGAAAACACCCAAACTCCGAAACAAATATTTGCAGATCATACAAACATTTGATCCGACCCGGGAATCGAACCCGAGACCTCAGGAACAGCAGTCGCATACGCTACCGCTAGGCTACCGAGGCAGTTAAATATACAATAGTTACGTTTTATACGCATTGTCCACTATTCATATAATCCAGTGCTGAAAACACACTACGTGTATTAGTAAGAATATATGAGTAAGCCTTTTATATTATACTACCTATTGATTTGACTGCCTCGGTGGCGCAGTGGTAGCGTATGCGACAGCTATGCTTGAGGTCTCGTGTTTGATATTTGTATGTTCTGCAAATATTTGTTCCAGAGTTTGGGTGTTTTCCATATATATGTATGTATGTATTTACAAAAAAAGGATATAGGTATTTATAACAGTTGTCTAGTACCCATAATACAAGCTCAGCTTAGCTTGAGACTAGGTGGCGTCGTGTGTTAGATGGCCGAAATATTTATTTGTGTATACAACGGTGAACTTGTTAATGATAAGTTTTATCTCTTATTTTATTTATTTATAATTTTCTAATATCACTTAGACAATAAATTTTGCGATTGCTGTATTGCTTGAAAAGGTATGACAATTTTTTTAAATACGATTATGTAGTTAAATATTTTTAAATTTGAAACCGGTGCGTTCTATAAAAATTTGACATAATAAGCTGTCAGCTTATATATTTTTAACGTTAACATTGTCTATCTATAGAAATAAAATTGATACACAAGAATGTATGTACATTCATAACTTTAGATCGACTGCAGCAAATTGTATTATTCTTTTTTTAATGTTTTTTTTTTTATGGTGAGTACAAGGTTTGTATAGAAAATTTAAAATAAAACTAAGTGTTATATTTTCTTTGTCTGCTTAGTCGCATACACTGCGGGAAGTTAACATGGGCTTAAAATAAGTGTAGTAATTCAGAAAGTTTTCAGGAAAATATATACGGCGGTACGAAATCGCCGGGTCAGCTAGTTTAAAATACATATAATATACCTATACCCCCATATGGTGGCCCCCTCTTGGATTTCTATTCATGTTTTTCAATAGGGAGTAGTCTTTTTAGCAGATGCAAATTTGCAAATACATTGAAATAAGATCAATTCGAAATGTATAACTTACGACTTAAAATAATTTATTATAGACAGATATGTTTCACCTCAGAATATTATTTCAGATAGGTATTGTTTAGCTAGCTTAAAGTATATTTATTGTTAGTATTGGGTAGTTAGCTTATTTATATAGTTAAGACATACTGCAGTCTGTAAAGAAAACGAAATATATAGAAAATCAAATATATTTAACCTGTTGCAAATACGCATTCCTGGCATACTATGATGTATGTGTTAATGTCTAGATAATGTTATTTAATACAATTTCTACTTAGAGAATTATTCCAAAGAGGCATATATAACAAAAAAAAAAGAATATTTTAAAAATCAGTATCTTCTATTTATCTTTTATTGAGTCTAAGATAACATTGTGCAAGTACATACAGATAAGACTTTAGCGAGATAAATTTTATATAATGCAATGATCAGTTTGATTTGTACAACCGACTTTTACGCACACAAAAAAACAATAAATGTTTTTTATTGAACTAGCACAATATAACTAAAACTCTAACAATATATCGATCAGACTGGCGTACAATGGGAGAGGCTAAGTCTTGAAGTGGGCTACAAATGCTGCAATAGGCTGATGATGGTGTAACAATGATTTTATAATAACCTTAGCATATTAAAAACCAAACATAAAACTAATTTATCTGAAAATTATATTTGTTATAAACAGTTAAAAAAATGTTGGTATACCTGCATGAAAAATTGTATTACATGTAGCCTGCCTATATTTAAAATTCTAAACGGCTTGCGAACCGCAAAGCACAATGACAGAATAATTCTCGAACATTTTTGGGATGTCAATACTTAAAACGTACCTAATGATTATTTTTTTATTAATAATAATATTAACTTTACACCAGAAGATTGTAAAATTTACTTGGCGGCCTCATTTCTCGAAGGCTACATCTTACAGACACCCATTGGTGTAGAGAAAAAGATATATTGAAAAAAGTACAGGGTGAAAATATATACTTAACTGAAATCAAAAATCATAAAAAACTGGTTGTATGTCCTACAATATTTTTTTATGGCAACCCAAAAATGTGTCCAACAAGAAGCAATAAAAAATAGTTCTTTAAGAGTCCAGAATGGCGCTAGTGTAGCCATAGGTCTACAAATATCGTAGGCGGAGTGAAATAGTAGGTAGATACTTGAAGTATTTGTATATAATACACGTTTATTGTCTGTAAAATTCGACGTATGATGGCGTTTGTATTCTAACACAATGTCTATTTTTTTAGCAAATAAAACTATTACATAATTTTATTTACGTGTTTTTTTCCTATCCCACTTTTATAACCCCTTACAGTGTAGTGACGGATTAAGATTTCAGAGTGTCCCCATCTTTATTCATCCCATGGGTGGTATCCCTCCAGGCAAGCGGACTTATGTGTCGAAGCCGTAGGTTTAATGACCTATAATTAAAGAAACTGATCACCGCAGTCGTGTTCTAGTAATACTAGAGATCTCTGTGAATTACTTAATATTTTGTGTGTAGTTAAATTTTTATTTTTTTATTTCAAGTTTAGATAATCACTCTGGTAGATTTTCTCGCATGAAATAGTCCGGTCAATATCCATAGTGACCAATCCGTCGTTGCAGACACGGCACCAAGGGCCCAGAAGATGTGCAGAGTTTTACTAACCTATGTATGTGTTCAGTAATTAAGTCACAGTGAAACAAAGAACTTTATTCGTTTCGACACTATAAAAAAGGTAGGTTCACTTTAATAATATTTCCTGTACATTTTCTTCACTTAACATAAACATTCTCATAGCTCATGACTGCTAGAATTCAGTTCAGTGAAATTTTATAACATTGACGCTAAGTGACCTACAGAACTGGTATCCTTTTCTCCAATTAAAATCTTAATCTTTTGGAGCAAATATTAAGCATCCGGTGACTCTGAAACTTTATATCATATTGTTTACGAAATCTTTTAATACAAAATTGCTCACTGATATACATTATTGATTAACAAAAGAGGTGGTTCAAATCATAAATAAAACTTTGAGTTCCTAAACCCCATGAATTTCATTTTTCCAAATAGGTAGTATACATGTAGTACTACCAACTGGCACAATTATAATATATAAAAAATCTAATTAATTTAGTCAATGAATTTGGATTCAGAAATATGATTTCTTACTAATAAAATTTTGGTCTTATGACAAGGATTTGATGTTTTAAAAATATTCTAAAAACCTAACTATTACAGAGTAGACCATTGTAAAAAATAATAAACTAAATAAACTTACTAATTGGTAGTGGTAAAGAAAAAAACAAATTTTTATAATTATTTTTATTTATTATATCTAAATCCTATTAACAGGCATAGTACACGTTGCAAGAATAATTATTTAACCGTATTGTGTTTTACATTTTATTTATTGCCATTGTGTAGCGTTACCAGTTGTGTCTATTGTATGTATATCATTTGTTTAGTCGGCGCAATATCAACAGTACCGAGTCTCATTTATACATGAACACACACTATGCATACAAAACGATTTGTCTCAATACTTTTAACGTCGGTCGCTTATGCATTTGCCAGAAAAGCCTTAATTTTAACTTAGGTTAATGCACCCACACTATAATCATCTATCGATGTTATTGATCTACGTCGTTTCACTGCGAACGTTAACCGGTCTAGCATCGCTCGTGAGCAATTCCCAATATTTCGATAGTTTATCGAAGACTGAGCTCACCTACATAGTATGCGATCTTTCAAAATCTAACTTTCCACTTATGCACGTCCTAATTTTCAAATTATATTGATATATTCGCTCGGAGATCAATGATCGATAGACTAGCACAAGGTTGATCAAGTGTTCAATGGAAAGTAATCGATAAATTTTCATATTCGACGTCAGTCAATGTATCGATGTACGTACAGTGCGAGTGCTATAACACACTCACGCGAGCTTCGATAGGGTGAAATAACGCCTTAAGCGAAGAAATCAAACTTGTGCTAGAGTTTATTTTTTATTTCACGCGAACGAGGCTCGCCCTTACATTCTCTTTTTTTTTTGTTATTTTTTCTTTTATGGATATCATATTTTATTTACCTATAACTTACATACTTAATACTTAGATCAACGAAACGTGTGGCTTCAGGTGTCATTGGTGGGTAAGGTCTTTGTATAATTAGTACGCACGCGTTTATTTTATATAGGAAATGAAAAAAATATTACAATTATAATCTGATCTTTTATTTAACATCGAAAGATGGCACCGACAAAAGAACTGTCCATTGTCTAAATAAGTACACGCTTTATGCATGGAAAATTATATTGCTTTTGTCAGTTAGACTAAAAAATAGAAATTAAAAAATGCGTTGAATAAGGAAATAGGGATTACGAGTGTGTTTTACAAGTCACGCTCAACACATCAAGTATAACCCCTGTTGTAAATTTATTTATCCTAAGATGTTACAAAACAGTTTCCCAGCTGGCAATGATCTCCATATAAAATTATTTTTAAATAGTAAAATACCTCCGCGTTCGATTCGAGTACAATATTGTGAAAACGTTCGACATTCAGTTTGAACAATAACAACCTATCCGGTGTCTCGGTCTTTAGGTATTTACACGATTACCTAAAATAAATTCATAATTAAATATAGAACAAATATATAATAAAAAAATTAAAGCTCCGCTCTTGTGAAACGCTATTCCTTGTTATACAGGTACCGTGGCACAAGAAAAGGAGAATTTAGAATAAAAAAAATCATATCAAAAGCGTTCTCAATATTTTGTGACAGAACGATTGCACTGGGTACGAATAATATTAGTTCTAGTACTTTACGCAGACTCACAGTCCAACTAAACATATTTATGACGAATAAAATTAATATCGGCTAACGTCATTCCATCACAAAATTAAATGCTCGCGGACCGACACCGAAAGACAGAAAGAGGCGACGACATTACGTATCGGTAAATAAAAACAAGTACTCGCAACAGACTCGGGTCTACGGTCGGCAACGTCATAACATTAGCTAGAGGACGATACTCGGCGCGGCGGCGGCTCGGCAAAATAAAACTACCGGTCGGGGGCGAACGAGTTTAATGGGTCCAGGTCCAGCCGCTCGATTGGTGACACGCTTCGGGGCGGGGCGAGGCGGGGCGGCGCGAGGCGAGGCGGGCTCACACGTGCGCGAGCCAGTGCGCCACGCGCACGAGCGAGGCGAGGCGCGCGCGCCTCGTGCGCTCAGGTCCCGCCGCGCCTCGCCTCGCGCCCCGCCCGCCTCCAACACCCGACACCTGCTTGATATGCGCCTCCTCTGCAAACAATACATACACTTTACGTTACACCGTACGAAAATCATGTCACAAGGGAGCAAAATTGAGAGTCGCTACCCCCTCCCCTTCACCTGTACTCAGTTGGACAGCTTACAAGTGATGACATAGTGTTGAACGTTAATGTTTTATGCCCTATATCTTTCTAAAAAGGTCTGCGTTTTCACATGACTCATAAATTTTCGACAAGGGCTCGTAGTCTAATAGATCAATCCACGCCCCCTTGACCGATCCAGTTCCAAGAAAATTACTGTTTAGGAGAAAAACTTGGAATCTGATAGGTCAGGGTTTAGGATTTGAACGATGTTAAGCTTATTTTCTTTTTTAAAATGTTTTATTTGAAGTAAAGAATTTAGTTGTGTTTGTATGTCATTTTTTAACTTCTGACTATGTTTTTTTGTAATGATCGGTCGAGTTGAAAAATTAAAGAATAACAAACGTTTGCCCGACTGCAAGAACCGGAATATTTGGCGCTCCGAGGGGGGAGCTTCGTTCAGCAGCACACGGCAACAAGTTGATTTGGAACTTCAAATATACATTTAAGACCGATTAAAACTTTCTACTAATAAAATATTATTGTTATTATGAACTGCATCAGCAATTAAATGGGTAAAAAATATAAATAAATGGACAGAGTAAGACGCATTATCGTAGATTATGTTCGAGTCCGTCTTCTTAGAACTAAAGTTGGTTATTTTATCCGTCTAAAGTTTAAAGAAATGTTTATAGAATATACTTACGTGCAGCCTACATGAAGTAATCTGGCGTCCGTCGCGTGACGTGGGGCTCGCCGCGTCGCGGGGCCGGGTCGAACTGAAGGCTGCAAACGGTACGGACACACATTAAAACAAGATTACTACGAACTAGATTTAGCTTATTTATTACACAACGGTCATATTCTTCAATATCCACAGAATTACAATCGATATGATCGATTAAAAATTTGATCTCGTGAACCAAATTTTGTCATCACTTTGCGCTGATAATCATTCCGAAAATAGCCTAAGTGTTTATTTATTTTAATTTGTGATCATTTATGCCGAGAGTAACAATATAATGTGGCTGTTGATTTATCGCAGAGGTCGGAAAACGCCACTAAGTATCAACACGTGTAAGGAAATCTTAGAAACGTCCCTAGAAGGACACCATATTGTTTGCATCTATTACATCTTTCTATGTTTTCACGCTTCGCTTTCGCTCTTTATTTGTATATTTTCTGTTTAAATAAAAAAAAAATATAGTGTAACTGAATGAACGTTACTTTTGTTGTCTAAAATAGTTTGATAAATAATACTTACAATGAGTACTTAAGCGCATCATCCAATTCCATAATGGCGGCTTGGTTGCCACATCTGAAATCATGTTTACATTGGTGAAATACATACGAAGAATGCAGATATTATTATAAGATTATCTTATCTTGTTGATGTTTCGAGATACGAAAGTGGCGCAAAGTCTAAATTTCTACATTCGAATTTGTGTACTAAAAATGTTTTTCATTACTATACTAACTTTACATTATTTCTGACCTGAATGAAACTCTTAATGCAACGCAACTTTAAAACAGTTTTTGTTATTTATTGTCGACTACAGTCGTGTGAAGCCGCTTAACTTATTTTTTACGTAAATATGGAAAAAATAGGGTAGCAGCAGTACTGCTTCAAATCGTTGATTCAAACTACATTATGGATAAATATAATTCAACAGTTTCATATTCTTCTCATTCTACCTTACACACATTTGTTCACTTTATTACGGATAGCTTTTATATGCAAAAAACAATGTACGAACTTGTGACGTCATTACTTAACCCGCAGCTGACCTATTAGAGGTTAACACCTTATTATCTTTGTTGCACTTAAAGTGTAAATATTCAGTATATTTTTGGGCCCAGGAAATCAATCTGCACTTGAATCATTCTTACTAGAATACGGAGCTAAATATCAGTTATGTTTATTACAAGCATTCAGGGACACCTCTACTAACGCATTATGTGCATATTTGCCACTCCATTCTGCTGTATCAAAAATAACGTCGTCAAGTGATAGGCGATGCGACTTTTAGATGAATAAAAAAGGGAACATGCGGGCTCCCACACAAGAGTGGGTCATCAACAGGCTGTTGATATCCTGAGGTATGTCGAGGTTCCAGAAATTTTACAAGGAGAACCTAGTAGCCCGGTTACTGCTAGTCGAGACAAACGAGGTTTAACCAACGATTTGAGCCCGACATAACCACCTCTACAGTAGATCGTCACTGCGGACGAAACAGCTTAAATACACAGTAGTATGGCTCACTCACTTTACACTGAACTACTGTACAAGTACGTTATTTATTAACACCGAACCGGTCTCGTGCAAGCACCATCTAAGCTAACCTAAAAATAAATCAGACGCTACGTGATTAACATCACCTAGTCAATATTTTGCTATTCGAACATACACTCACTATCTGTTTTATTGCATAAATATTTGTACAGATAATGATACAATCAGCGATATGCCTATTTCTAAATCTGAAATTACTGTCATTAGTAAGAACACCATATGGAACCGCATTAGGATTTTTTAAACGGCTTTACTTGGTGATTTTGCGATTCTGATGAGCATTTCTTTCCAACGATATTTGACCCTCAATGTCAATATTACTATAAACGAATGCGGTTAAAATGTACGTCGATGTATTGTTTCACATTTACATTTTTAAGAAGTAAGATCTTGTCCATTAGGTGTAGTTTTGGGTACTTTTTATCGACTAAGCCGTAGCCAAAAAGGAAGAGTAATATTTTTAACAGTAATGTATGTTTGTGTGGTCCACCGTTGCGTCTACATTACTAAACGAAAAGTCAATAGAATCCTAATAAAGGCCGGGGTGACATAAGCTTGAATATTTTTTATCAAAAAGCTTTACGTCCTGTTTCCACACTTTTCAACCATTCCATTTAAAATTCAATGCTTTAATGATTACGTTATCTACGCTTCGTACTACAATATATATGTAATATGTAAATTAGATTAAAAAATAAATCTGAACACGCGTGTTTGATAAAAATGATTAATATTATTGCATAAAACGGTTTTTTCATAATGTTTCTTATTTTTTCTTAAGATTCTGCCTTGAAACAAGTTACGACTGCGCGGATGGTATATTAGTTTAAGAGGTCACTTCGCCGCTTTCTACTACGCATAGTGTTGCGGGTTAAAACCCCACATGGGACAACACATTGTGTGATCTACAAATTGTTGTTCTGTATGCTCTTAGAGTTTGCGTCATGAATGTTCATAAACTCCCCCGGGATACAGGAATACTCCTAATGTAGTTGTCTTTTTATACAATACAATTTTATGCCCGCGGCTCCGCCCGTGCATACGTCGGTTATCGCAAATAGTAGCCTATGTGTTATTCTGATGTATAAGCTATATTACTGCAAAGTTTCATCCAAATCCGATAAGTAGTTTTTACGTGAAAGAGTAACAAACATCCATACAAAATTTCGCGTTTATAATATTAATAGGATGTATGTTTATAAACTCCCCCACTATACAAGAATACTCCTAATGTAGTTGTCTTTTTAAGCAATAAATAAGCAAAGTTATTGGTTTACTTGATTTCGCTCTAGGAATAAGCTGCATCTAATTCGCCATTTATAGGAGAGACTCGTCCGAATATAGGTCAATTTAACAACGGCACGAGACCACCGTATCTAGGTTAGTTCAGATATACGTTTGTTTTGTCTACAATACACTTTAATCATTCAAGTGGCCGTAATATACGATTGTTTTAAAAACAACACGTTATTAGTACAAGTGAAATGTTAACTGCATTTCAGTAATAATGTTAATTAGCAATGTTTTAATATTAAGGTAGTTAACACTCCTACGACAAGAACTTTCTCGTAATCCTTGAAACATTACGACAAAGTTGAAGTATGGCCTTAACCCTTACCCGAACCCAGCAGTGGGACATTATGGCTTGCTGATGACGACGAATCTTTGAAAAGTAACGAAAAAGAAAAGAATTTCTTTTAGCAAAAAACCACCCCATTTGTAATAGGTTTTGGTATCAAATTTTTAACTTAAACACCTTCGCTTTACAAAAGTAATGGAGTTTTTAATTACTTTAAAATTATCTATTTTTATCATGATACAATTATTGTAGTATGTAGTAATGAGCTATAACTACGTACTTCTTTGCAAGTTTACCTAAAGATGTGTTATCATAAAATAGTAAGATATGTTTGTTTACTTTTAAGTTCTATGAACGTAAAACGTGTTAAAGAAATATGTGAATCCTGGTAATACAAGTATTAAATAAATTGAAGAGAATCTTAAATCAACTCACCTATAACAGTAGTTGGGTGCTGAGAATATAGTGACAACATTTCTATCGTGGCACCAATTGTAACCCTCCATAACAAGTTGGTGAGCCCTGGACACAAGGGTCAGACCATTGCTGTGGTTGAACGTCTCCGAAATGTCCTGGCCAAAGGTGTAGCCCGCACCACGCGGCGATATGCCCCATCCGCCTCTGCAGGATAAAAGTTAATAATATATAAAAATACCTTTAGCATGCAAGTTCATGAAAGTCAGCATCACATATATAATACATGTTCCAATTCACTCGAATTATAATAAATAATAACTCAAAAAGTATTATGGAATATAATCAGGGCGAAATGTCATAGACTTTATTAATTATTCCTTAAATTACCATCACAAGGTACGGTCTTTTTTTATAGAGGACTGAATGAAAAGTTTACACTTGAAAAATAATTTACGGAGTTCTGAGGAAACAAACAAAAAAAAACCGAATTGAGAATCTCCTCTTTTCGAAGATAGTTAAAATCTCTCATAAATCTCATCTTTTTCATTTTTATACCATGTTTTTTACAGATAGCTGCTAATATGACTGCTCGGGCTGATGGAAAGAATGAGTAGAATCTAAGAGAGATACCACGGCGGTTTATGGCAAAAATAAGTTGAGTGGTATTTTTTTTTCATAAGTGGTTTCAATCAGACTGCCTCGTTGGTCTAGTGGTTAGGGTAAATGACTGCAGATCAAGAGGTCTCGGGTTCGATTCCCGGGTCCGACTGCTGTTGGGGTTTTCTTACAAGAAACCCTTAATAGCAGTCCGGAGTATGGAAGATGTGTCCTGCCCGTGCCTCGGAGAGCGCGTTAGGCCGTTGGTCCCGGTTGTCATGAATAAAACTATGGCTTCAAATAACTGACAACTAGTTCAACCTTCGAATTCAGTTCGCCCTTATAGTCCGGTCCAGGGGAGGTCCGGTGCCAGTCGCTTAGTGTAAAACTGATATCCAGGTAAAACCGGTTGAACTAGTAGCTGACCCCAAACAATCTTGGGAATAATAAAGGCTAAGAAGAAGAAGTAGTTTCAATCAGGTGTAAACTTTGGGTATGCCCGAGGTTTCAAACCCAACGCGCCCCCGTTATCAAATCTGATAACCGCATGTCCTCAATATAAATGTTTAACTCATTACACGATTACCCTCTTTGGTGTAGATTAGCCCCATTTGTTATTGGATTTGCCCATTTTTTTATAGGTTAGCTCATCTTTTATGAGGTCATCTTTATTCTAAATAGGAACAAGATGCCTAAGGGTTGTGTATAAATCCATACTTCCATGCTAATATTATAAAATAAATTCAAATGTAACTCTGTCTATTACGTTTTCACGACTTAACCGATTGGACGAAATTAACAATTTGCTTGCTTTTGCCTTTGCTTCTTATTTTGATAGTTTTCCTGAGAATTGAGATTGCATGCGAGACTAAAAATAGGTTGATTGGAATTCAAGTTCAAGAATATTAGCCCAGTGTGTGTCTAGTAAAGTCAACATACACGGGTTCCGTATGGTGACTAAGATCACGGAATGTCACCACAGTCCCTAGACACTATCCCCAGGCGACTAAGGGAGCAAAATACACAAGGCAATAGCACTACCAAGAGAAGAATGACTTAAAACAAAACTCTATAAAAATCCAAACATCTTTTCTAAGGAGAAGCCTGTACTTACTCATGCAACTTGGAATAAGTTACGTTACATGTACACAAGTATTAAACTTATCTAAAATCGAACATGAACAAACAACGTCTTATCATCATCTTCCTAGCCTTTTTTATTCCCAAGCTACTAGTTCAACCGGTTTTACCTGAATATCAGTTTTTACACGGAGTGATTGGCATCGGACCTCCGCAACTCGGGTGAACTGAATTCAAAGGTTGAACTACTCGTAGTTGTCAGTATATTTAAGGGGACTGACTTCCCAACGTCTTGTATCTAGTAATATTTCATAACGTATTGTATTCGAGATATTTTATCAAAGAATTTGATGAATATCGTATATAAATCTAATGTTGTAGAACCTCTATAAACCCCTTTATAACATTTACCCATACACTTAATAAAATGTTTTAAATATTATATAATATTCCAGGCTGTTCTCATTTAGGTGACTCTGTATAAGTCGAATGAAGTTTCTATGGTTGATGTAATATGATTGTCAATTTCTACAAGAATAAAATTTTGTTGGTCGTTGTTTCCAACCTAGGGAGGAGGCATATTTTTAGACGACTTAGACGGAGAAGAGATATTATTTAGTTTCAATATTCAGACACGAGATTTCCTTAGGATACAGTAGATTATAAATATTTGTCGAAGTGCGTGTCACACATGAGTGCCAAAGCAGGTAATTTCACTTGCACTTAATGTTGCACCTTAGAAACTTACTAAGCACATCTATGCTAATTATAAATGGGAAATTCACTTGTCAGCTGCGTTTTCAAACCAAACTTTTGAAAAAATTGTAATGTAGTTTGACATAAAGATACAGGGGACTTGTATAGACGTCACAGACCGCAAAATGATCTCCGTCCTCTATAAGCGCAAGCCTGAGGGTGACAGGTGAGGGCACCTATAACCCTAGCAGAAGCAGACCGGGGAGGCGGCGAGAGCCCTATCACGTGCTCGAGCCCTTTCCTGAATAGAATAGGAACGTCAGGGTTTCTACACAAGAGGGGGCCACCTACAAACAGTGGGTGGCCCGAGGTACGTCGGGGTTCTAAGGTTTTCTTTCCTAGTGTGCACCTGGTTCCCCAGCTCCTAGTACCCGCGGTGGCGTGCAGTTTTAGTCGGTTCGAGTCCGACCATGCCACGGGAGGTGGTATCCGGGGGATTTTCGCAAGGGTAAAAAAGTGGGACTTGTAGAATTAAATTTGTTTACATATACACTATTCGAACAAATTGATAATACAAGAGTAGTGGTCACCATACCGATTGAGAATTCAGATAATATAACAATTCAGCTATGGCGGCCTATTGAGATGGTTCTGCACCATTAGGCCTCCGGTCTCGCACTCATCAACGAAACATGATATATTATTTTTTTTTTTTTTTTATTTTAAAACTTCATGCACACATGTACAACGGCGGGCTTAATGCCCAAGGCATTCTCTACCAGCAAACCTTTGGATGGTGTATAAATTACATATATTTAAGATTCCAAAATGACTCTGCCCTGCCTGATGGAAAGCATGAGCAGAATCCAAGAGTGGTGGTCACCATCCTCAATGCGAAAAAGAACAATGCAGCATGGTGAGCCACACTATGGTGGCCTGGGGGGAAAGGGGATGGTGAGGGGGATAGGGGGCGTTGGATTGGGGTATGGGCCTCCGGTATCCTCACTCGATGAAACACAGCGTAAGCGCTGTTTCACACCGGTTTTCTGTGAGGCCGTGGTATCACTCCGGTCGAGCCAGCCCATTCATATGCTGTCATTGTTGGTTTGTCTCCTGTGAGAGGGTAGCGCTTTGATATTATTAATAAATTAGTACCTTTTTCAACTTTTATGATATAACCTAGCAAGCCTCTGATCATGGCTTTTGTAACCTGGACGAAAGATTGTTATACAAAGGGATGATATACCACGTTAATTCGAGAATAAATAATGATACATAAGTCGTCTTAAGAATATAAAATCGACACTATCGACAGAGTACAAGAAGAGTGTGATAAAATCAATAACTTAAAGTCGCGAAGTAGATAACGCCTAGACGCGGCACATATACATCTCGTAGCGGTATCATACTATAATTAGTCATTACCGATATATTGATGCGTCCTTGACCCTTGGATGATTGTATGTCGTCTTATTTTTACCCGACTGCGAAAGAGTTATGTTTTCGAGGGTCGTATTTTTATGAGAGTCTGTCAATAGATTCATCTTAGTTGTGAGAGTGATACTGGGTACTTCAAAATTAACAAACAAAAAACAAAATAAAAAACATTATAACGCTTTTAGGATTTTTCTAAAATAAGTTGATACTTGTTGTATGCAAGTTTGTAAGTCATTTGTATATTATATAAAATATATTTGTATGTAACATAATATTTTACTAGAAGCTCGATACAATCCAAACCATTAGTTTCTGAGATTAGAACGTTTATCCAAAAAATCTAATCTTCATCATTATAATTAAAGTATAAATTCCACTTTGTTACATAGTCTCTAATACTGTTTTAATTGTGGTTATTAAAACTTAAGTTATTGTAACGTGTGTTCGGCGAATAAACAAAGAGATTATATACACGAAGATTGGTCCAGAGTTTTCATGTCATAATAAAACGAGCTGTAAATCGTTCAACATGGCAACCTTACCATCATTACAAGTTTTACCTGTTTCACTAGCATATATAGCAATTTTAAGTTAGTAAAATAACTCTATTAACTGGCTGACATACGCAATGTAGCTTTCTGTGAACCCCGCTAGGTATCATTACACTTACATTTTGTTATTTTAACTATGCTAGACTAACAGTAGTAGTGATAAAGATCTTTGTAAAATATATTTAAGAACATTTCACTGCCACACAGTGAGTCTTATTTATTGTCGAATACATTTGTACATAATTATGGAATCTTGATGATATTTGTATTCTTCAAGCCTTCATGCACAAACATCGGCAGACTTAGTTCCTAAAACATTATCTGCCAATTGACTGATCAGGCGATGTAGAGAAAGAATAAGGTAGATGAAATATTTAAGTAGCAGTTCAGCAAATGCCAAATATTGTGATAAATAATAATATGAAATTGAAACTAACCTGTCATCGGGATCACTCCACAGCAGATCGCACATAGGCCCTTCGTGGGGCACCTCTTGCAAGCGGTCCAGGGCGCGAATGTGGTCGAGCGTGTCGATAGAAGGACTGAGCCCACCGTGCAAGCAGAAGATCTGGCCGTCCACCAGGGCGGTGAGCGGCAGAAAGTCGAACAAATCCGTGAAATGCTTCCACACGGACGCATTGCCGTATTTGCGGAGGCACTCGTCGTAAAAACCATAAACTTGGGTGATTTGACGGGATTCGTGATTGCCTCGCAGAATTGTTATTCTTTCGCGGTATCTAACCTGTAAATATAACGTTAGTGTATAGTGTTAATGTATGTTTAAGATACTTCTTTACACATTCTAAGAACGTGTAACAATGAAAACCGCATATTATTTTGGTAATAGACAAAAGAGTGGCAAATTTTTAGAATAAAAATAAAAAATTACTAAAAAAGAAATAGCTACCTTGATTGACCCTTTTGATATAATAGCTACTATCTACTAATTATTTGGGAAAATGAGTAATATTTTTACGTAGGCTAACATAATTATATTAGTGACAACACTAGTACTTTTGTAGCTAGTATGTTTGTTCGAAGAAAGAATCTGAGCGTTTGCAAATTAACTAAACACTTTACGATATACACATTGCACAGAAAACGTTTAGTAAGAATTGCTGTCATTCATGCCTTGTTAAGCTTTGTTAGCTGCGATAGTTTACAAACGATTTAAACAGAGTCGAGTACGTCATATATAAGACTAAAATAAACCTCTAACGAGTATAAATCGAACTGTTTTCCATGGCTCCCTGCAAATATAGCTAAAAATAACTGTTATTTTAACGGTTAAATAACTATTACAATCATAATATTTACAAATAGTGCGGTTTATATTATTTTAGTTTGTTATTTATGTCGGAGGTAGTTAAAGTCGTTAACTGTAGACATCAAACACTTTCTCGCATACATCTTGGAAAGATGTTCGATATAAAAACCTTGTTAAAAAAGTTTCTTATTACTCTTTAGGTATTTTTTTTTTACTATTTTTGTAATAAATGATTTCCTTTAATTATTTATTTTTTCACACCAAATTACCCATGAATTCGAATTTCTACAGTCAATTTGTCCATCTAAAGGTTGCCTGGAAGAAATTGCTTTTTAGCGATAAGGCCGCCATTTGTACATGGTCGTTTATATGTTATGCCCCTGAATATAAACTGTTTTAACTGGTGTACAATAAAGTTTATTCTATTCTATTCTATTTTATAAGAATATATTTATAGTGGCTAGACTTTGTCTAAGTTTAGATATTATCTATAAGTAACACCCCAGTTTCCGCTGTAACATGCAAACAATCTGATACAGTTTTGTGATAAAAGAAACATATAGTTGGTACAGCAAAACGACAATGAGCATGTCTGTGACACATTGCAATGATTAATTATCAAAAACAACATGTATCGTTAACAGAAGTTAATCATGTGTTGTGCTTGAAATAAGAAATTGTAATAAAGTTAATTTTTGCAGACGATGTTATGGACTAAATTTATTTTCTCAGCCCTCAACAGTTCGATTGATAGTGAATAAGACACGTAGTTTCTTTTAAGGATTTTGCGGAACGTGATTAATCACAAATGAGCTATGACATCACAATGAAGATTCTATAAAATATTTTAAGTCTCATGTCATGTATGTCGCTACGTTCACAAAAAGGGCGACAGTTTTATTTTCAGAAATTAGTTTTGTATATGAACTCGCATGCGGAACCGAATAAGAAAATTGATAGGATTAATTTGCATTGAACAATTGAAAATGAAACAATTTGAACAAGAAAATACGGGGACGAGTCACGTGCTCTAACCGGTGGCTTTCTTGTACAGTGATGCAGCATAATTGTTGGTGAAGCAAGGGTGTCTCCGAAAGTACATACATACATAAGCTCAAATCTTTCTCAATTCTGGGGCAGAAACAATAGTCCGCCACATGCATTTTATAATACCCTGCCCTTTGAATATACCATCGCTATTTGATTATGGTATATTCTTGAAATGATCGCACTAACCTCGCGTACTTTTTTAAATACTTTGTCATAATAATAATAAGATTTCGGACATCTAACACACAACGCCATCTAGTCCCAAACTAAGCAGAGCTTGTATTGTGTGTATTAAATAACTGACAAATACAGCTATACTTTTTTTGTAAATACATACATATTACACATAGAAAACAACAAAACTTCGAAAGAAATATTTGCAGATCATACAAACATTTGGTCCGACTCGGGAATGGAACCCGAGACCTCAAGCATAGCAGTTACCTACCCTACCACTGCGCCACCGAGGCAGTCATATTTCAATTTCACTTTGGTAAATATTTTCAAGTTTCCCCATATGTCTATTTACTATTTCTGTCTAAATATACTTCAGTTATTTTTATGCGGTATAATTTGTTTGTTTTTATATACCTGTCGATATGTACGATATGGAGGGGGGTGGGGGCCAAAGGTGTGTACATGTCATATGTATTAAGTAACAGCGACAGCGTTTATAAACTTTGTTACGTCTTTTACGAAGTCGAACCTATCAATAAAAACATAAAATATTAACGCCATAAGAAAAATAGGTGCGATATCTATAACATGCTTGAAGGATACATTATTTTCTTGTCCAATGCAGTATCGTGCATCGACCAACTTGTATCCTACTAAGCTTCAATTTTGGGATCCGTTTTAATGAAGAAAATAGGCTTAAAAATTAAATAGCCAGCGAAAAACGTTAGAAAATTCGGGGTCAATACTCATTCCTTAGTTTATAAAGTTATCTTAATAAGGAATCGTGTTGAATGCAGACTATGACGTATGACACTGTGACTTTCGAGAATACCTTAGATAATCACGTTAATTCACATCGCAAATTATACACGAATAAAACAGCGTGAAGGTGACTTTTCACAGTAATGACTAAATACTTTAATCTGGTAAACTCTTAACTAGCTGAATCTGTATGAAGTCTGGGCTTATTGGCAACAGGCGTAGGTATCAAGTGATACATGTTATTTCGAGAAGGTACCTAAGGTATTAGTGTGTGTATATATTTGATACTAAAAGTAAAAGCCAAATCACCAATACCAGTTCGGTTGATATTATTGTGGACACCGCGTTTCGGAAGCGCGGGAATATAAAACCTGTAAATAGAATATTGTATCCGGTGTACGGGATATGGGAAAATTGTACTGAATTTAATTTGATGAACGCTTTATTGTTGTATAAATTCATATTTAAGGCAGTTTTATCCTATGTTATTAAATATTAATCTTTTAACACATAATTTTACGATCTTTTTGCTAGGGTAGGCAAGATCTACAATCTTGTATTAGCTCCATCACTCAAGCTTTATTCGTCATGAACATAAGAATACGTCCTTTTTGTGGGTTATCAAAGAAATTTCAGTTTTTTTTAAGATCTCCTGAATGTAGCACTTAATTCATTCAAGAATAAAAATCACTTGTACTTATTTATTTTTTTATTCTTTTTTACACCTGACCGGTTTTATCATATATATAGGCATCATCAAAGGTTGCGAAATCCGTCAGGTGTACATAAAAACATACATCAAATAGTAAAAGTGATTTTAATTCTAGAGTGTATTGCAACAAGTTCCACCAAGTACCGACAATCGAGAGTCCCAGTCCCATAAATTAATTAGTACTAAATATTTTATGGTTTGCTTCTGCTGAGATAATCGATTATATATTTTCTTAAACTAAGATACAAAAAAGAATATTTTTATGAGATTCACAATCACTCACAACGGCTGTAGTTCTAAATGCAGTTTTAAGTAGGAGACGTTTGCGTCTATCATTTTTTAAAGACTGCTCCTCCTTTATATATATCTTATTTCGCAGCGAAAGCAAAAACATCCAGACTCAAAACTACAGTTTGTAGTTACGCCATTCGTGCAGTCATATATATGTCATACCCATTTATTTTATCCGATATAATAATGGAAGAGTTCATCATGTATTTGTAGTTTAATGATAGTCTTTCTGAAGATACTACTGAATTAATATTGTAAAGAATGGCAATCGTAAAACTGCTCCCAATGTTTTTTAAGACAGTTTCTGCAATTGCTTAGACTAGTCTCTCGCAATATAAAAAGCGAAATATAATTTTGTTTACGCTATGCGAAGCATTGATAACAGGGAAAGATGGACGGTTCACGAAATAAATTCAATTTATCTTCTCTTTTTATAAACAACTTCTCTTTACAAATGCGAATAAATTAATTATAGGTTACGTATATATTTTTCACAGGGCCATGAAGATCAACAATAAACCATGTATTGCAGAGGTGAGAGCAATCCTCTCCATTACGTAACCAATTAACACAACTCTTATGTATTTACCCTGTAGTCAACTACAAACTATGTTTATTTACTTTGTATGTAGACTACAAGGTCACTGTAACATAGTCTTTTGACATCTCATTGCAGCGCATCTTGGGTAATACTAAAACCTAGCTGCTAATTAAAATTGTGAGTGTTTTTTTGTTTCTCTTTTCGTCAAATAATGGATACGCCAAGAACCAAAAGCCCAGAGGGCCTAGTGTGAGTTAATTTGACACTAACTCGATCGTCAATGAGACCGCGTTCGGCTTAGTGTAATTGGCTCGCGATAGAATCTTAACCAACAACAGCCAATAGACAACGCCAAACGCGCGCGCTAACTAGATCGAATTGAAGTGAAACAAACTCGCATTAAGGCCTCAGATCGATGTCTTACCTTGAGGGCGACAAGCAATGTGACTGTCTCAACGCTGTAGTAACCGCGATCGACGTAATCCCCCATGAACAGGTAGTTGGTGTCCGGCGAACGCCCGCCGATACGGAACAGTTCCATCAAATCGTGGAACTGCCCGTGGACGTCCCCGCAGACAGTTACGGGGCATTTCACCTCTTGCACGTTAGACTCCTTCGTGAGGATCTCCTTTGCCTGTGGAAGAAAGTGACAATCGGAATACATTTGTAGATCGGAAAATAGTAGGGTTTCCGTTAGATTTTACTGTGCGCTTAAAATTTTTGTGCGTCGTTTGGGTAAAAACTTTTGATCATTCGACTTTTATGTTTTTTTTTCTTAAAATTAGACTGTATAGTTCACAAATCGAACTTTTAAAAAGTAATATCAAAAATACTGTTTCAAATATTTTTACTTGTTTTCTTCATAACAATAATCCAATGATAAATAATGGGTGAAGCAAAATATTATTAAAACCATGTGCGCATATTCATTTATGCAACTTAAACAATGATGAATGAAAACGAGTAGAAAGTAATAACTAGAACTGGTCGTTTTTGCTACACTTTAAACAGACGTCGTATTTCAAATTGTAACAAAGTTAATTAACCTATTCAAAATATTACAAAAGATTAAGTACGATTGTACAGCTTCTGTAAATACAATTATATGTAGATATCCCTGTTTCTACAGAACTTCGACATTGCATATTACATGGGTTGTGGAGGCTCTAGTGAAAATCGACATTCAGCCGTATCGGAGTAGACTTAAGTCCGATTACAACATAGTTTTGAAAAATGGCTCGAAGGAAGATCGAAACCCTGTTAATGTTGTTTACTGACATGCTATAGAGTTAGATTTATACAAACTTGTTTATTATTTATGTTTACTTTTAACAAATCTGCTGTGATAACATAATCAATACGTGACTCACGATATATTTGCACACGTTTCACGTGTGATAGCGTCGTCAGAGACCTATGAAGTCAGTTTTTTTTTTTTTTTTTTTTTNCTGATGGAAAGCATGAGCAGAATCCAAGAGTGGTGGTCACCATCCTCAATGCGAAAAAGAACAATGCAGTATGGTGACCCACACTATGGCGGCCTGGGGGGAAAGGGGATGGTGAGGGGGAAAGGGGGCGTTGGATTGGGCTCACTCACTCGATGAAACACAGCGTAAGCGCTGTTTCACATCGGTTTTCTGTGAGGCCGTGGTATCACTCCGGTCGAGCCGGCCCATTCATGCCGAAGCGTGGCTCTCCCAAGGTTGAACGTTGAAGTTTTTTACATCTTTGTATGAACAGAAAAAAACAACTATTGTTTTGTACTAAAATTAAGCTTTTGTTATAAATCTTCGTCAAAACCTTACAACAATAAAGAAAAGCCATACAGTAAAGGAAAATGTAAATGAAAATAAAAGTAACATAGGTTTGTGAAAAAATAATTGAATCACGTGGGGATATATTCTTCAATTGTATTGAATATCGATCATCATTTAAAGTTTGTAACTTGGAACCGAGTAATATGTCTTCTCATAGAAGATACCAAGATCATAAACCTTCTAATAAAAAAATGAGGCAATTGTATTAACATTAGAGTATTAACAATGGTATTTTATCTAGTAATATCAAGCTTATCTGGTATATTCGGCCCATATCATGATAAACCGAATAAATATACATAGAGCTCACTGCACTGATTCGTATCAGGGGCCTGAAGATCACGCGTCTCTCTTTTCACGTAGTCCCGTTCAGACCAAATGAATTTATTCCAAGCCAGACTCAATAACGAATGTTCATTAATGAGTCGAACAATTGTTCTTTAAAATTAAAGCCATTGTGTACATTGTAATTCATAGTTGCTAAATAAGGAAATACACGAATGTGAGAAACGTTTTATGCAATGTTATAATATGCTTTGACTTGTATTTAAAGAAGTTACTAACGAACGCGAAAGTGTATGAATTACTATTGAGTGGTGACTGTCTTGAAACTTAGAACGTTGAATAATGTATAAATATTGTAATGATGATGATTTGTTGCATGTTAGAACATATTATAATTATAAAACAATGTAAGATAGCAACTATCTGTAACCACTACGTGCGTTTTAACTATTCGTGATGATACGTTAATATTACCTACTTGTAAATCAGGTTGAAGGTAGATTAACCTTCAAAACAAACAATCAAGAAGGGAGCTAACTAGAAGAGATTTTAAATCAAACAAATTTATATACAATTTTAAAGTACGATCCTCTTTTACGATTAGCAAATCGGACTCCCGGCACTCCCTTGTAGGTGTGGCACCCTTGATTAAAAGCCCACCCGGAAATAGTTGATACGATTACGTAACTTTAATAAAGCAGATAAAAACTAAATATAAACAGGCTACACTTGTAACCTATAAGAAATATCCTTGGTGTCTGTTCACGTTTAAAAACATAAACACATCTTTTTTAGTTCTAATACATAAGTAGCTTGTTTTATACAAGTTATTGCATTCGATTGAAACCAGAAATAGCGAGAAACTTCGATATCAGAAAGTTTTACAGTAAACTTATTACTTAAGTATTTATATTTTATTTTTCTTCAGTGGAATGAATATTTTTCGCCCCAGTCGACCTGACGGAACTTTTGTCTTCACAAACATAATAAAAGACACATCTTAACTTAATCTAATCTATTCGTTAACTGGTTTATATTTTCCGAAAGCATATTAAGACCTACACATACTAGATTACATTGAAGTACAGTCAAATATCATTACCATTTATTTATTACAAAAATTCATTTCCCGATAATATCAACAAAAAGTATAAGCTTGTTGCAAAACAAATAAGCCTAATTTAAGAGTAAGGCGTAGCATTGAGGCACGGCCAATCAAAATACTGGAGAACCAATTGAAAGTAAACCAAATTATTCCAATTGATCTGAATATTTTGAATACGACGAATTACGTTTTTTTCTCTTTCAGAAGTATTCACAAACGCAATTATATTACTTACATAAATTACCCGAATATGGGATTATCTGTTTTAAAATTAGCCTATCACATTAACGTTTCGAAATACTCATTAATAAGGATAAACTGTTAAAACCACACCAAAGGCTAAAATCGTATATTTCAAGGATGTTTTGTCAAAGTCAAAGACGTAGAGTATTGATTCGAATAACTTTGTACATATAATAAATCTATGTTATACAATATGTCCCGCCAATGTTCGGCCGGTTGCTATGGTATCATACAAGGCTTTACAACGAGACTATAAATGTGGTAGTAAATTATAGACCCAGGGTGAACATTTTGAAACAGTCATGAGTGAGATAACTGCAATGTGTAAGATAATAAAACGGCGTTGCGACAAGAGGAACTCTGAGTAGGCGGGTATCTTTACCTAGGAGCTTATCTTTATAATACAACATACGTTCTACTAATCGTTATAAAACAGTACATCGTTTCAAAGAATTTCTGCCTAGTGCGAAGTCCAAAGGGATGCCAAACAAAGGGGCGGTCAGGCTTATGTACATTTTGTGAAAATATCCATCATTTTCGTCAGCGAACGAAGTAATTAAACATCCGTTTTTAAACAAATATTTATACTACGATGTAAAAAGGGATTTACAAGATTATAATCAAAAGTGAAACAAATCTTATTCACGCGCTTTCTCTCATTACATAATACATTCACTTACACTTTTATTTTTGAAAATTGTCTTCTAGTTTAATGAGAGTACACGTTTATTTAAAAGCCACTATACATGTCAGAAAAAAGATGCTATTTGTGCCTCATCGACAACATTGATGGTCACTAAAAGATAACGTATTATTTTTATATATACGGAGTGCCATACCTTGAGTGCAGTAAGATTTGACTAAGATAACAGACTATGTAGGATAATAGCATCTCAAAGGGAAGAACAACTTGACACAAACCCTATACAATACCATCTGGTCACCAAATTATAGCAGGCCTAAACCTCATTTCTAAAGAAAGGACTATATATAGCAGTGACTCCCAGAGCGTAATAACGGGAGTGCAAATTGGAACAGAAGGATGCATTGTCAACCAGCATGTTAGAGAAAAAAACCTTGCAAAAACTACTTATTCAAGAACTATTTTCAAACGTCTCAAGAGTTCTACAATGCAGTTAGTCGGGAGTAGGATGGCGCCATCCTTACATAATTTCTAAGAAACATTCTTACAAAATCCGTTAGGCATGTTGGAACGATCTTCAGAAAACCGGTTCAATCTTGGTAAAAAGTATAATTCCATAAAAGAGTTCGAATGTACCTAAACTAGCTAATACACTATACGTGACTTACAATGGATATTTCAATTATTACCCTTGTAACAATAACAGTACTAAAAACGCTGCCGCAACAAAACAACAGAACAAAGTACACAAGTGTAATGAATCGATATTCATTATTATATGATAGCCAATAATCCACTTAGTTAAGTGCAACGTGCAAGGGTAAATTTTTTCTTCAATTATTTTCTACCACTCGTCCCCTTAGCCGTACCCTCTTTTACGCAGTGCATCTTTTCTATTGTCGATCGCCACTCGTATATCCATCAACTTTCTTTATCCATAAAAAGTAGGTACCTGCCCCAGGTTTTATTGAATTTGAAAATGATTTTAAAATAAAGCCATCTCACCGATGAAAATGAAGACCCTACATAGCAACTGCAGATAAATATTGTGCGGATTATGATATAAGCTGATAAATATGACGTAAATTTGGATTCCAACAACTTTATAGTTGTACATGTTTGTACATTTTTACATTATACATTACACATTACAGTTTATACATTAGTACGAGTCTAATAAAGTCAAACACGTACATTAAGTTGAACATCTAAAGACGTCACATAGATAAATACCTCAAAATACCTGTAGAATACATGACAATGATGAAAAAAGACCATTAAACATTATTTTGGACGATCGAATCGTAAGAAGTTCAAATTTCTGGCAAATGCCAGTTAGTTATGGATACTGAACCGGTCCCTGAACTACTCGTGCTTTTGCATATTTTCTCCAATATATCTCTTGTTCAAAATTTTCTCATTTAATTCTTAATGTTTAGTAAAAACCTGAATGATGGCAATAAATTTCCTCCCACATTTTATAAACTTCTATCTCCTTTGGGGATACAGATATCATAGTTTATAAAACAAACACAGTGACAGAGGTGTATCTCGTCTGCATGATAATATTTTCAGAAAACGAACTATTCTATCCACTTTCTGTAACTTCAAGGTGACTACAATATGTATGTAAAATTCGTATCCTCGCGATTTTTAAACATATATCTACTAGAATCCACGCATATGTAGTAAAAACTAAACGACACATCACGGCCGTACCTTTTAAAACAACTCTTAATTCAATGTTGCAATACAACTTGGTGAGCGTACATTTACATATTTAGTATTATCGGAAGTTTTCGTTCAGTGTTTCCTAGACCTTGAAGTAATTGATAAGTTTTGTGACTAAACCAAATAGTAGATAAATAATTTGTGTAGTGGATTCATAACAATCGTGTAATAACACACAACATTCAATAGAATGCAACGGTTGCATGAATTTG
This sequence comes from Hyphantria cunea, assembly GCA_003709505.1. NCBI lineage: Eukaryota > Metazoa > Arthropoda > Insecta > Lepidoptera > Erebidae > Hyphantria > Hyphantria cunea. Next base: position 1,221,531 of record PKRV01000076.1, read on the forward strand.
AATGCAAATGATTACTCGTACCTATAGTAAACCTTCCCGTTTGTGAGTATACAAAAACAGTTAAAAAGCATTTTTTTTTTCATGTACAAGCCTGCCAAAGAGACTCTACTGTGCCTGATGGAAGGCAAGAGCTGAATCCAAGATTATGGCCACCATACTCCTTACACATGCAACACAGCAATGCAGCATGGTGACCCATACTATGGCCGCCTATTGAGATGCTTGTGTAGCCACGCTTCGGCATGCATGGACCGGCTCGACCGGAGCGATACCACGGCCTCACAGAAAACCGGTGTGAAACAGCGCCTGCGCTGTGTTTCACCGAGTGAGTGAGGATACCGGAGGCCCATACTCCAACCCTTCCCCTCATCTCCCTCCTCATCCCCCAAGGCCGGCAACGCACTTGTGATGCTCTGGTGTTACTGGTGTCAATGGGCGGCGGTAATCGCCTTATCAGGCGATACGTCTGCTTGTTGTTGTATCGCTCTCACCAACTAAATAAGACAGCACAAATGCTGTCATTTAAGGTTAATCTTCTGTGAGAAGATAGAATAGAATAGAATAAACTTTATTGTACACCAGTTAAAACAGTTTACATTCAGGAGCAAGCCCTTACAAGCAAGCCCTTACTGCAAGGCAATACCGCCCTGATCAACTTTAGCGTGCTGAATTTAGCGTGGCTCTACTGCCTTGAAGGTATAGTTGATATAAAAAGTATGAATCACATTTGTGTTGATAAATTAGGACATATACACGACATGCCTGATAGAAGGTAATAAATTAGTCTATAAATAGATACACGTGTACAAAAACAAAACTCAAAATAAGTGCATATTACAAAATCCCATGTAAAGCATCTAATAAAAAAACTATGTGATTAAACTTGATTTAAATATTTCTATAACTTAATGTTTATTTTCGATGTAAACGGGTCATATATTTTTAACTACATTATTGTAGCTTATCTGCGCTTAACTAACTCTTATTTCGACGTTGTTATTGACGTCACAATAGACTCACAATTATCAGATTCATGATAATATTGATGTAATAATGATTCACAAATTAATCACAATCTGAATCAGCGCTGGTAACAATTTTTAAACAGAACTGCATGCAGATTAATAACTTGTTCCAATAAACGTTTCGCGAATTCGTAGTGGGGGAGCTTCAATGCTAAATAAATGCTCATATTAATGTATTAGGAATAGCAAGCATACTAGTTGTCATGGACACACGTATTAACGATAAATAAAAAAATAATAAGATGATAAATGTTGCTTGTTAGATAGATAGAAAACCTTTTGTACCTACACCATTTGTTAATGAAGAGTACACAAAAATAACAGATTAGAAATGCATAAACTTGAAAGGAGTTTTAAAATGGATCAAGAATGTTAATATGGTTATACATGTATTTTGGTATAGTAAAATAGTATCTAATCGGTTTACTCAATTTGACCAGAGACCTAAATTGTAACAACTGTAACAGAAAACCAAGGATATCGATTGTATTCATAGGTGAGACGAACTTAAGAAGACCTGCTGTAGCATTAGGTACGTTATACCTTCATATACAAACGCTAAAATTAAAAATGAATGCGAACTGAATGTCATTAAGGCGAACATGGCAGAAAAAAGCAAGCGCAAACAATTGACTGTGAATATTTTACATTAAAAAACAGGTATATTTATTAAATTCATGTAACTAAAATTCATTGTCGACTCAAAAAATGGGTCCCCCTAGGTTATGTACACATAGGTACAAACAGCATATTGAATCATTTATGGAAATTATATCTTCAATAAGGTCTTCTTACATCTCATAATATCTTGATTCTTTCTCCGACTACTTCGTGGACGATGTCGAAGTTCTGTTAGATAAACTGACATTTTAGGGCTTCAAATACGCATAATGATTACTATAGATGTTTGTATGGCAACCCGGACCAACGGCTTATCGTATTCTTAAAGGCTACATATTAATGCTACATTACATACAGTACATACATCGAACTAAGTGGCGTGAAATTGGAGAGGCCTATGTCCAGCAGCGACTGCGATAGGCTGATGAAGATGATGACATACATGCTATAATTAGTACCTATTGGGTAGTACATATTAATGGTTTATTTTGGGGTTGGTAACATATCTTGTTAGTTCTCTACCTAATTTATCAGTATTGAACTGTACAGATTTAATCAAAAGAAGTATATTGATCCCTTACACCATCAAAAACAAATTGAAACATATGAAATTTACAGGTTTCGAATTATATATTCTAAATGCTTTATGTGAATTACTATATCAAAGTGGCCTACCATTAAAAATAGTTCAAAATTTAACAGTGATTCGAATTTCAGGTGATAGGTAAGTGATATGGCTTAGATTGCAAACTCTCCTAATATTTTCTAGTTAAAGTTCAACAGCGCCATCTAGTGTGAATTTACAACTAACATCACTTGAAATATAATTCGATACAACTAGTGTTTTTTTGCGATTACATGTAGTGCGAGGTGCGAGTGAATATGTGAAAAAAAAACAGTAGGTATTTAACAACAGCAGGTCTCACACTAGACTTTTCCCCCTGATAGAGCACAGTGAGTAAAGAACACAGTGAGTAAAGAGCACAGTGAGTAAAGAACTCATCTCAAATAACAGCTGGGAGATGCTTAGGAGGTACTTAACTAGTGTTTAGGAGATTGTTTCTGTTACAGTAAGTCACCACTTAACAGCCCATAGGCATAACATACTGTTGGGAGAGTATACACATAAATGAAATATATAATCGAGTATTTATTAACAGCATGAAATTCCTCGACTATCAAAACAAGGCAAACTATTAAGGGAAATACCAAACATATCATTATAGAAATAGACATAATATTTAAAGGAAAATATTAAATGCAACAAAAATATTGCACGGTTGTGACGAAAATTTGTGTGAAGGATGATAAACGTGTGCCAATTAGCACTTGCTAATGTAATTTCCTCTGATAATGGTGACAACTGTGTTACAGCATACTCATATCACATAGGACATGTTGGGTGTCACAGAAATGATCTAATTCATAAACCAGTTAAATTAATAATCCCAATTCATCATCATCCCAAATAACTGTCCAGAATTGACTGTATCTGTATTGAGAAGATTTTGGGATGTAGTAAAAATACCATAAAAAGTTTTAAGGTCCCTATTTAACAATTACATAGTCTCTTAGTTTTTTTACTGGAGTTTTAATAACTTTAGTAGTATTTCACAAACAATCTGATAATGGCTTGTAAAGCCGATTGCAAGATTGTTATAATAAAATAAGTATACAAATGAGTGACTAATAGCAATGCATGTATTTGTTTATAAAAACTTCCTGCAAACATGTTGCACAAGGCGGACTTAGTGTCACAGGCATTTTATTCCAGTCAAACCTTTCGGTGTTGCAAAACTGTACATATATACTATAGGAATTTCGTATCCTAAGCCTAAAAGTTGATTTCTATTGGGAGTGTTCCTAAGAGTAACATTTTTTTAAACACAGAAGAATTGAATGTAATAATCTGCAATCATGAGAATCCCAAAATCAATTAAAGTGGCGTTCAATAAAAGAAGCTTATGTCCAGCAGTGGACTCCAATAGGCTGATGACACTGATACAAACATGTGAGAAACTGTCAAATAAATTATGTAGTAATTAGTGACTATCTTGGAATATCTATAAATATTTGTGTTTTGTCTCAACAACCCTCCTTTGTAATGAGAGAATGATGTCCTCCTTTTTCCTTTCTTTCCGGAAATGCTCTCGGATAACACCACATGGTGGCATACGGACAGTATCACACTTCAACCAGAATAGACCGATGACCGAAAGTCAGACCTAGGACGGGACGAACCGGCTAAAGCTGGAGAACCTGATACTCCCTAGAAAGGAAAACCCTGGAACAAGTCCTATGTCCTCTTAGACTATTAAGGCTGTTGATATGATGATGACTATGGTTTTTTGTCTACTGATACTGTTACTAATCTGTGTGCACAAAAGCATACAAGAGACTATTTATGATTTCTAGCTATATGATAGAACTATGTCACGGATTGTATATCAGATAGAACTATCTTTTGCCCGTTGCTACACTTGAGTAGTATGTCAATAATCACGATAAAGAGTAGCATATGTCCAGTTCAAGAATCAAAGTATTCCCATGCCATGCCATATAATGTTAAAATTGGTGCAGCATTTTAGCTGTGAAAGCATAAAGACAGGCAGAGTTACTTTCAAAATTATAATATTAGTATGCATCTTTGTATAAAGTATTAGCTTCTCTTTTCCCATAATTATTCAACTAGACTCTGTAAATTAGCTTATCAGTATTTATACTAAGCATAAATTAGTTACATAATAAGTTTCACTATTTAACCTGTACAATTAATGTTTAACATAGTTACTGACATTACAACCATGGAATATTGGAACCTATTGATTAAGACCTAATTACTCAGTATAATTACAATGATTAAATGTGTTAATATTAATTTTATTTTTATCTTTACATCTTATAATGAATACTAGCTAACCTATGAAACTTTACCTGCATCTCTCAAAAGGAAAAATGTGTCAGTTTTTGCAAAATTACTCATTGATGGTAACTCTTTTTTGTTGATTATGCTACCTAATACTAAAAGCATCATTGAAAGTAGTTCAGTAGTTCTCACATGATGCTGTAACCAAGAGAAAAATGGATTCATTTATATACATTTATTGTATCCACATGAAGTATGCATAAGTTTAAATATACATATATATTGATCCAATTTAATGTAATACCATTTCTACACTTCTATTCAAAGTTCTATATTAATTATTCATTTTTTGTCAGTATAGAGAACTGGTTATCAATGAAGAAAGAATTTATATTCAATGAGATTTGAATGCATAAACAAACTATTAAAAAAAAAACAATACTGTTTATTATTACTTAAACTCAGGCAACCACGATAGATTTGTTCAAGAAAAAAATAAATTATTTGAGTTGTCATAGGCATCGAGAAACATGGTAAATTAATAACCCTATGTAATTAATGTTAAACAAACATCATTTTAGGTGTTCCACAAGGAAATGTATTGGGTCTAAGATTTGTATTTACATCCTAATTTTACAACTAATATGAAAACAGACAACTTAGTTGATGGTTTAAAAAAAGTGGCTGGATACCTAGAGCCACACAAAAAATCTGTATCTTCTGATAATATCTAGGTAAGAAAATAATGTTTTGAAACAGATACTTAACACAATAATAAAGTCTAGAAAGGTAATGACTTCAACACACAATGTTCTAAGTCAAAAGGGTGCAAAGAGCTGTCTCTATAGCTTTGCTGTTAATTTTGATAAAAAACATTAGTTTATCAAGAATATTCACTATGAGACAGCACTATGTCCCAAATTTATCACTAACAAATTTACTAGTCAAAGTTTCTATAATCTACACTCATTTTTATAAAAAATATCACATTCATTGAATGGAAATTAAGTTTAATATAATGTCTAAAAGCAGCAGACTATAGCCAGATATTTTTTTTCAAGGATTCTATGTTAATGTGGACATACATACTGTGCCACCCACACACACGGTAAACAGTATATCAAATACAGTCAGGAAAATGCAGACATATAAACCTCTTTCACAAACATACAGACTCTTTTATAAGTTTATTTAGGTACACCATCTCCTTCATTCTTTAAATTGGCATCTGTCTATGGATGAAGCTAACATCTGTGATATAGTGAATTATATTCAGATGATAATTTGTGAAAAAAAAACCGTGTTTATAACATGAGAAAAGTTAATTACAGTTATATAATAAGTAACAGAAGTTTGAAACAAAATCTACCATACTCCCAACAATGGAACATATAATTTATTTAAATGATAAATTTTAATGTGCTCTTCAGGAAACATTTGCTAATAAATTGTTAGTTTTTTGTCCTTGCTTTGAAGTTATTTGGTGTATTCAGATATTTAAAGTATTATAATATTATACACATCCATGAATATAATTATAGTTAAAACATTTATATTACATATGAGTTTAAAATCATTTATTTTTCACTTAATAGTTATTGTAAAGATAAATAATTGTTTTCTATTGATCTCAAAGTAGAGAGTGTAAACAGTACTATTATTTAACTACAATTAAAGTTCTCATTTGAAAATGACTTATGTTTATATTGTTTTTTAAAACCAAAACAATGTCTGTCTCTAGCTTATAAAATAATGATATACACATATATGACTCTTACTAATTGTTAGATAATTACAAATAACAACCTATTTCATTTAATAATTTAACCAAAATTATGTTTTATACATAACATATAATATTTAATCATCATCATCATCAACAGCCCCTAATGTCCCATTGCTGGTCTCAGGTCAGGCCATAAGGCATATGTCTTACAGTACATATATTATTTAGTCAAGATATAACAGAAATCCAATAGGTCTGAAGAGACTTATTGGATTTTGATTTAATTCTTATATAGATTGTCCCTGTCTCTTCATGTTTCTAAACCTATTGTAAGGTTTTACTCCTAATTAAACATGCAAATCAAAATAGTTATGTTTACACACATTTTTGAAAATTATAAACATACACATAAACAAAAACAATACAATAATGCAAAATTTAGTATTCAGATAAAAAAATTAGGTGGTTCCCAAGGTAAGATAGCTAGTACCTTCATATAACATAGTGTTATAAGCGTAGCGGATTCGGCGCCGCTAAGTCCCCTAGCTACTTTAATAATAAATCAATGAAAACAGTAACGTTATAGATATTTCATGTAACATGTTCGGCTGATATCAAATATGTGCTAATTGATTATCAGCATTTTCGTACCGCGTCTAAAAATATCTGCTAACCAATTACGCTAACATAAACCTGGAGATAGATTATTGGGTGTGGTAAACATACAGGGAAACCGGCAACTCGTTCGACTGCAAAACTCTCGCTAACCCTCGACATCCCACAGCGATTAGCGTACCAACGGCGCTTCTACCAAATCCTAAGTCGAAGTAAGATCGCGTTCTTGTAACTCGTTATGTAGGTACATGAATCATACTACATATAGTTACTCCGTACATAAATGCATACACAAAACATATCCTATTAAATTAAAAAACTAAATGACACCGCAATATAGAATTTAAAGTGAAATTACCTTGTCGCATAACGTTTTTACTTGATTTTCTGTCAACTGCTTGCATTCGTTTAGTTGCTCTATCCATTGATCCAGTTCTTTTAGAGACGCCTTGTCCTCCATACTTTGTGTCTGTGGGTTTAACGTGTTACACGTTAACTGGGATTTTGATTGTCTTTATGTTTTAAATGTACACAAAACCATGCGAAATACGTATTTTACACTGTGCCCAGAAAACTGACTACGGCAGACACTTTACAAAATGGCGTTTGCGTGACGTCAATTTTGAGAAAGAAATCCACCAAGCGGCTTTCCAAGTAACTAAAGGTGATGCCAGTTATCGAAGCGTTCAGAAAATTAGAATTAAGGATTCTAGTGATGTTGAAAAAAAACATTAAATAAACGTGTTAGTATGCATGCAATCTTCAGTTTTTAACTAAATATATTTTTTTTAAATTATGTACATGTACCTATTATCAGATTAATAGTTTAAATACGGGCAATATTTGTTCAATTTAGAATGTAACTAGATTATTTTTAGAGCTAACTAAATAATTATTTCTCTAATAAAGGTAAAAACAATTTTAAGAAATGGTAGAACTTTTATATATATTGAAGCAATAATTTTAATTTTAACATGTCACTCCAACATAGCCACTTTTTATTTAAAAAAGTCTTAGATATTCAGGATACAAAAATCTTCATATTTCATAACGTTTTTGAAGGAGCTATAGCCAACAACTAAAAATTAAACCTCGTGAATTTTAAACGACACAACGAAACTTGACTAACAGTTAAAAGTAGATAATAGCTTTACACGGTTCTCGTTGTTATCATCATAATCCCTTTTCCCATATATTATATATTTACATAGAGATAAATTAGAAAATATACTGACATCGAAATTCAAGATCTAGAAGAACAATTTTAATTACAATTTATAACCATGAAATAAGTAAATGTGTGATTCTTTATCAACTTAATTGTTTACAGCAATTTACTAAATTTTAAATTATTGAGATATCACTTACTTTTAACGATCCTGAAGGAACAATTTTTGCTTTAGCCATCGTTTGTGGTGCTTCGATTATGAAGTCCATTTAGAAATTAGGGTTTATGACCATTTATTTAATAAGTGCACAATATTGATTGAAAATTAAGAAGTACTAAACTTATATTCCACCGATTATAAGATTATGAATTTAACAATTAATTCTAATAATAAATTATATTTCAATCTTTTGTCTATAAAATGTCAAAACAGTGTTAGAGCAAATTCTTTGGAATTTTGTTGCAACATGACATTTCCTTTTTTCAAATAAAATATTTGTACCAATTTCACAAAATGTCCGTTTTTAGTTTTAAATAGAGTTTGAACCTACTTACATTTAGAAGTATGCTAGAGTCTGGCCAACGAAAGATGTTCACGTATTTTCTTCTTCTTTTGATGATATGGCAATCAGCCGGATCGGCTATTTCTGCCAATGTCAAGTATTCCAAGTCTTCAATTCTAAGTCTTCAAGTCTTCGTCGTGATGAAATTAATGATAAAAAATATAAAAAATGTGGATGACATGAAATGGGGACCGTCTTTCGCAAAAACAAAAAACGATCTCCTTCACGTATTTTCTTGCTAAACTTTATCATAGCTGTCATGATATTAAGAAATCGTCATGTTATAAAAAAAGAAAAGAAGTCATGTCATCAACTCCATTATTTCGATGTTTAATTAATGATGCAGTCTGTATCATTAATTATACATCTGTCTGCATCATGCAGAGCTGCTGATTTTTCAACTTTGCCGCGTTTTCCTTGGGACATCTTCTATTATTTATCTATACATCTATACAAATAATTAAACTTGGAGTGTCTGCTTGTTATATCAAAATAACCGATTTTTCTAAAAAATCATTCACGATACATATACCAAAATATTTTTTTTTACAATTTTAGTCTGTCAGTTCGTTACGGCTAATCTCTGAAATAGCTGGATCTATTTTGAAAGGATTTTCACTGGCATATAGCTAATGATACTAAAAAGCCAAATGTCCAAATCAATTATCATAGAGAAAATTTTCGTTCACTTTATATTCCGTTCCTTCCTCTTCATTCATTCTTTCTGGAACCAAATGTAGTGTCTGACGTCGGAAACGTTCTTTTCGTTTTCGCGTTGGTCTGGTCCGGTTAGTGCGGTTCGTGCTGAAACGCTCGATAGCTGATCATTTAAAATGTCAGAAACTTTAAAGCTTAGAGGAACCCTTAGTGGTCACAATGGCTGGGTTACCCAAATCGCCACCAATCCGAAATACCCGGACATGATTTTGTCTTCATCGCGAGGTAAGGTTAAATTCATGTTTCTGCGGTCCTAAAAGAAAATCCGTTTTCATCAGATTGAGGGCTCTCCTAATTTTGCAACAGAGTCGAAATAGCTTAATTATAGCATTTACACGAAACTAATTTTAGCTTATTTATGTGATGAAACCATTTTTGCCACGCGAATCCTGAGCGGCAAGCGGATATGGGGCTGATTAAATTCTCTATAACGGGCGATATATAAACGTGCTTGTAATTCGGATTCTTTTAAGCATTCCGATTTCTATTTCAGACAAAACCCTGATCGTATGGAAGTTGACTCGTGACGAAACCAACTACGGTGTGCCACAGAAGCGTCTATATGGTCACTCCCACTTCATCTCCGATGTTGTTCTCTCCAGCGACGGCAACTACGCCCTCTCTGGTTCATGGGACAAGACCCTACGTCTTTGGGATCTCGCCGCCGGCAAGACTACTAGGCGTTTTGAGGACCATACTAAGGTGTGACAGAACTTTACCATTGTGTTAGGGTTATAGTTTAAGTGCCGATGCGCGGCAGAAGACAAGTGTTTTTGTGCCTTTGCGAGGCAGAAGATTTTTCGTTGCTTCTGTGACTGCTATCCCTAGGAATTACGGGAGGTAAGATTGTACACAGCAAGAAAACACGTTTACCTTACTTTGGGCACTTTAGATTACTAACTTGAAGCAAATACTTATTAAAAAAAATCCTACTAATGATGTGTACTGTTTGCATTAAAATGTATGCTGCTAAAATGTAGAACACATGTGTTTATGAATAGATGTTGCCACTAACTAATGTTTATATTATCTAGGATGTCCTGTCTGTGGCTTTCTCAGTAGACAACCGTCAGATTGTATCTGGGTCTCGCGACAAGACAATCAAGCTATGGAACACATTAGCTGAGTGCAAGTACACCATCCAAGATGATGGCCATTCTGACTGGGTTTCCTGCGTTAGATTCTCACCCAATCATGCCAACCCCATCATTGTTTCTGCTGGTTGGGATCGCACTGTCAAGGTTTGTTTTATTTCATTTTTAATTTTATATTATTTTGAGTTCTGCAATTTTCAATTCTTATCTAATTTATGTGCATTTGCTGTTTCAGGTTTGGCACCTTACCAACTGCAAGCTCAAGATTAACCACCTAGGACACTCTGGCTACTTGAACACAGTCACAGTTTCACCTGATGGTTCCCTGTGTGCCTCTGGTGGCAAGGACATGAAGGCTATGCTATGGGACCTCAATGATGGCAAGCACCTCCACACCCTGGACCACAATGACATCATCACATCGTTGTGCTTCTCACCTAACAGATATTGGCTGTGTGCTGCCTTTGGGCCGTCTATTAAGATCTGGGTATGTATTTTGTTTGTTTATTGTGTTAGTAAACATTTTGCATCACTACCACAGATTATGTAGTAGTTTCCAACACTTCTCATTTTTCAGAGTATTACGAGTTTTTTCGCATATGGACAATACTCTGTGTAATCCACATGTAAACTGTTGTTCTGATTTGGGGTGTTCTTTGTCTATTTTATTTGTACAGTCCCATACATACAACACTGTAAATGTTAATAGAACAGAAGTTGCATTTTATTTATTTTGTTGAAAATTTATTCTCATTGAATTTTTCTACAGAATGAGCTTTCAAATACTAAAAATAAAATCAGAAATCAGCAACAATTCATAATGGCTGAACACGCATGATAAAACTAGACAGATGTCTTTATGCCTGTCCATAATGATTCTACATCAACAGTTTCCACTTGTAAACTGTCTTTGTGTAGGAACCTCGAGCATATTGTCTATCAATCTAATAACAACATTTTCGTTTGTTACAGGACTTGGAAAGTAAGGAAATGGTTGAGGAACTCAAACCTGAAATCATCAACCAAACTCAAACATCCAAATCAGACCCACCTCAGTGCCTATCTCTAGCTTGGTCCACAGACGGCCAGACCCTCTTTGCTGGATATTCTGACAATATCATCAGAGTCTGGCAGGTTTCAGTCTCTGCACGATAATATGTCTAAGATGTTAGTTTCATTTATTTTTGTACTCCACTTTTAACCATGTATAACAGTTAGGATAAAAATAAATGAAATTGTTTGACTTTATTTTAGCATTTTCATTGTGATCTCCTTTAAGGTTAGATTTAAGATTGTTAGTTTCCATTATAGGCATAGGGTTAAACATGTAAGGTCAGTTGTACATACATGTCATGTATAAATTATGTATATTTTGTGAAAAATAAAACGTTTCGAAATAGAGAAATATTTTTCTTCCTCATAAAATTACGATAATGGTACATAGCTGTGCACAATATACTTTCTAAGTCGTCAAGTATCCATCTGAAGTTATTGGTCAGTTCGTGAGTTAAAACTAGCCAATTTTTATCTAGTTAGCCGAAAAGAGATTTGTAGGCCATTAAACTACCTAAATTTTAAGACTTAAAGCTTACGTTACTAGTTAGAAAACTATTTGTACACTGTATTGCAGTTACAAGAGTATTCAGAAAATGACAAATATGTAATGTATAAAGGGCGGTCTAATTGCCGATAGCAATCTTCCTGGAAATCTTAGATAGGCTCGATATGTATAGTAGAGATGGTAGCAGTAGACTGCAATGAGTTTTGAAGAATTACAGTTTATACTCAGTACAATATCTCCATACATGCGTATTTAGGTAGGGTCAGCTCTCCTTCATTCACGGCGCCAAGACACTGTCAAGGGTGGTCGGGTCCGTTAAAATCTTTTTCAGCAGCTTGGTCATTCTGGTCCACCATGTCAACGGGAGTCGTCCCCGGCCTCTTGCCTTCTGGCAAGCTTAGAGCCGTCCGCACGACGTGCTACTCTGGTTTTAAAATATGTCCGTACCATCGCAATCTCCTTTCCGTTAACTTGTTCTGTATTGGAGCCACCCTAAGGCTGGATTTAGAGTAACGGTGACCATCGGCGCCAACAGTTCAGCGCGTAGTCCGTCGGCGTTGAGGGTGAGCGCGAAACGTTTCAGTATTCTGCTGATCACCGAGGAGTACAGACACGGTAACTGACGTAAAATGTGGGGAGCAACAATCATTGCTGCTTTGTACTACCTATCAAGAAAGACAGGAAAGACACGGATGTAGACATGAAGTCTACTTCGGTGTTCATCCATTGATTGAGCAGAGAGCCGTCGTGGAAGAATTTGTGACGTTATAATGAAACATTTTCAAATCATGTGATAAAAACATTTACAGGATTTGTTTCTTTCGTCTTTATTTCTATATAGAGCATCGGATGTATCTCACAAATACTTTGTCAGGCGTACTTCGTCGATCACACGACTGGTGTCCAGATCGCGATTGGACATTCTATAGACGCTCATGGCGTACGCTCAGCTCGACACTAAAACGCTGTCTGAAGATAAAGGCGACCGAGCGATGTGGTCCTCTGTGCGTGCATTTCTGTGACCGACGCGAAACTCGTGAACTCTGATAATAAATAACAATAAACGAGTAAGTCATGAATGTATCCAATGTAATATATGATATAACTGAGTAGGTAGTTATAGTTATTTAATATGTATAAATATACATATTTAAAGATATTATATGTATGCCATGTATTACATGTATAGGTATTTTGTGTATGTGTATGTGTGTATAAACATCCAAAAATCTGACAGGCTTCGGGATCAGAGGAGGATCACATCTAATACAAGGAATTAAAACTTGGCTGACCTAGCTTTTTAATATCATCCTCCGAATGACGAAAATACCGGATTCATGGCGATTCTTGTGCCTTTCTGTAAGAACAAAGATGTTACACAACGCGCATCTAATAGATGAATTAAACTTACATCTCATACCTTGAAAGTCTGGGAAAGAGTAATAAGTAAGTAACCGCATAAAGTCACTAATTTCCATAGGCGCAAACCAATTTGGGTTCACACCCTCCGTATCCACAACCTACGCAATACAAAACACCGTGTGGACCGAGACGATCTACATCTGGTTTTTATAGACAATACCGCAGAAAGGAATGCTGAGGTGGTCCGGGAGTGTAACGGGGATGGACAGGGTCTGCAACGAGTATATGCATGGTACTTTTAGGCTGGTTTTAGACTCACGCCTACCACTCACTTACCGTCAGCACTGATTGATAAAATATATGAAGTTCTAAAAAGCGTTTTTGAAGCCGCGTTACGCATCGTGCATCAGCGCCGACTAGCGTTCGGCGAAGACCATCGCTCGGGCCCCTCTGTCTTCAGGAAGCAAAACGCTCCCTGAAGATGATGTGAGATGAATGTCGAGCTGAGCGTACACCGTCGTGTAGTGTGTAAGTACAGACATGTCGAATTGCAATGTGGACACCAGTCGTGTGATCGACGAAGTACGCGTGACAAAGAATTTGTGGGAAACTTCCGATGCTCTCCATAGAAATAAAGACGTAAGAAACAATTCCTGGGAGGATATTTTCATCACTTTATTCGAAAATGTTTCATAACAACGTAACTAATTCTCCCGCGACGGCTCGCTGCTCAATAAATGCACGAGCATGAAGTCAACGTTGGTGTTTTTTCTTTCTTTTCAATAGGCAGTACAAAGCTGCAATGATTATTGCTCTCCACGTTTTTCGTCTGTTTTTTACGTCCGTACTTCGTGGCGATCAGCACGACTCTGAAAGGTCATCTTCTGTGAAATTTGCAATGCCTGGAAAAGGTTACTAAGTTAACAAATCATAATATAAGATCATAAAATGGACCTACACTTAGTTAGCAATAAAGATTTGAATTTGACCTTCGTTCAGCAGTGGACGAGTAGACTGACGAACTGTTGAATGTGTTTTTGTGGAGAAACGGGTGTCATGTCTCTCCAACACAAAGGAAAGAAGTTTGGTCAGTGCATCTTCGATAGATGGCGCTGTAGTATGTTCTTGTTTGAGCTAAATGTAAAACTCGTTGCATTATAAACTAGGACCTGAACTTAGTTCACTTTTCAAACTAATTTCAGTCAGAGCTTGCTAGACGGAAAAATTACCAAATCAGCCAATAAACACTCCAAAACTTGCGCAGTTTAGGGGTTTTTGTTTTGTTATTTTCAGACGAAAATGTATCTACTGACGTACTAACACATGCTGGACAAACAGTACTACAGATTCCACTAGGCCACTAACCGTTGGGTTTTAACTTACGGCTGACCGTGGGAGAGCCACACTTCGGCATGCATGGGCCGGCTCGACCGGAGTGATACCACGGCCTCACAGAAAACCAGTGTGAATCAGTACCTGCTCTGTTTTTCACCGAGTAAGTAAGGATACCGGAGGCCCATAATCCTACCCGTCTTCTCATCCCCCTTCCCATCCCCAAGGTCGGCAACGCCCTAGTGACGCCTCTGGTGTAACGGGTGTCCATCATCATCATCAGCCTATCGCAGTCCACTGCTAGACATAGGCCTCTCCAATTTCACGCCACTTAGTTCGATCTATGGCTTCTCGCATCCAGCTCCTGCCAGCCGTGCCGCGCAAATCGCTTCATCTGGCCTATGGACGTTCCTACACTACGTTTGCCGAGACGCGGTCTCCACTCAAAAACTCGTTTACCCCAACGGTTATCGGTTCTTCGGCAAATGTGACCAGCCCACTGCCACTTCAGCTTGCTAAACCTGTGGGCTACGTCGATGACCCTGGTTCTTTGTCGGATCACCTCTTTTCGGATGCGATCCCTTAGAGAAACGCCGAGTATAGCCCTCTCCATAGCACGCTGAGCGACTTTGAACTTATGGACCAGTCGAACCGTAAGTTTCCACATTTCGGCTCCGTATGTCATTACGGGTAGGACGCACGCATGTGTCACCGGTGTCCATGGGCGGCGGTAATCGCTTACCATCAGGCGATACGTCTGCTCGTTTGCCAACTATTACATGAAAAAATAATAGTTTATGAACCATTGATTTATTTATTGGAATTCTATGGTATCATTAAAATATTAGCTCATCAAGTTTCAACACTCAGTCAAGTGGCAACATACATTCATAACACTAAGTCAAAGCAGGATACAGATGTACATCTGGTTGCAGATCCATTTATGTATTGGTAAGATGAAGATTGTCACACACACAAATTATTAGAAAAAGTAATAAAAAAAATATTATATATATTTATAACACACTCTAGAAGACCCTGATCCTGAAAGAATATGTTTCAATTGCATTGTTCCCACAATCTTTACAAGCGATACAAACATTGTATTACATTATACACAATAACTGTTTTTTTAGTACTCTTAATTCTTACATTATTATTATTAAATACAAGAGATGCCATCACTGAACTTCTTATTATTACATCTTTTGAAACTGGTACCTGTTGATAGTTTGAAAAACAAAAGAGATAAATTATTAGTTTTACAAAAATAGTTCTTGAGTTTCTGACAGATTTCTCAGTTATGTTTAACTTAAAAATATTGTTAAGTTGTTTAGGACTTCTAATAACAACTAACAATGAAATATATAATGTATAATACTCACAATCTTTAAATATTTAAACTTTTTTTAAAAACAAATTATATCAATTTACTCCTGTCACCATTAATAAGGTAAGTTCTTAAAAATAAATAATTTAAATAAATTTCTCTTAAAAATACTAGTTCATGTCATTACCTTCAAGTAAACTTAAATTACACAATTAAATCAAATGTACAAGTGATCCATCCTTATTTAAAAGATGAGAGCCATCAGTTACTTCAGATGGACCATCTCCAACTTTAGTATAAATAACATACTTTATCAAATCCTTGCCTTTAGGTTCAAACATATTTAGAATTTTAGAGCTTACATCTTCCACATGTGAAAGACCAGTTACAAAACCCTCAGGATTTGATGGAGGATAAACACGCTTTATCAAAGAGATTACTTCCGGAACATCTTCTTCAAGTAGATAAAGACAAGCATTTGATCCCGCATCAAATGTATAAGCAACCTTGACTTTATCAGAAATTTCATTATATTTATGAACCAGCCCAACAATAGAATGAGAAACATCATTCATATACACAAATGGTGGATATGAGTCCAAACAAATTGCATGGAATTGATTACTGTCTTTCATAGTTATCTCAGCAAATTTCGTGAAATTTTTGTTCTTAATTGCCTCAACTATAAGTTCAGTTCTCTGTGGCACGCAATAGTCTACTCTATGCCTCATCAATTCAGAAGTTTTGACAGACACTGCCATTCCACCAGTTGAACTGGTCTCTTTCTTTTTGTCTCCAACTACAAGGATTAAGGCTCTCATTTCAGGCCAATGTGACGCATCAGCGACTTGAGTAGCTACAGAATCAGAGCCATCAGATTTGGAACCTGCATACCATCTCACGAAGCCTCCGTACACACTCCTACAAGCACTACCGGAACCTAATCTTGCAATAGAACTGATATCAGATTTCACTTTATACAGCTTAGCTAGTGCAAATACAAAGCAAGCGTAACCTGCAGCCGAAGACGCTAGTCCCGCTGCTGTTGGAAAATTATTTTCTGAGCAAACGCGAATTTTTAAATGGAGAAATTCATGACCGACACTGTTTTCCGCCGCGGCTCTAGCTTTAATTTCTTTCAGGCAATTCTGTAGTCGTTTCGAAAAAGGTGCCTTTTCCTTATTCAGCCAGATTTCATCTTCATTAAGATCTTGTCGAGCACAAACCGAAGTTTTAGCGCACATTACATTTGTGTCTAAAGTAGCACTAACGGAATCGTTCAATGGTAATATTAAGTCTTCATCGCGTTTGCCCCAGTACTTAATAACAGCTATATTTACTGGCGCTATAACGGTAATAATATCACTTATCATGTTTCTCTCAAAGAAATAAAACTTTTATATTAATATTTGATTGTAACGCTCGCGATAATTTTATATTTGACAGCGCAGAATCTATGACACTACTCCGAGGGGACAAAAACGAAACTGTACTGTTTAGAGAATTCGGAAAAAACGCCAACACTGCTATGCGTTTCATTTCACTTCCAATGAGAAGAAACTAAACATTTTTTTATCAGATTTGATAAAAGTACTGTTGGTTCGAGATATATCACAGTGAGAATTTAAATTACATGATTATTAATAAAAATATCCATTTGAGAGTCTTTAACTTTTTATGGTACCAATTAAAATACAAGATTTAATAGGTCAGGTTTAATCTAATAAGGTCGGGGGGTTATAAATTAAAACAATTATCAAAAAGACCAAATTCTATTTAGCAAGACACAACAGCTAATATAGTTAAATACACAAGGCACAAATGAGTTCTAAATCATAAATACAATAATTGTGTTGAATCAATGATTTTCTTATTTTCGAACGAACGTATTCCTTTCTTTTAAGCGTTTTGTTATTTCATAATCACAAATAAGATGCTGAAATACAAAATTATTATAAGTAATAATCACATAAAATTAGCAGCTCCTTAATAGTTTATATTTCAATGAAAAGAAAATAAAGTTTTAAATACTTAATTGTCGGTAATGCAAAGTACATTGTGACAATTACTGGTTGCAAGTGCTGCTCCGGTGACATCATTAGGAACTAGTACTATCCGACCAAATACAATTGGTTATTTGGTAACTGAGGAACAGGTAGCACTAGGTCGGATTAGCAGGACGAGGGTGTGGAGGTAGGGGTCTTGTTAAATTAGTTAGGTTATACTACACATTTCAATTCAACGCTGCCATTTTCGTTTTGTGGCACGGTTATAGCGGCAGTCTAACTGTGAATTTGCCAAAATATCTAACATTTATTTATTTACGAAGTGTCGAAAATATATTATAGTGAGGTGATTTTCACGAAAAACACTTAGAAGTGGCGATTGCAGTGTTATTACCGGATAATTGTTGACTTCTTTGGGTTGAGAGGGTGAGTAGGTACTTATTATCAATATTTCAGGCATTTACGGCTTAGTAATATCACTTAACATTCTTTTATTTTATATAAAACAAGCGCTAGACGTGTCCTACTATTTTAAACATTGATACATATGGAGTCTGGAGATTTCCTGCTATTTCCAGTTAACTTGCTAAAATGGGCGTTGTGATGAAGAGTGAAGGTTTATGATGTGTTACAATCGTCAGTGCGCCCCAAGAATGTCTAATTTTACTTAGAATCACCAACACGGTCTTATATTGTGACAAAGTTAAATTTGTCAATATATTAAAATCGTCATTTATATCGCGGTTAGCAATTAGAATACGTCGCTTCATTGCTTTGATTAGGTTGGACTGAAATGATGTACCTACTACTGTGACATTCGATGTGGCTGAACTCGTAATCTCTGTAGCACTACTGAATTAAAAAACTAATTTATTTGTTAGTTCTCATGTAAACTTGTATAAACATTCAATGAGTGCTGTTATCTCATTTACCAAATTTGAAAATGTAATAAATACCAACACTCATACCTATACTTGGTTTCTAACACTTCATAGTTATAGATAAGTACATTTTATTATTAATACTAAACTTTTCACAAATGAATACCTAAAATTGGCTATATTATGTAAAACAAGGTTTTAAAGTGAAAACATTGTGTCATACAGGCATATGAAATTCATTATTTCATGTAGTCTTCTACAAGACATAATATGAATCCCTAATCAATCATTCATTCAAATTGGCCAGGAAGTTTAGTTAATCAGTTTACCAACGAGAACAAGAATCTGGACTAACTGATTATCTCATAAGTATTTAATACCATTTAAATTAAATTGAGTTAGAATTTAACTGATATTTAATGTAGCAATGGACTGAGAACTCATGAAGGCTTGAAAACCATTTGGACAATAAGATATAGGCACAAACACTTTAAGGCAGTCTTTAGTAGACAGTTAGTATTATGAGTTTGGAGGAAACTGTAGTGAAAAAAATTATTTGAAAATAAGAAATAAGATAGATAGGAAAAGAAAAATTAGAAAGAAAACTTTAGTAAAAAAGGTAAAATATAAATGAATTTATATTGACTGAGTTTGGAGGAAACATACATGTGACACATATAGTTTTCAATGGGAATTTAAAATTTTCTGCATTATTTCATTATATCTTCATCATTCTTTTATTAATAATTCTTATTAGGAAGTTTGAAAGCGTAAAAGATTCCAATTTGGAACATTTTATTATGTTACTGCTGTGTTATAAGATGCGAGGTCCAAATATGCAGATATTCTATAGAAATATATGAATATTCAATAAAATTATTACATTTAATTTATTAGTTAAAGTACAAGTGGAACTTAAAAAAATTTAAAAAAAAGAAACAGTTTTGGTCAATAAAAGTACATTATATTGTAAAGATTGTGTGTTTTTTTTATATTAAAACCTTTTTTTAGTTTTTTTCATAATAGCTCATTTTCGCCTACCAGCTTGGTTATTGAGATAAATAACATGCAAGCTGGCAGAGCTTACTACTAAGGCAAAGAGTTATTACTGAGGTAAAGAATAGATAATAATATATCCTATCTAGAGAATGAAAGTATCTCAATGGCAGATTTAATTGAAATTGGTGCATCAGCTTAGCATAATTAATGGACTGACAGAACTACTTAAAATTTATAATTGTAGTTATGCGTGCATGCATTTCACAAATGAAGTGACTTTGCTCTTATTACTAGTTTTTTCAAGAGTATAGTGAAGAATGCACTCCAAAGAGGATTAAAAGTTGAAAAGACCCTTTTTTATGTGTGGATACCCCATCGGGCCTTCACTCCACCGGGGTTTGCGGAAGGGAGGTGTGTTAGAATTGAACCATCTAAAACCACACTGTGTGCAACTGTGCCTGAAAGGGGAGGGATCCAGGAACCGCTTTCTTACAATATCCACAAACCATATACCAACCCATGTGGCAGCGTAATGTAGGAAGCGAGAACCTCCTTAGACAGGCTTATGTCCAGCTGTGTGATGTTGTTGTATTGTGATGCTTGTCTATATAACGTTTTAATAGTATTTTGATTCCATTGGATCTATATTATGAGTATTCATACATTCCTAAAGTACACCTTGCGCAAAGCAAAGGAAATATATTTCAAGAATTTTTTTAGAATATTAAAAGTAAGTTTACATAGAAAAAAGTTTACATGTTCAAGTTAAAAACTTGGTTTACACCTCTGTCTAGGGAATAAGTTTTCAATTGTACCTTGACCTTGCGCAAAAGCTGATCATATGTATTAAATAAATTGTTTTTATGCAATATACATAATATCAACTAATATAGTTTATAATAATCACTTTTATGATTAGCAAGCATTTTTGAGTGTTAAACACCTGCTAACATAGTATGCTTATTGAGTTTTATATTTATGATAGTGCAACATTTTTTTAGAACTTTGTTTTTATTTCTATATCTATATCTGCAATATCAGGCTCAAATATTTTTTTCAAGTCCAGTTCAAGAAAATTATGATCGTGTTTTATATAATGCTTCATTTGTAGGTTAATATGTTATAATTGTGGTTGATAAGGTTACTAAAACACTAAACAGTTCAAATGTTCAGTAAGTACCTTTAAAATAACTACATGTTTTTGATTATTTGTGAACATGCAATAAACCTGTTAGCTACTTTAAGCAGTGGCCGTTACATTCATTAAAACCTAACGAGTTCATATTAACACCATTTTGTACAAAATAAAACATTTATTTCATACATAGACGAAAGTAAATTGTTTAACGAGGAAATGTGAAGGTTCAAGGCCAAGTGTACCAGTACTAACACAAATATGTGCTGTAACATACTATGAACCTTATTTCTATCTTGTTTAGGATACTCAATTGATTGTTTGAACTGAACATGAGTTTCCACTGCAATAATGTCTTGCGGAACGCTGCTGACTGATAGGAATTTATCTAATACTAACTTTGCCGCGGCTCCGCCCGCGTTTATGTCGGTTATCGCGGCAAACAGTAGACTATATGTTATTTTGATATATAAGCTATATTGTTGTAAAGTTTCATCTGAATCCGCTCTATAGTTTTTGCGAGAATGAGTTTTAAACATACATACATCCTTACAAACTTTCCTATTTATAATAATAGTAGGAACTAAGTTTGAATATGTTGCGAATATTACCTACCGCTAAGCACTACCGCCTGAATCCCTTTCCAAGGAGTGACAGGATGCCTTAGCGCTTTAAGTTACTAGTACTAAGTCATATGCTGAACTAGACTACACTATGTATAATAAAAACAAAAACAACAACCCATAATGTCCCACTGCTGGGCTCGGGTCTCCTCTCAGGAGAGGGTTAAGGCCATACGTCCCCACGCTGGCCAAGAGCGGGTTGGGGACTGGCAAGAATACGTTGTGACTACGTAAACCTTGCCGTTGGATGTTTTGAAGCTGCCCGAAGGCCTCCAACTAAGCTTCACGACTGTTATCGTATGATAACAACCGGGACCGACTGCTTAACGTGACCTCCGAATCACGGAGACGCTCATGGTAACATGCCACCAGTGGTCACCCATCCAGGTACTGACCGCGCACTCGTTGCTTACCCTCGATGATTGTTTCTAATCACCGAGTGCAACTGGGCTATAAGCGCCTTCATATTCGTATAATAAATACCCTTATATAATTTTCGATTGTTTTTACTATCAGCAGTCTCAAATTTGAGATCGTGTATATAAAAATGTCTTAAAAAATTCATTCAAATACTTAGTTCATAATGCAAGATATTATGGCCTGTGAAAACACTCCGGCTGGTTCGTCCACACGGTACTCATTATGCGAGCGAGTGCCGGAGTGACATCCTCCCGCGCGAGGCGTAAACGGAAACCGTGCATTGATGATCTGTGCGGGTTAAGCCCATATCGACTTACTAGACATTAATAAATTCTTGTGGTATGAGGTTTTTTAACGCTTAAAGAGTTGAGTGGCAAGGATTCTTTAAACAATCTATACAAATAAATAAAATTAAGGTTACTGTTTGTAATTTCAAATTAACAGCTTTTCACTATATGCAAATGAAAGTATAATATACGATAGTTATATTAAAAACCAGTTTATTTAATTTTTTGTCTGTCTCTCTGGTTATATCTGAAAAGATTTTGTGCCTACTCACAAAAAAATGTTGTTTTTGTTAAAATTAATCAAGATAGATCTTTCTCTCTTTGTTTCGGCTAATCTCTGGAACGGCTTGACCGATTTTACCGGGACTTTCATTGGATAGCTGATGATAAAAGTAACTTAAGACTAGCTTCGCCCCGAGGCATTGCCCGAAGTTGATGTCGTTCCCCGAAGCTCAGCTAGTAATTAATGAAATATGTGGTTTATCTGTTATTGACTAATAAAATATTGCTGGTACGTAGTTTAGCCGATACGTGCCAACACAGCGCCTTAAATCATTTAAAATACTTACCTACCAACCAAACGCATTATCTGGTTATTAGTACGAAATACTTGCGAGTTTAACAATTATTACAAGATAAATTGAATTTAGTGTCACTAAATGGTTTTGAAACGAGTTGCACGCGTAATAAAATTCTCACTAGAAGAAAACAAACAGGTAAAACTAGCTATACACATAGTCTTACGTAGACATAATTAATTCCTTGTTTGTTTCCATTATATTTTACAACAACCTGATTTTATTACACCATGGTTCAGAATATAAAATTTTGCCAACTTGTTATTTATAGACA
The DNA here is from genome assembly GCA_003709505.1 of Hyphantria cunea. Lineage (NCBI taxonomy): Eukaryota > Metazoa > Arthropoda > Insecta > Lepidoptera > Erebidae > Hyphantria > Hyphantria cunea. Next base: position 1,244,714 of record PKRV01000076.1, read on the forward strand.
CTTCTAGAAAGACCATATGTACGAGTAACACACGTCTAGCTTTTATAGTTAATCAAACCATGTGTTTAGCTATTTTAAATTTATGACAATGGCAGAACCGTTTCGTAGTTATTTGTGTCTATTGATATTATATCGACCTATTTCGGCTGTCGCTCGGTGACATCCTGTTGTATATTAGGAAGAACGAAGAGATATACTTATTTAGTATTTCAATAAAAAGGAAATTGAACGAGTTTGACAGTGTATTGATTTATATCATGATATTCAAAGGTAATTAGTCTATGATTTCAGCACGGACGGGCTGGCTCGACCTGAGAAGTACTACCCTCTCTCAGGAGACCAACTTAAATGACAGCATTTGTGCTTTCGTGATTCGTAGGTGTGAAACCGGAGGTCCAATGATGCTGAAGCATCCCTATAGCCCGCCGTAGTATGGGTCACTATGCTGCATTGGTCTGCATTTGCAACGAGTATGGTGACCAACACTCTTTGATTCTACTTATACCTTGCATAGTCGAGTCACTTTAACACGGGCACATATATAAAAAATGAATGCTAGGTTTCCATTTGAAGTGTCATGTACATATATATTCCTCGCTCTGAATTTTACGAATTTGGAGAAAAGTAATAAAATTAAAGTTATATTTTAAGTAATTTTAAACACTTCTCTCATCTTTATTGAAAATAGATCATATAAAAATTTAGGAATGGACCAAAACATTTCTCTACATATTCAGAACAGAACAGGAACATAAAACCAAGTACTATTTTAAGGTACCGACGGACCCTACTAGCCTAATACTTAGTCTATTTTAAGGTACGGACGGACCCTACTACCCTAATACTCAGTACAGTCTCAGTTGTTAGAATTTTTATATTACACTTTAGATTAGTTAGCCACTGAACTCAAATTTAAGCAGCATTTTTTTTTTCACAAACATAATTTAGGTATCTTTCGCATTGTTTAAAATAAAGTGTAGATTTCATAATTTGATAAGGACTTTCACTATTTTATAATGTATTTAAATTGTGTTTATAAGTAACAATGCTATATAAAGCGAACGGCCTTCTGATTCTTAGAGATTTTCGCATGTGATATAAAATTTTCTTTTCTTTATTTTGAGCTATTGCTTCTTTGTGTATAGTTAATTACAAAAGTTTTGAATCAAGTATACTATAGTCTGAGGGCCTAATGTGAGTAAAGTACACATTAACTTCGTCACGCTGACAACATACGGCGTTCCTATTGGCACTTGGCACACACTAAATTCTCACCAATCACAACGCCGAACGCTTCGCCATCGAGTTGTTGAACATGTCACTAAAAGCCGGGGAGTACGGTAAATTCTAAGATTTTCCAATAATACCTGAGATTATCAACTCCTGATGAGAAAAATCCAAACCGTTCTTGATCACTGTTTATTTCGATCTTTTAATTTATATCATTTACTTGATAAATCGATGAATGATCGAACTAAAGGGCGAGCAATTGGAGAGGCCTATGTCCAGCAGGCTGATGATGATGATAAATCTAAAGATTTGCCTTTAAAACACGGTAAATACTGAAATTTATATGTCATAAGAACGTCACAAGGATCGTGTGGGTTAGATCATTTATCAATATTTATTGGTGGGACCGAGTATGTTTTATTAAATTGTTACAGAAATAGTCTCTAAAAATACTTTATTTTTATAAATTCTTACATTTACTAACTCGTCTTGGTAAATCCCAAGATTTACCTAAGTTCTAAGTTCCTAAGTTTGAGTTAAAACTTTAGATGAAAAAATATTCAGGATTTTACATTAACAGGTTTTTAAGGCTCAAATCCGAGACTGCAAACAGCAAACTGCAGTTACACTACTGGATTTAATTAATTTCTATGAAAATGAGTGCCAGCAGGTCAATATCGTACCATCAGTTGCAAATCTTAGCAAACGGGCGCGTGTAACGGTGTGCTGCTACGAACATTTTATTAAAAAATATTTTCCCGAAATACCTTCTAACTTTTGCCTCTTTATAGGATTTTTCATCCGCACAGACAACTCTCTTCTTTTGATTAAGTTTAATAAAAATGTGGGTGTTCTTTCAGTTTTATTACTATCTAAACAGCTAATCGTCATAATAATATCTACGTTAATAAACTGTAGCATGAGATATGTCCAAGTCGCAGTCCGTTCAGAAACAGAAATGACCAATAGGCGGGTAGGAACATACCGTGTCATCTAAATAAATGCGTAAAATTCTAAACGATACCTTACGATGATTAATTCACCGCTATGTGAATGAATTGTAACACTTCCGGCAGACTATAGTAATTTTTCTGCTGAGTCATTGAATGTTTCAATAAATGTAGCCTTGTCGAAATTTCCTCGTCGACATTGTTTAAAAACTACATACATTTCTTTTCAAATAAGGCAAGGTTCACTTAATTCTGTAGTGTATATGTATTTCTACGTGTATTTATCTTTTCGCAACAACATTGTACATAGTAATCTATTTTTGTTTTAGAAATAGGTACATCGTTAATAAATAGGTGTAACTAGACAGTAGACGACCCTAATTTAAAAACTTAAATTAGATCCTCACCACACCCTTAACAAATTTAATATTCCACTAAAACGACACCCATGGGATGTAGAGTGATGTTTTATCTACTCGTGTAACAGCATTGATACGTCATCTACATAGTATTCTTTATTAAACTACGCTAATGCGTCGTGTAATACTGTAATAGTACTTTATCCTTTTAAGGGTTCCGTACCCAAAGGTTTAGCCTTTGGGTACGGAAGCCTATTATTAAAACATCGCTGTCGGTCTATCCGTCTGTCTGTCACCGAGCTGTATCTCATGAACCGTGATAGTTAGACAGTCAAAATTTCCAGAGATGATGTATTTCTGTTGCCGATATAACAAGAAATACTAAAAAATATACACATAAAAAGCGTGACCCTTTTTTGCTCGTTTTTCTCGGCATTGATAACGTCAACAGGTAGAGGATTAAAATGTATAGAGATAATGGTACGGAAACCTTCCTGCGTGAGTCCGACTCGCACTTGGCCGATGAGTCTGCCAAAGCGACTTTACTCTTGCTGATGGAAAGCATGAGTAGAATCCAAAAGTGGTGGTCACCATACTCATTGCGAATGCAAACACGACAGCACTAATGCCGTTATTTTAATGCCTGGTAAAGCCAGTGAAACAATAAAATGAAACACTTTCTTAAGTAAACATCGTCAAGTGTTTAAAAGATTCTTTTTTTAATATTTCTGGGCATGCAGAGATGTTTCTAGTACCACGTTTGATACGATCGCTTTCTTAATTATAAAACTATAAATATTCATTGATTTACTGTATTTTCATACTTACTTACTTTTGATATTCATACTATCAAAATAAAACTGTTCCACGAAACCAAAATCCTAGTAATAAATAAAGATTCTGACATTATGATAGTACGCAATACCAACTTCCTGGTTTCTATTTAGGGGAGCGTCTAATATTTTTTGTGGAGGAAGCAGTGAACCCAATAAATAAATATCTCTTTTCCAATTAAAAGTTATCGTATTCTACAGATGTAGCAGAAGTGAGATAAGGAGACATACGTATGTTCACAGATGTATGTCTCCTAATCTCACTGCTATTGTAACTCAGAAACTTTAAGTAGTAGTAGTCTATTAACGCAGTTAGTGGCTAATTTGATCTTTCCATTAGGTTTTACTGGTTACGGTCCTAGGCTGTGACTAGGAGTTAGTACCTTATAATTTGCTTAGTACAGAGCCAAGCAAATTACACCCAGAGGTGTCTCGTATAAAAATAAATAACTATTGATACAGCAAAATCAAATGCGAGTATCAGTAGCGACATGCGTGCGGCTTAGTGTGAATATGGACATTTCGTTAGTCGAGGCCAAATATTAGGCTACGCACGCACTAAAAGTTTTTCAACCAAAAGCAAAAATTGCAACCTAAGGGTTTTCATTTTGATGTCAAGGGCACGTGAAAAGTATTATCCGTACTTTAAGGTGATAAAAACTGATCAAAGAGGCTGTAACAAGTTACATTTACGGCGGTCAGTAGAGTAAGTTATCTATAAAATTATCTATGTTTCAATAAATTGATTTATTGAAGTTATACTTCTTTTGGCGCGTTAGGGAAAAAAGATGAGGGTAAATTTTTACGATGCGCGCACACCGTCACGAAAAATCGATACCCTGAAGTTAGCTATAGTCGACATTTTAGTTTTTCACATTTTTATCTTGTTACGCCAAAGAAGTATGACTTCTAACGCGTGTACATAAGTACACGCACACTTTTTTATGCAGATATCGATCTCTTGTATTTATTATTACCTACTAGTTGATCCGGCGAACTTCGCATCGCCTTACTTTTCTCGTGGATGTTTTCTGAATTTCCGTGTTTTTTGATTTTTAGTATTTCTATCCGCTTCAGATTTCCACGGGTACTGTGCAGTGGCGGACTTCGAAAATATAACACTTACAGTTTTCTTTTAATTTTTCTTCTATCCAAACCTTGTCCTGAAAATAACATTCACTTAAAAGAAATAATTATTCAATTTGGTGCAGTCGATTGAAAGTTATATGCGTAAATACATTGCGGTGATTCATTTTTATATTATATAGATGAAGATCTAATTTTATCAATTGTATTTCTTTTGCTTACATTCTACGCTGGTAATTTGAATATGACTTGAATGCTAATGCGTCCGTTTTTTGACATTGTAATCTCGACATAATTGGTTCTACCTCTATATTAGGAGTCATAAAACGCCATTGTTTTATCCATACTTATATTATAAATGCGAAAGTCATTCTGTTTGTCTGTCCTGCTTTCATGCCCAAACTGCTGCTCCGATTTTTATGAATTTTGGCATGGAGATACTTTGATTTTTGAGGAAGGATATGGCTTCTCTTTGTTGCGATAACCAACACGCGGGCGGAGCGCGCAAAAGCTAGTTGTTTATAACTGAGAAGCGTTAAATAACCTTTTCTAAATTGTCGTAAACCTTAATTCGTATTTCATTGGAGTAAGATTCTGTCCCTTCATAGCGTAGGTGAAAGCCCTTTATTGAGTATTTAACGACAACAGCTATCAAAACTAGATTTCACATTAGTTATACGTTGACAATTAATGTCACAAAACGCTCATTTGTATAGGTACGTATCTTGCTATTATAGATATTTGGTTTCTGATAACTCAGACAGTAACGAAATTTTTAACAGGAACTGTATAATTATTTTAAATATATGTGCTAAAATTTCATAGGTATCTTTTTAAAGTTATACATACATATATACCTTTGAACATTTGAACTTGATTAGAACTGCCTGATTTGTGGAAATGTATGCAAGATAATCACTGTTTTTTCCCGACTGCGAGAGAAGAAGGGTTATGTTTTTCGAGAGTATGTATATTTCTTTGGCACGCCTTTGTTTTCTCGTAGATTTTTGTGAGTAGTGTCAAAAGATTCGTCTTAGTCGTGAAAGTGACACGGGGTACATCAAAATAAAAAAGATATTTTGGCGCCAAAAAGTACTCCAAAAAATTTATTTTCGATACACATCGAGTGGTATCAAAATAAAGATTCTTTAACGGTGATTACGAATATATGTATAACTTATATGTTTTATTTCGAAAAACTGAATTTAATAAAATTGACAAATATTGACTTAGTCGGGTTTTTTAAAATAATTTTACTTTTTTAATTGAGTTTTCGTGCAATTAAACATTTGCATAGTTCACATGACTGCACGGTTGGCCTAGTGGTTTAAGTGGTCGCCACACCGCTTCCTACTGCGCCTAGTGTTGTGGGTTCAAATCCTTCATGGGACGACACTTTGTGTGATCCATAAATTGTTCTTCTAAGTCTGGGTGTACTTTGTGTCCGTTTCATGTATGTTTGTAAAGACCCCCGCGACACAGGAATGTATATTCCTAATGCGGGAGTTGTCTTCGATTGCAACCAGGCTTGCATGTGATCTAATTCATAAATAACTTTTCAGGAAGATTGCTAATAAATATGTTTGAATGATTGTCAATGACACAATCGTTATTGACAATGGGAACAATATTGATATAATTTAAACCTTGTTATTACATTTCCATACAGTTTTATATCAATTAAAGACTATTTCAGGTATATAAAATTTAGCTCAATACAACAAGGAAACATACTGTTGTATATAACTACATGGGATAACACTTAAATAGTTTCTGGTTTCCTTGATCTGTCAACAAAAAGTTCTTTACAACATGTTAAATATAAGACTCGCTAAACACGTAGTTATTTTATTTATTTATTTTATTACTTTATGCACAAATACATGCATCGGCGGACTTAATGCCTAAGGCTTTCTCTGCCAGTCGACCGATTAGGCAATACAGAGAAAAATGAGGTAGGTGCACATAATATGAGGTTATGGTAAGAGTGATTGAACAAATACTACAATTAGCCTGAATATACATATACTGCTATATGCGTTAGAAGAGACAAATATATATATAGTGATATATACATAAACATACATATATGCGTCTGTATTAACATACCTATATACACCACATACATATAAACTTATATCTGTTATAAAAGTATATAAATTCGTGATTTGATGAACTAACTCCCCCTTGAATTCTCCAATTCTCCAAAAAAAAAGCTCCTTTACCTTAAACTTAAAAGAGCATCGATTTCTAGTCATTCTGACCTCAAGAGGAAGCGCATTCCACAAGAGAACATACCGGACAAAGAATGAAGAGCCCATAAAGCCAGTAGTGTGAGAAAGACGAAGGAGTAGGGGATTGTTAGACGAGCGAAGGTTTCGGTTATGATTATTGCGTAATAGTTGGAAACGTGTTGTTAAATGAATAGGAGAGGGTGGGGAATTGAGGACTGTATACAGGAAAGTGAGTGCGCGCATTTGTCTGTGTTGACGAATCGGTAACCAACTTAATTGGGAACGAAAACTGGAAATGTCATACTTACGAAGATTAAAAATAAATCGAATGCAGTTATTGAGAAGACGATCTAACTTATTGAGAAGATCTGCATTCGGGTCAGATAGTTATGTAATTTTGTTTGCCTTCTTTACATTTAAATATGTATTTTCTCTTATATATATGGAGATATTAACTTTCTATGAACTTTAAGTGTTTATATTAACAGCTTTTTCAATCACTACAAAATCACGAAATGTTAACAAGAGTCACTATAATACCTGAGTTACTTACGACTGTAGCATGCATGAAGCAGCAGCGCGAATGGTAGTAGTGCGGGAGATGATGCAAAGATTGTTTGCACGAAGGAGCTGAATCTTGTGATGTAGTTTACTCATTGGTCAACGATTTGGAATTACAATGTGTGTACTAGCAAACATATACATAGTCTTGTTTACTAGAAAAGGACTTAGTCTCGCCATAAATACTGTTGCAAATAAAAATAAACAAAATAATACTTTAGAATTTTGAATCTGCCGTTTTTATACGATTGTTCATTGTGTTTCCTTATTTTCGCGTCAATATATTGTAAAATATTTTGTGATATTGAAATGAAGTGGGTTGTATAAAGAGCCAAACACAATATTTTAAAATCCCCTATACACTAAGTCAAATGGTTGTGTACCGGGCTATTGATAGGCACAATGAAACCTCCTCTGTATGTGACAAAAAAAGATCTAGCCGTCCACGTAGTGTTCGTACAAAAAAGGCGATCAAAGCTGTAAGGAAAACAATTTGAGGAAATCCTGTCCGAAAGCAAAACATTTTATCTCGAGATGAAGATAGCACCTAAAACCATGTCGCGTATTGTAAAGGAGGACTTCGGACTTGCAGCCTATTAGAGACACACTGGTCATTTCTTAACAGATAATTTAGAAAAGAATAGGTTGGTGAAATGAAACCAACTACTTAAGCTGTACGCAAAGGGAGGTCACAGAAAAAAAATGTTTACGGATGAGATTTTTTTTACAATTAAGCCATATTTTAACAAAAAAATAACCTAATTTATGCTAAAAACTCTAAAAAAGCTTCCCAACTAAATAACAGTGTACAACGTGGGCATTTTCCGACTTCAGTGATGGTTTGGTGGGGTGTTAGCTGTGATATGAGGGAGTGATTAAGCCATATTTTTGTAGAAAAATATCAGCACAAGTGTATCAAGATACCATTCTTGAAAAGGTAGTTAAGTCCCTTAACAACACCATGTTGGATAACCAAGAATGGTCCTTTAAACAAGACTCGGCGCCGGGATATAAAGCTCGATCCACCTAATCTTGGTAAGAATCTAGAGGCTTACTCTAAACGCCATGATAATTTGTAATCCATAAAACAATCATACGGTTGCCAGTGAAGAATTTTTCCATAGAAAGAGTGTGTGCTATTATTGATAACTGGTCTCAACGTTTAAAGGACTGTATTGCAGCCAAATGGAGGCCACTTCGAACGAGTTTTTTATAATTTTAATGGGTATATAATAAAGTATTTTTTTTGTTTTTCTGTATTAGGAATATAAATTCCTGTGTCACGGGGATCTTTACAAACATACATGAAACGGACACAAAGTACACCCAGACTTAGTACAACAATTAATGGATCACACAAAGTGTTGTATCATTATCAATTAATGGATCACGCAGTAGGAAGCGGTGTGGCGACCACTGAAACCCCTAGACCAACTGTGTAGTCATAGTACTAGTACTACATAGTAATAGTACTAACACACTGTAATAGTAATAAACGTTACGTACAAATAAACAAAAATATTTTTCTGTGTAACCATATATATGGCAAGACTAAGTATAAATAGGCTAAAGATTCAAGCGCAGTGTGACTATTAATTCGCAAAACTTTGCAAATATTTTGTTCTGTTTGAAGCAGTGTATGAATAATGATCTGTTTATGACACACGGCCTTCTGATCCCATACTAGGCAGAGCCAGGTGTCTCTGAAATATATAGGTACATATACTTACAAAGTAGTGTATATACAAAGTAACAAGCAGCCTCTTTATGCAATAAAATATACCATTTAAACGAATAATCCTATTTCTTTTATTAACCGGATTTGAAGAGAGATATATGCTTTGACTTGATTTCTCTAATCCTGATTCTCCTAATTATATATGAAAAAAGAAACTAATTTAATAATTGTTTTGCCTACTAGGTTTTATTTTTTCAAATAAACTTTAAAGTATAGATTTGCTGACTTTCTCATTACCATGTTTACTTTTTCCTCTCATTCTTATAACCAGGAACCAGAATGTTTAATGAACGAAACTAGTTGCTCTAGTTCGTGACGTATTAGAGCGGTATCTACGCTTGCCATGCATCATAGTAGGTTATTTACTATTTATTAGCAATTTATTTTATAAATCATTGGTCATAAATATTTTGGTGTCTTCACCCCCAAGTTGACATTTACTAAATTTTAGTCAATCTGTAATTAAATCCAACTTTTATTTATTTATAAAATATTTTCAATTAATGGAGGTAGTTTATATTTTTACTGGTAAGTTATACGATTTTAACGTAAATAATAATAATAACGTTAACGTTATTGCAGCATTTATTTGAATCTTGACTTCGGATCTTTGCTCTCGACTCAACTGCAGATTTTTAACGACACTTTCTTGATTAATTTACTAATATATACCTACAGAGAGACAACACAAAAATTAAGAATAATCAAACCCTGAATTCTGTCTCATAATGGTGAGCACTGTTTTTCCTTATTTTACAGTCGAAGGTACTTCAACTATTGTTTTTGTATTGACAGTATTGAATTAGTCTCTAAGTAATTGTTCCCTGTTAAATTGGGATCATAAGGACATAGTGCAATGCTGTCAGTACTCCAAATATTTTAACCAGCACAATGAGCACAATTAAGGTTTTTGAGCACTGATAATGTCAATCGATTAACAAAGAAAAAAACGACTTAACATTTCAAGAATTTGCCTCGTTCAGGCTGATTAAAAAATTTTTAGGGTCTCTCTTTCTTAAAATGTTTATTTTTATTTTGATATAATCATAAGCCTTTTGTAGTCCAGTGCTGGACATATTTTAGAAAGATTTTAGCCTACCATACCACGCTGTCCAATCGATTTAGTTTGTTTGAAGATTTGCTGTTCTCAGCAGTAATTTTATCCTGCCTAATTTGGTGCCTTAGTATTAGTGATGACACTCTGTACTTTTAATCCGTTACCACACACACGTCTTCGAAAATGATACAATTTATAGGTATACTTAATTTAGGAATTAGGAATTCTTTCTTAACTTAATTGGCTGTCAACTGAGCGAAGAGAGAAAATTATACTGATACTCGATATTCGCATTTAGTTACAGTCAATTTATTAATACTTCATCTTTACTGCGATATTTCATTGCGTGATACCAGATTATTATTAACGTTAACCGTTAATTCGCCATCGACTTCGATCGAGCACTTTCGAATGTACTATTTTAAAATATTATGCCGCCTATACAGCGTTTGCTTTCGTCAAGACATTATTAACTACAACCAAAAATATTTCTCAATCCTGTTGATTTTTCATGTTGATTACTTTCTAAACTATCTGCTTATGTATAAATTTTTTTTGTTTAGTCTTATGCAAAAACGAAAGACCCAAGATGTTGGAGAAAGTTCGGTCGTCTAGAAGCACTTCAGAATAGAAAGATGATTCTGAATGATAATTATTAAATATTTATGATGTTTTGTCATCCGCTAGGAATGAAAATGAAAGGTCTAATAACAACGTACGTAACATCTAATGCCGTTATATTATGACTATAATTATAATTTAATTTATAAATTAATTATCTCGGTGTACAGACAAAAGCGAAACAGAGGTGTATAAATAAGTAGTCATAATGTTTTAATTTTTCAGATGGTTCACATAACATTTATTATCGCACAATCTCTTTGTTGTTCCGGAAGAAAGCTACTAATAGACATACATTAATAACATAATAAGCAAATTTCAAATATATCTCTCTTATATCATTAAAAATATGTATACGTTAGTTACGGTCTGTAAATCATTAAACAAATAATCTTTGTTTCTTGTATATACCTATTAAGCTTTGCAACGCGAATCTATAGTTTAGAAATTGCCGATTTAAAGCGAAGAGCATGTCTTAATGTTCGATATGCCAATTTAGTTTCAATCCTCTACCACAATTACCAATGTTTTAAAAAAACAATAATTAAACTGTGCTTAAATGCAATTATAAATACAATTTGTAGCCGAAGTCACACTCGTAGACATTGACGCACCGTATTACTCTGAAATTGCTAGTATTGTCGCTGAGATTTAAGATAAAACTTAATTCACGGATCAACAGCAACATTGACCTAATAAAGTCTCCTAGAAAGTAAAATTTCCTAGAACAAATGCTACCAGTAGTTAATTGGAGAATGATTCAGGCGAGTACGAATTATCTACAGTCCAAAATATCTTACTTTTTATATGGGGCCTCAGGCTATTCTAGAATAATGTAGCTCAAACAAATTTTGGAAATTTGGAGTACTCTCTCAACAGATGTCTTACAGGTTGACCTGTAGAAGTTAACTGAAAGATTGTTCAATCGGTGGAAGTTGAGTCATATTGTGTACTTTATCAATTTACTGCAGTTATGAGTCCTCTCCTGTTGCACGTTGTTATCACAATTCTTCTGTCGGAAACGCTTAATCTGATATATTTTTCGATATCTTAGCGTAATTGATTTGACATCTTTTGAGCAATGCAAAATCACGTGAGTCCTTGCGTTCGTTTTTTTATGACTAAGTTTTCAACGTCTTTTACTGAAGTCGATTATTAAGTACACTAGCATTTTCCGAGTTTTCTAAAACCTCGTCCAAATATTCATCCGAAATATCCTGTAGGACTGTGTATACGCAGTATGTTCGTCGAGGGAAGTGATTACACAAAGACTGTGTTAATAATGTAAATTGTAAAGTTCTTCCATTGAACTGATTTCTAGGAACCTGTCGGTTTTAAAAGAAAACTGTGGGAGCACTGTATGTAGGGAACAAAGTATCATTTCCGTCGTCTGAAACTTACGAGGGACATAGCTGCTCCGGCAAAGTTTGTTGTAGCGGATGAGTATTGGGATTAGTTTTGCTATATTCTAATATTTATTTATTCTTAATAATAAATACTCAATCAAATTATTGCAACATCTGAGACGGAGTTTTTAATTAAGAAAATCTGTGTTAAGTAATAACGATTAACATTTTAGAGAGTTGCTCTAATCTCCTAATATTTTTAATAAAAATAAAAAAAAAAAAATAATGAGTAAGACGTTACGTGACTATTATTTAATTGTTAAATACATCCTAAATTATATAAATTATTATGAAATTCTCCTCAATTGGTGCCGAATAGTTCCTGAGAATAGACTTCCTGAATTATTTCCTGTTTGGCATTTGCTTGAGTTTCTCATCTGTGTTCCGATAAATACTTTAAGTTGATGCCTTCACACCGTGGGTAAATGATAGATTTTCTTATCTCATTTATATTTTTACAACTTTATGCACAAGAAGTACAATGGCGGACTTAATACCATAGGCATTCTCTTACAGTCTACCTTCAATTTAATATTTGCTTTTTAAGAAAGTGATGATTAGATCTAATCTATCTAGGATAATTGCCTGGTAATCATCAGCCTATCACAGTTCACTGCTAGACAAGGGCCTCACAAACTTCAAGCCACTTGTTCGATTTTCGGCTTCTCGCATCCGCTAATTGCCTGAACTGAATTGAACAGACCTTAGTGAGGATATAAAAAAAACATAGATATATTATGTGGTTGTACTCCTTCATTGTGTTATACCTGTAAACAATATAGTGTACAATTTTATTTAGTCGATCTGAATAGAGATTAATTTAATAGAACTACTAAATTCTATTGTGTACATGTTTCTGTTTTAGGGTAATGACATGTCAATGAACTTTAATGTTTATACTATTCTATGTATCACAGCTGGACGAATCCATGCTTCTGTGGAGGAACGGGTGACATGTCCCTCCAACACAAAGGGAGGATCCTCCAACCAGGCGAGGTGATCATGCCTGGCGGGCCACTGCCCAACGGTTGATGTTGGGAAGTTGTATATATGTTAATCGGCGCGAGAACTTCTATTGCGCGATTTAGGATTGGTAGTTTCTTAGTTTTCTTCGTTGCTCCGTAGTTCGATGTTTCTTCGGTAGATGGCGCTGTTATATATTTTATGTTGTTGCGCGGTATGTGGAAGTCGCCACATCACTCCCCTCCAAGACCGGAGGTTGATATCTGGATGAGTCTGCTGTTGCGGAACTTGCCAGTTGCCAGGATTGAGTAGTTCCAGTGAGTCGGAACTGAGTGCCGCAAGTTCCAGTGAGTCGGAACTGAATGCCGCTAGTCCCAGTGAGTCGGGGCTGAAGTCCGCTGATCCCAGTGAGTCGGGATCGCATGCGGTGCGCGGTGCTGCGGTGAGGTCCCCAGTGAGTCGGGGGTGGTTGCTGCGTAGTGGCTGGCTGCTGCATAGACGGGAGAGAAATGCTCTGCTTACATGGACCGTAGTTGCAGTGTGCTGTGCCTAGACGCTTGTTGAGGCCGTAGGGGTAACCAGGCTGGAGCGGTCGCATCCTGCGTGTGGTGTATCCCTGTTGAGGCTGAGGTTGCTGGCTGGCTGAGACTTGCTGTGGGAGTGAACATGATGGTGGCACTCTGCTGTTGATCTGCTCCTACGAAGGCTGCTTCCAATCACGTCGGGGTCACCACTGTGGAGGAACGGGTGACATGTCCCACCAACACAAAGGGAGGATCCTCCGACCAGGCGAGGTGATCATGCCTGGCGGGCCACTGCCCAACGGTTGATGTTGGGAAGTTGTATATATGTTAATCGGCGCGAGAACTTCTATTGCGCGATTTAGGATTGGTAGTTTCTTAGTTTTCTTCGTTGCTCCGTAGTTCGATGTTTCTTCGGTAGATGGCGCTGTTATATATTTTATGTTGTTGCGCGGTATGTGGAAGTCGCCACACTTCCAATTATAATCTAATTTTATTTTATATGTATTATGACATACTAACTGTACCCCGCGGATGTTTGAACCATGCTTAGCCAATAAGAACACATTTGTTCGAGATGAAAAATTCCGTATTTGCTATTACAGATTGTAATAAACTTCTGTGCTGCTGTTTTTGTGTGAAATTGTAACAAACATCCATACAAATTTTCGTGTAGTGTGTGTAAGTGTATTTTTACGAATACCCGCTACTGAAATACATAAATCTTGTTTGTATAAGATACGCTGAAATTATCTAGGTTATTTGACTTATCTGATACTTGCGTGCCTGAATATTATCGTTTTGGACTGTGTAATTGATATATAAAAGTTCTAACTTCTTTAAAATTATTATGGTTTTTTTAAGTAGCCTACATACTGACTTGTCATAATAAACAGTTTTATTTCACAAATGTTTTAATATATATATATATGTGTATATGTATATATGGCCTTAAACCTTAATCACACTGTTATACGCCTTATTTGGCCGCATGCGACGAAATGTAGAGTGTGTGTATGTAGGTTTATGTAGGTTAAATGTTTCTGTCGCTATCTAATCGTTTAAATATTTTAAAAAAATGAGAAATTCTTGTCAAAATGAATACAGACTGATTTCTGTATAGTGGTTTTGAATTATTTTTATTTAGATGAACTAAAAGTGTTAATCACATCTTAACATGGTTGCAAAATCAAATTAAGTAAAGTCAAGATGTAGATATAAATACTACCTTTAAAATATACATGTATTTTCACACTCATGTTTTTATTTGCGGTACTCCAATTCTTAATACGATCTATGTATGATCTTCTATCAGAAATATCTTATTTATTAAATATAAAAAAAAACAATCATAACATTAACATTTCAATTGCTTCGGCGTAATGGTAGCGTATGCGACTGCCGTGCTCGTGGTTTCGGTTTCGATTCCCGGGTCTGTCCAAGTGTTTGTATGATCTGCTAATATTTTTTTCAGTTTGCGTGTTTTCTATGTATAATATGTAGGTATTTAGAACAAAAAGTATGTATGTATTTATATCAGTTGTCTAGTACCCATAACACAAGTTCTGCTTAGCGTGGGATAAGATGTGTTAGATTTCAGAAATATTTATTATTTATTCATACATAAACCAGTAATTATCATTCAAATTCAGATTTTTCATTAACTGCCTTTGATGAGATGTCAACCAGCCGAAAAATATCAGCTATTTCTGCCAATGTCGAGTATTTAGTCTTCAATTCTAAAGTCTTCAAGTCGTCCTCTTGGAAAGGATGAAATAAAATGGGGTACTATATTCCGAAAGAATAATAAGATCATCAATTTGTATTATTTTTCATTTGCATCCGTTTAGATTATCGGCAATTTTATTTAATTTTACACTATTGCAGTGGTGAATATATGTTAGGTGTTAGTTACGACTGCCGCCATAGTTTTGACGTTGACAATAGGCAGTGTCATGTCCGCCCCAGATCTCACTATTGCCATTGCCAGATAGACAATCTGCGTCAATCACCTTTCAGCTCGAATTGTATTGAAAGATTCTGTAACAGAGATAATATTGAAAGGGAAATAACTCCGTATTTATTGTTAAAGTTCAAGTTTTGAATATACCATGAGTAATGCTAAATAACGTATATTTTAGTGTTTTTAAGCTACTAACACTTTACCTAAGACAAAAAAACTATTAATAAATAATTTGAATATGACTGCACTGACGACGGCGTTTAAGCGGTGACCCCGCTATTTCTCTTGCGCTGAATTTTATCAGTTTTTTTTTGCCAAATCGGGACTTTATAACTTTTTGTGAACAAAAGTGGGATAAAGTCAAAGTCATAAAAAATGTTCTGATCAGAAATTACGACGACGACGAAAAAAAAGGTCCTTCTCAATATTGTTGCATTTCTGCTACATCATCTGGTTAGCTATAGTACCTGCTAACCAGATATCTCCAAACATTAAAATTTTGATTCAAAATCGGGAACGTTTGGAGACGCTGAATGTGGGTTCGATCTCTATTTAGGACAACACAAAAGAAAATTGTAGAAGGTCGCAAATAAAATATGGCTTGACTATGACTTTTCGAATTAATTCTCATTTGAAAGAGTTCTAAAGAACCAATCGTAGCTAAATTAAGGTGAATTTAAACCTACTTTTTGAGGTTGGTTAAAAAATGTAACAAAGTAGAAGATATACCCGTGATGAAAATGTAATAGAAATGACTGGTGAAAAATATAATATACAATAACGACGATACATAAATGGAAATAAAATAAAATAAGGATCAATGGTGAAACTTTTAATAATTACAAATGACGGCAACGGAGGCCCGTTGCTGTCATTGTCATTTAATCATGAAAAAAACTTTTATTTATTAGTCACATCTACACTTTATATCTCAAGAATGGTTTGATCAAAATATATATGAGATTAACGATTCTTCCTGCAGAGCCAGAGGTCGTAGTTTCGTATGCCACTCAGACCAAAAATACTATGTCTTAGCAGCAGATCAGGCCCTGTGGAGTGCCTTGGGCTCTCCCAAGGCAGGCCTATGTCCAGAAGAAGACTGTAACGGGCTGATGATAATAAGTCTATCTAGTTTTGATTATGTTCCGTGTTCTAAGTTCTAAAAAAACATAATATTATATCATAGTTGAGTCGAGACATCAGATTATCGGTTTAGTCTAAACGCATATTAAAATAGTTATCAAGTGGTAAGTGTCTGAGTGTTAAGTCCCGTGTGCTTATTTGTTTGGGAATGTATTAGTAAGGCGGATATGTCAATTTGGTCCCGCGTACGTGCTCAAATTATAGAATAATGTCTCCATACCGTCTGTTTGGTCAGCATCGATCCTGATATACAAGACAATTTTAATAGAACTGTAATCATAATCAGCCCTGAATGGTCGTTACAAAGTTTACAGAGTTGTAATGTATTTGTATTGAAATCAACGTAGGCAAAACTAGTTTTGTCAAAGTAGAACTTAGGTGTCAATCAAGTTAACTTGATACTTTTTGGGACTCAAGCTCTAAACAATGAATAATTTAAAAGTCAAGGAACTAAAAACCAGAGCGTGCTTAATTCACACAGACTCAAATGTATAATTTTATAATAATTGAAATAAAAAAAAATGAGAGCGCCACGGAAGTAGTAAGGCTAATTTTTTTTATAATTTTACTTTCTTAAAAATCTGATTACATACAAAATGAATTCTCTCTTTCATTAAATCATATTTTTAGACGTTACCTTAGAGCCGTAGCAGCAAATGTATGCAAATTAATATTTAAAAAGTAAATGTAAAATTTTATTAAAACTTTCAACTACGTACAAAATCATGTTTCTATAATCTTTTTACTTTTTACACTAAACTGATAACATGTGACATATTTCTTTGCGAGAAATTCAACAGTTGCCCGTTGAATTTATCACTTGCTTCATTTCATTTTCGTCTATGAGAGCTTGTAGTCTGACAATTGTTTACAATTAGTCTAATATTCGATGACATCACCTATCGAACATATGCCATAATTATGTTCTTTGAGATACACGCAATTTTTGTTTAATTTCATTATTGAAATATATCTTACTAGTTTTTGCCCGCGGCTCCGCCCGCGTGAATGGCGGATATCGCGGTAAATAGTAACCTATGTTCTTGCTCAAGAAACAAGATATATCCATGTTAATTTTCATTTCAGGATTAGGGGGTTAGCAGTTCAAATTCAAAATCATTTATTCAATTAAGACACTAAGTGACATTTATGAACGTTAAATTGAAGCTACAGATAAAAATCATAGATCGACACAAACAGACGCCAGATGTACTCTATTGTCAAGGTAAATTGGGTGAAAACACCAAAATTCACTGCCTGCCTATGTCGATCCATAACTGCCAGCTTCCAAAATGCGTAGGTAGGGCCTTGTAAGAAGAATACTGGCAAAGAAACTCATGGCCACTCTTTTTAGAAGCCAGATCTTCAGGTACAATATATATATAGGTATTAGTATTACATGAATGGTGAACGGTATGCAAGCTTTTACCACCTGATTTCGTTTTATTGAAATGCTTCAAAAGCTAACGTTCTATTGTTAGAACGTTAGCTTTTGAACGTTCTAACAAAAAAGTTTATGCGGAACACAGATAAACATACTTACTTTTAAATTTATGATATTAAGTATGGATTGATGTTATTTCAGTGTAGGTCGCTAATTGATGTTGAGCTTTTTAAGGCATTATCTAATTACGAAATACATCCCTCTTTTCCTTCTAATAGAAAATTTCACGTTTCTGAAGGATCGCTATAAATAGAATGATGCTGATACAATATAAGTAGCTGTACTTGAAAAGGACCCTTCATGGAACCTACTCTCAAATTTTTTTGCTGAGGTGTTTTTCCCACTGAGATTTTTATTAATAAAATATATATTAAAATACATTAAATGATTTCAAACATTAAAATACAGTTCCTTGTTTAAAACCGCGGGATAATCTTATCAAACACTGGAGGCGTATGTCATAGACTGAAAATAACTCTCGTTTAGCCTTCTGTATATGTACTGCAAATATTTGTTTCGGTATTGTATGTTAGTATTTGGTTCGCAAATCAAAGTTAGTATTTGTACGAAATGATCCAAAATATTTTTTGCCGTTCTCCGTCTCCAACTACTTTGTAAATCTAGTACCTGAATGACCGAGTTTTGTTCGATATTTATTTTGTAAATTTTCTAAAAATGAAGCATATATTTAAGGTATTAGATAGATAGTAACGGAATATTTTATTACTAATCAGTACAGACTTTATTTATAATAAATAAAGAATATCTAAATGCTTAAGGCGTCACAAAGTTTAGTTTTTCGTCGAGTAAATTTTGAAGGGGATCTTTATCATGGGGTAAAGCTATCTTGTGCCTAAAACTTGCTGCTTTTGACGCTTGAACTGTATAGTCCATTCGCTTAGATACGATCACCTTAATCGCGCTGCCGTCGCACGTGCGGCAAGCTGCTACAAAATCAAAAGGCCCGCCTGCGGCGTACATCGACAAGCAAATGTGATTTGTCAGTTTACGCTGTTGTATGAATTATAATATATTCGTATATCACAACAATTACCACAATTGCGTGCGGCTGCGTGGTACAGTCTGCACATTCTGCATAAATATAAATACATACTACTCACAGCGATTTTATTCCCATTTTTCTTAATTTCCCAAGAGTTGCATAATCGTTGAATGCTACATTTTTAAATGTAGAGTCCTTAAAACTACGAGTACTATATTACTTATATTCATAAACAGTTGACAGCCTTAGCTAAAGTCGGATAAAAATCCTCGTCACATTTTCACTGCCTTTAGACATTGTCGTTGAGTCATGTTGAATCTGTAATTACCTCATAGCAAAGAAGGATTAATATTATATTATAAACTTTCATTCTATTCACGTGTCAAGTCTTTTAATCCTTATAATCTTTCTCATTGTCTAGTTTATAGCTAATACTAATACAAAAAGAAAAAAATCTTGCAACTTTTTTTCCAAATAACTGGGCAGACTTGATTCCCACTTTAAGCATAAAGTATCCTGTCTCCTTCCTCCAATAACCAAGCTAAGCTAGGAAGGACGAAGAAGCTAGGATAGGGACATCGCTGATTTAGCTACAACTAGTAGGGGTCATAAATTGCCATAAACCCATGTGTGTCAGTGAGGATTTATTAAAACGAAAACAGAATAGCTGCATACTAATCAGAAAAATTAGAAAGCTGTTAGTAAAATCGGCGATTCTAATCATCTGTTAATAGAAGTCTAAACTGTTTATAAACTTCATTTTTAATACATCATTAACTGGCTTATGTCTTAACGTTTAGAATAAGAGTCGTGTATAAGTTAGCTATGATGTAAGAATCGAAATCAGCGGTGATGTCAATGAGTAAAATAATACCAGAGGGCAAATGCAGCTCTTGCACAATGATCTCAGATGCGAATCTGCGACGATGTTTGTGTATTTATTGGTATCTAAATCAATTTATTATTATGATTTTTTTACATTAATTTTTAATTTAAGGCAAACAAAATCTATATATAAAAATAAAATGCTAGTTACACTTATAAATCAAGAACGGCTGAACTGATTTGGGGGGAAATTTGTGGGGAGCTTAGAACCAGGAGACGGACATTATTATGTCCGGTATACTTTTTACGTAATACTTTTTTTTCACTTTAACAGCGGTTGTTGTTATACCGCGAGGCTCAGCCAGTTTATAATAATTAGTACGATCGTCAACGGCCTCTTATGTAATCTTATGTATGACTTGTTTTCATGTAGTAGTATGAGAGAAGTTTGCAAAATCCTGCGTTGATTAAACTTTATTATTATTATTATTACTTCAAGTACTCGATTCATTTATCAGTTTCATATACACATCCCATTGTCAAGAGTGACAATTCTTCTTTTTGTGTATAACTCATTTTCTACAGTTTTGAACGTATTTCTGTGTGGGATTAGTAGTTTTTAACAAGTAAAATCCGTATTTCGTATGAAATAAAAACTTTCCTAGTTATTCATGTACTAGAACATATCTTAAGGAACAAGAAGCGTACTTGGTTTATTTTTAATACATGATATGGTACTGAATATCATTCTCAATGCGTAATTAATCATTGAATCAGCACAGCAAACAGTAGCAGTGTATTAGAGCGTATCATGTTAGTATTCAACGCTTCCTATGTAATTGTCATGTATCTTATCTAGTCACAAATTTGTAGTTTATATATGTATACCATACGTAATACCAGTGTTATATATGTATTACCCGCGACTCCGCCCATTTATGTCGGTTATCGCGTTCAAAAGAAGCCTAAGTTATCCACAAATAATGTGTTTCCATTAGAGGAAGAATTTTTAAATCGGTTTAGTGGTTAAGGTGTTGCAACAAGCAAACGAACTTACCAAGTTAGAATTGTACCTTTTTTTATGGAATAAGGGGCAAAAAAACAAAGGCGTCACAAGTGCGTTGCCAGCTTTTTGGGGATGGGAGGAGGATGGGGGGAAGGGTTGAGGTATGGGCCTCCGGTAACATCATTCGGTGAAACACAACGCAGGCACTGTTTCACGCTGGAACCTAGAAAACTATGAGGCCGGGGTATCACTCCACCAGCATCTTCATGCCGAAGCGTGACTCTCCCACGGTGTAACTTACTGTACAACACCTATATACGAAAATAACTTCTTTCCTGTTTCTTTTTTACAAAATGCATTTCGCCTGTCGTTCAAAAATCTGTGTTTATCAGTTTTAGAATGACAATAGAAGTATCAAACTTCAGATGCAGCCTATCTATGAAGTAACTGATGAAATTGCCTGATTCGCATCGCTCGCTAACATTGTGATCTAATTGGTTGATGTGTGTACTAATTACTATTTATTGCACGATAATATACGTGAGCTCTTCTCTGTGATATGACTCTATTAAATTTACTTCAGTATTTTAACATCATCTATGTGTTTTTTAATATTTAAAATGATTATAAAATGATGTGCTCATGGGTATATTGGTGGAGTCAACTTAATAAGGAGAGTAAGAATTTGGTTTCTCTTTAATGAAAAATGTCTAACCGATTGTGTTGCCGAATAATTAACATATTGTACTCGTTAAACACGCTGTTTTTTTTAAAAAAAGTGCCACATTTCTGCTATGACCGGCATTTTTTTTTATAAATTTTCTAAAAATGAATCCTAGCTTAATCGATTTATCGACCACAAAACCACCCGCATACTAACTTTCCTGAAAATTGTTGGAGCCCTTTCCAAGATTCAGATTATGGATATACAAGAATTGTTCGTTTAAATGTATCAGATTAGATTGATAGCTATTGTTAACAGCATTCTGCTTCAAATCTGCCACAAACCCATAGCTTAACGTCGTTCCAATTCCGCACGCTCATGGAACTGACATTTAGTAATCGGTCTTATTCTATTGCTGATGCAAACATTAATAGCTGTTTCTGTAACTGTTGATTGTTTCGATACGATGTGGTATTTGTTAGTTAATGCTGTGACGAATTAGGAACTCTGTTATAGACTTGAAGCATACACAGAACGTTATGTTAACTTTCATTGATCCCAACAAATTTCAAAACGTTCTATAGATTTTCTTTACAGATTGACTAGTCACTCTAACAAAAAGGCTGATATTTCTGAATATGTGTTTTTTGTTATTTTACCCGACAGTTTTCCTTATATTTATTATAAGTTATAACTAGAATTTGGCAGCAGTTTCACGACAGTAATTTGTTTATCTTTTCTTTTCATGATAACATGTTAGTTTAAACCTTAAACTCTCTCCTATACCCTAGGCAATTTTGTTACCAGAAGTTTAGTACAAATTATTTCAGCTTAATCTGATAAAGAAAAAGGCAACGTAAACAATATTAACAAACACATTGATTTTTACATATAAGGTTTAATTAAGACAATAGCCAATTGGGCCAAGTACCTTGGGCTAACTCACGCTTGACCTTCTTTTTAGTTTTATGTTAGTACGTGGTGTATTAACATTTATCAATAATGCTGCCTTTTGTACATTACTATTTTGTTACACACATAAGATAATGGTAGCAATTGTGTACTAAATGGTGTTCTCTAATATATTACTACGTTTACATTTTGAATTATTAATGGTAAAAAGGTTATACCTGCCTTTTAATGGCATTCTGAAGGTTCTAAGATCTTGAATTTCCGTGAAATCTGTCTTAATTTCTGAACTTATCCTGTAGGTACAAATGCGTCGCTTTTTCAATGAAATCCGCTTGCTTTTCTAAATGTGTCAACTAGTTTTTTTCTCGACTCTAACAAAATTGATACGTTTGTGCCAAGTCAAGTGTTGCTTATTGTCTCAGCGATATTTAAATGAATGAAACATACCTGTTATCTCACGTTACTACTGACCTTGCTTCGTATCCGACCTAGTTTACCTCATACTCATTATGTTATACAAACATACGAAGTGAAAACTCTTGTAAACGGAACCAAAAACCTGATTCTTGTTTCCACACTTACAAAGTGTATGTTGGTCACGCTATATAGACAAGCGGATAACTTAATAACATGTAATTACTAGGAAAAAGTGTCGGAAGATGGCGAAACGTCGGAACGGTTTGCAGAAAGTTTGTAAAGCGCATGACATTAGTGTATACTATTTATTTTGCATATAACGTTTTTATTTGTGGCTCGATGTCGAAGCGTCAAAGCGTAAAATTATGTATAGGGTTTCGTCGTGTAACGTCACCGCCCCTATTTTCCCAAAGGTGTCGTAATAGGCGTCTAAATGAGCAAACTATGTACGACAACGCAAAGAGAATAAAAACTTGAAACGAACCGCATTTTTTTTACCTGTGGCAACCCTCTCGGGCCTTCGCCCCACCGGGGTTTTGCGGCGGGACGGTGTGTCGGAATCGAACCGACTAAAACTACACGGTGTGCCACTCTGCGCCTGAGATGGGAGGGATCCGGGAACTGCTGCTATTAATTAACACATCCTGGCCAACTTGAAACCTCCTTTCTAAGACAAGCACTGCGTCCATTGCTGCGCGAATTAATAGAGGTTGTTGATGCTGATAAGCAACTGTGTCCAGCAGGGAACTAATAGAGGTTGTTGATAACAACCAGGGCACTTTTGACAAAAAGAACTTATCTAATAATTATGTGGTGTTTTGAGGTGGATAAGGTTAGAATAACTGGCTTTAGATCTATGTTAGAATAATATTTTTTTATACTAATAATATGTTCGGACATCTAACGCACAATGCTATCTAGTCCCAAACTAATCAACGTTTGTGCTTTTGAACAAACAACTGATATAAATGTACATACTTTGTTTTTCGAAATACACATAGAAAACATCCGAACTCCGAAATAAATATTTGCATTACATACAAACATTTGGTCCAACCCGGGAATCTAACATGCAATCTCGAACACAGCAGTCGCACCGCACACCCTACCACTGCGCTACCGAGGCAGGCGTGATCCGCATTATGTTCATTTATATTCCGATAATTTATACTTCAAGATACAAATTGTTCTTGCAGAACTTTATTTTTTATTGCTACAGGTTAAAGGTTAATTGGATTAAAAATAAGACTTGTTTTTAAACAACTTACATCAGTATATGATATTGTCTGAATAGAAAGAAAACTTGCGTTTTTTTTCTTATTTCTTTGAGCTTAGTGTCAGACAGTACATTTTTTATAGCTGCTCGTGCATTAAAACCACAATTTCTAAAGCTAGCTTTAACCGTAAAATGGGTTTGTGACTGTTTTAGATATTGTTTGGTGAATCTGGCAATAGGCGCTCAGTGGTCTTGATGAAATTTTAGAAATTTTAGTCTACCAATCACACAAATCTATATCTAATTGTCTGCGGACCATTGATATCACCTTAAGGTTGCCTGGTAGAGATTGCTTTTGGCAATAAGACTGCTCTTTGTACACTCCGTCTCACATTTTATGTACTCTCTTCTAACTGTAATATTATAGTGTGCAAATAAAGAGTTTTCTATCTATCCATCTATCTATCGTATCTTATATCAACAAGCAAAGAGCATAATTTTATTTAAAAGGTTTAGGAAAACAGTTGTGACTCTTTATTGTAGGTCTCCATAATCTACGATTGTCATTTAAGACGACGGTCCGCACGTTTGTGCCCTCTATCTTAAAACATATTATACCCCTTTAGAAACTTCTTCTTTGATACAATAATATTTAAACGAAGACTATGGAGATCCAACTGTAAGTTAGTAGAAATCTGCGATAAATATATCTTTTAGACAAAAACATGATATTAAAGTTGTAAATTTGAAACAGACCTAGTTTGAAGATAATCGGTTATTCACAAGTACCAAATGAGGAAATGGATCATTTTAGTATTTATACCTAGATTGGCGACATACCACATTACACTCAATAGGGCATTCAACTATGTTAATGACCTCTCCTGACATAGGTATGTAATATAAAAAAATTACATTAAGATAAATATGTTCCTACAAATACTACGTAAGTATTATTAGTATTTACTCGATTGCGTAAAAACTTTTCTCAAAATTATATGTGTCACACGGGCTATTATTACGAATCTATTGACACCTCATTCATTAAAATCGGTACAGTAGTTTAGACGCTACGGTGGAACATAAAATCACCAGAAACAAACAGCCCTTCCTTTGGTTTCGCAATAGTCGGGTAAAACATAGTAAAAGTATTGTCAGTGAGTTATAGAAAGTATAGTTTTCTGTTCTACGCTCTAGCGGAGCAATACTCGCGCAGACTGTCTTTTGATAGCCGCATAAAAAGGGGTGTTTATAAGTTCGACGTCGATGTCTGTTTGTCTGTATGTCTGTGGCATCGTAGCTCTCAAACGGATGGACCGAGTTCGATGCGGTTTTTGCATTTGCTAGTTTTCTATGTTTGGTTAATATCGGTCCAACAGTGTTAGAGTATCAGCTCTTTTCCAAAATGATGTAAGGTATTTTTAGCGTATGATTACTCGATTAAGTGCTTGCGTAATAGTTAGTATTTAAAATTTTTAATAATTTTTTACTTGTTAAACCATAAGTGGTGAATATCCCTATTCTTTGTACAAATGTTAGAAATATATGCACTCATCTAATCAATTGTAAAGAAAATGAGTTATCGAGGATTTTTAATGAAGGTAAAATTTCATTAATATCGGTTAAATACAATCAGTTTTACAGCTTGTAGGTGAATGGGTAGGCAAAGAAAGACCAAAGCCGTATAATCGTATTCCATCGTTCCTCAAACCTGCATTCTGTATGAAGAATAATGAGTAGGTACTATTTTGACCCTCTCGAGGCGTCGCCGTCTTTAAACTACACACACAACCGTTGAACAGGAAAAGTGGAACATTTAATAATACATCTAAGTACAACAAAACATTGTGGTTACGTAAGTGCGACTTTTAACCATGTTTTGTTGTATACAGAACATCCCGTCCGCCTATCGCCACTGATTCTTCTCAGTTATGTGCGCAGGACTTCCTGTGAGCTTATGATGTTACTCTCCGCATAGCAACATTCTATTGCGAGTTTGCAAATTACACGACTGTAGGTAGTTGTAAATATATCTTCAATTTTGAAAAGATAGTGCGATGTTACCATAATTGTTTCGAATATATTTCATTTCTTCCATTTTTCTGTGAGAAGAACTTTATTATTTTTTATTTATTTAATGTAGCTATATAAATAAAAATATATCTCTAAATATGTTAGTATGCGTAAAATTTGAAAACGGTTCGGCCACTTTGGCTAATAGTTTTCTTTTTGTTCTTATGCGCTGTAATGCGTAGAAAATAATACAACAACAATATCTTCTACGCATCTTGAATCTTTTATCAAACAAGACTTAGAGCAAATTATAACACCAAATCCTAGCCATTATGTCTCCGACCTTTTAAAAGAACGAAGCCTTTTGAGGGCGACTAGTTCTGGATGTATGTAAAAAGATCACAACTGAAGCTGAATAATAATATATTGTTTGTTCCAGTGATGTATACGAGGTAGCCGTAAGGTGAAGCAGCCATGCCGCTGCCGAAGCGCTGCGTAGAGCCCGTACACGTGTCGCGAGGCACCGTACCTGAGCGGCTCGCGGTCCCCTCCGAACTTGAAGCCGTCACCAATGGCACACTCGCCAACACTGTCAGGTAATATAATATATATAACACTATTGTCTTGTATATGTCTCTCCACAAAACAGACGTACTTGGTATATGACCCCCGACTTTTTACCCGACTCCAAAAGAAGGAGGGGATGGCACGCCATAGAGCCTAAACGGCTAGTCGTATTTCTATGAGTGGTGTCAATAGGTTTATCTTAGTCGTGACTGGGTACTTTAAAATATTTAAAAAAACTTTTCATTTCTTTCCATCTTTTCTGTTCTTCAATAAATTTAATAAAGATGGCTGCCATCTTCATGCAGTCGGGTTTTTTTTAATATTTTGTTATACTGAAGTATCTGTTATATTACTGTAAAGTTTCATCCAAATACGTTAAGTAGTTTTTGCGTCAAAGAGTAACAAACATCCATCCATACAAATTTTCGCGTTTATAATATTAGTAGGACAAAGGGTAGCCTTATTTGCAAAAACAACCTCTTCGTTTGAAGAGGTCATTGTCTGTTCGTGGTTCCAATAGTAGACTTCCATCAGATAAAAGAAAATGCTGACTTGTGAAGAGGGTCAAGTTTACTGATTAGCCTCCTTAGGTAACATGCGAGTGTTTTGCGTCGAATCTCTTTCTACAATCGCTAAACCCTCTAGTCTCTTGTATTATTAGCTTGTATTGTACTGACCATGTGGCTTAGCATTGAGATGACGTCATTCCCATACATAGTTTTCTGATAATGTTTACGTTTGTATACTGTCAACTTGGCTAGGGGAACTGGTTACATTAATTTTTTACCCGACTGTGAAAGGAGTTTTATTGTTTTCGAGTGTATGTATATTTCTTTGGCACGCCCTAGAGCCAAAACGGCTTGTCTTATTTTTTTGTTAATTATGCCAATAGGTTTGTTTTTGCCGTGAGAGTGACACTGGGTACATAAAAAAAACAAAATTAAGGATAAGGAGCCACAAAACTAACTTAAAAAAAATTCAAAATACATCGAGTGTGGAATCAAAATAAATAATTTTTAACAGTTCTTCTTCTTCTTCCTAGCCTTTATTAAAACCCCAAGATATGGGGTATAATACTAGTTCAACCAGTTTTACCTGAATATCAGTTTGTACACGGAGCTACTGGCATCGGACCTCCGCAACCCTTAGGGTGGAACTGAATTCGAAAGTTGAACTAGGCACTGACTTCCCAATAACTATTATATATATGTATATAAAACTTATATGATATTTAAGCCGTCGGGTTTTTTTTTTTTAATAATTTATTACTTATATGAAAATTGGTAGAAATGTGTTATGTTCATGTGGATTTAAATAGAATTAAGTCTTAAAACTGGTCACTTTCCATTTCAGCCAATAGAAATTAAATATTATTTGTAGGTTTATGAATACTTTACATTCCTAAACTTCGTAAACTCATGACACATTTTCCTTTTACGTAGTAACGATGTTATTTGTTTATCCGATTCATACACCTGAAGAGTCATAATATTAGCTGCTATACTCACTCACGTCAAAAAGAAAGTTTTTAGGAAATAAAATGGTATGCTATTTAAAGAATCAACATTTGCATTATTTAAATT
This sequence comes from Hyphantria cunea, assembly GCA_003709505.1. Taxonomy (NCBI): domain Eukaryota; kingdom Metazoa; phylum Arthropoda; class Insecta; order Lepidoptera; family Erebidae; genus Hyphantria; species Hyphantria cunea. Next base: position 1,273,029 of record PKRV01000076.1, read on the forward strand.
TTTATCAGTCTAAACATGTTTCGAATCCAGTTCCACTCAGGTCATTCAACGTGATAATTGGAATCCTGTTACAACAATATTTAATTAAGAATAGCTGAGCTTCGCTGTGCTACCCGTGGTTGTTTTTATGTATTTACAACTAAATCCTTATATCATCAGGTATATATGCCAGTGAAAGTGCAATCGAAATCGGTCCAGCCGTTCCAGAGTTTAAGCGGTTCCAACAGGCAGACAGACAGTAAAAAACTTAAATTGAAATTACAAACAAATTTTCAGTTTTGTTTATTTTCATAGATAAAAACAAATGACAGTTTAAGCTCGATAGGACCGTCGGCCGACCGTGTCGTTGTACCTTCACAACATCAACCGTGGGCAACATCTGACCTAATCCTCATAGCCCAGTTGCACTAGGTGATGACCAAGGGTAAGCGACGACGGCGCGGTCAGCACCTGGAGGGGTGACCGCTGGTGGCATGTTACCATGAGTGTCTCAGTGATTCGGAGTTTACGTTAAGCAGTCGGTCCCGGTTGTTCTCATGGGATAACAGTCGTGAAGCTTAGTTGGAGGCCCTTGGGCGGCTTAAAAACATCCAACGGTAAGATTACGTAGCCAAAACGTTGTCTTGCCAGTTTTCATCCCGCACTTGCCAGCGCGGGGACGTATGGCCTTAACCCTCTCCTGAGAGGAGACCAGTGGGACATTATGGGTTGTTGATTAATGATCTGATCTAAAAGCTACCTATTAATTACACCAATATATATAATAAATTAATAATTGTGCAGAGTACTTTCCAATTTAACACTGCTTTCCGTAGCCTCTATAGGGCGACCATTTCCTTTGTGATCGGACTCAGTCCACTGCGTTTGAAATAGTGAAATTAGCGGTAACTTCGCTTATGGTGACTTTTGTCATTACTATTGTCTTTAAATTATGCAAAATCGTCTGACCAGCGTAGCGTAGGCCAACACCTAGGCCGAAGTCATTACTTAGAGTGTTGATTGGTAATGATTGTCTTATTATTAACTTTATTAACAGTTGAATTGCGATTATCCGTATCAAGACCGACCTTCAAACCTTCAAGAAAAGTGCGCACTCATTCTTAAAAGGCCAGCACCGCAATTGTGACGTCTCTGGTGTTGCGGGTGTCCATGGGCGGCGGTAATCGCTTACCATCAGGCGATACGTCTGCTCGTTTGCCTTCTATAACATGAAAAAAACTTAAAACCGAGGTTATTTCGTGTAATCGGAAATCCGGATATATGATTTTAAAGTTAAATAAAGCAATATTGAAATTTTATTATTACAATATAGTTTACAATATAGTTTATTACAATATAGAAATACTACGATGTATAAAAAATGAGCTGTAAACATAAAATGAATTACATAAAACCTATGTAACTCAAATTATTGATTGATAATAACTTGCGAACTTACATCTTCTTATTGATACTCGAAGGTGAATTTCATTATGAAATTAGGATTTTATTTTAATATCTGTTACTGTAGAAGTTTCTATACAAACATTTGTGCAAACTTACTGCCAGATTTACTATTTTTAGGGTTGCGTACCTCGGGTTTTTTATTCTCTCAATTACTTCCACTTCGTCTTTCTCACACTAGATTCTACTGTACATAAATTAAGGGTTAATTGAACGCTGTTATACAAGGTGCTTATTTTGTACTTTATAGGTATACACGTTTACCTAATTATACTAATTATACCCAAATTGGTAGACAGAGACGTAAATACAAAAGAGAGGAAGAATTTTTTTGTCGTTAACCGGTTTCTTATAGATATCCAAACATAAACATAGTATAGATAAATTACACCCAGACATTAAATGGCCTGGCATCTCAGCCTTAGCCATCAGGACCAAACAACCATCACACTGGACCTCCACTTAATTTTAAAATAAGAATATTATATTTACTACAGTCAAAAATTATTATCTGTGTTTACAGGCAGCTATCGTCGCTGTCGAAACATGCGGAAGACATGTTCGGTGAGCTGACACGCGAAGCTACCAACCTTGCGGAACGGACGAACGTGCTACAGGCCAGGATAGACAGGCTCGCCATTAAAGTCACTCAACTGGACTCGGGTGTCGAAGAAGGTGATTATCATAATTATTTTTTTAAGATATTTCAGCGATTTTTTAAAAATTCATTGTTTATGTTCTCAGGAGTGTACATTATAATTTCAAAAAAAAACTATAACACGACTATGAAAAAAAATTTTGATGTAATTTGCATAGCCTATATCACACGTTCATTATTATAAATCTATTAAAACCTCATTAATTAAATCGGATTCAGCAATAGTGGAACATACTTAAACTCCCAAAAATAACACCCTTCCTTTTGGTGGCGTAGTTGGATAAAAAAAACCACAGTAAAACCTATCCTTCACGAGATGTATAGATTACTTACTATTAAATTATAATATGCCTTCAGCTCATACTAAGATGAATATACCATCAAATAATTTTGATATAAGTCATGAAATAATCCTCTTTTACGCAGAAGAGTAAATAAAATATTAAAATAATTAATCCTAATGAGTGTAGTTTTATCAGGTCGCTAAAGTAGGTGTGGTAGTACTATCATATCTATGTTTAATCGTGTATCAAGTCAATTTGGAAAGATAAAAAACTTCGTTTGTTTACCAATGTCAAATCACACTAATATTATAAAGCTGAAAGTAACTTAGTTTGTTATGCTTTCATGGTGAAAACTACTTAACCGCTCATCATGAAACTTTGTACACATATTCTTGGAGGTATAAGAACTAACATAGGATACTTTTTATTAAATGCGAGTGAAGCTGCGGACGAAAGCTAGTTATCTTAATATATATAAATAACGTGTCACGTTGTTTGTCTGCTGTGGACTCTATATAAAAGATGATATACTCTAAAAACTACTGAACCGATTTAAATCATATTTGCACACCGTGTGCAGATTGATCCAACTTGAAAGACAGGACAGTTTATAACTCAATTTATATTCGCAATATTATTTTGTTGCGAATTATTCATTTATTATCTGACAGTTATAATTATCTGTTAGTTGCAACAAAAACGGTTCGGGTCTTCCTTCTTGTATCGATAAAACCAGCCCTCACTACCAGCGTACGTATTGCCCAGCCCCTATGATCCCAGGTTCTTTAATGGGGGCATGAAAAAGCACCTCACTAGGCCACCATAGTGTGGGTCACAACGCTGCTCTGTCCACATTCGCAAAGAGGATGGTGACCAAAACTCTTCTTTCTTTCAACCAGAATTCTGCTCATACTTTCCATCAAGCAGAATAGGGTCATTTTGGAAGCTTTAACATGAAAAAAAACCTCTTTTAAGCTTTTACCCGTGATGTTACTTTTAATTTTAATACGAAGTTCTATATTTTATTTGTTTACATTATCCTCATAAGATTGAGTCTGAAAAATAAAACGGGTCTTATTACATACACCAATAAATTATTATTATATATATTAATAATAAATATTTCAAACATCAAACAACACAATCTAACCCTCAAACTAAGTATATATAGTAAATAAATACATGTTATACATAGAATTAATTCCGAAAAAAATATATGCAGATCATACAAACATTCTCTTCAAGGCGCTCATAGCCTAGTTGCACTCGGTGATTAGAAACAATCATCGAGGGTAAGCAACGATGGCGCGGTCAGTACCTGGATGGGTGACCGCTGGTGGCATGTTACCATGAGCGTCTCCGTGATTCGGAGGTCACGTTAAGCAGTCGGTCCCGGTTATTATCATACGATAACAGTCGTGAAGCTTAGTTGGAGGCCTTCGGGCGGCTTAAAAACATCCAACGGCATGATTTACGTAGCCACAACGTATTCTTGCCAGTCCCCAACCCGCACTTGGCCAGCGCGGGGACGTATGGCCTTAACCCTCTCCTGAGAGGAGACCCGAGCCCAGCAGTGGGACATTATGGGTTGTTGTTTTTGTTGTTTATACAAACATTTGCTTTGACCTGGTATTCGTACTCGTAATTTCACCACAGCGGCTGCATATCCTACCACTACACACTGGTACTATTTATTACCAAACCAAGATCAAGTCTTATTTTGTATTGTTTTGTTTCAGTTTCCTTACAAGACATTCAAATGCGTAAAGCATTCCGATCGGCGAGAACATTCCAGCAACAGCTGTTCTCTAGGAATTCAATGCCGTCAGCGATGCTCTCCACATACGCACGCTGCGATCGACCACCCCCACTCGAAATGCTTAACGAGTTCAGAGACGACGGAAGGGATGCCAGAAAATTCTATACGGATCCCGATTACTTCTTCGAATTGTGGAGGAGGGAAATGCTACAAGATACAGAACGCATTCAGCATGACCGAGGGAAGAAGGTGAGATATATTTTTGACAAATTTTAGGGGTTTCAAAACCAAGATTTAAATAACTTGAGCTTCGATCACTATGAAATAGAAGATTATCATCAACAAAGGTCTCCCTCCCATAAGGCAATCCTCTTTGTATACACTGCCTGTTAATTTTGTCAAGTCGTCAGTCCGTCGTGCAGAATATAGAACAGAGGCGTCAAGACTGAATGTATGTGTTGTAGCATCACTCGACGTTTCAATCGATTTTTATCCCATTTTCAATGAATCGATTAACCTGTTATGAGTAAACTGTTGTGTTTCCGTTAAGATTTAATATTGTTTTCCTCCTATTTTTTTTTACATCTAAGAGCTTTGTTTGAATTTATTTTACATCGAAAAGCTCTCGCTGCAGATTTTATCGCTGAACACGAGTTTATGCGAAATAAACTCACACTAGGCCCTCTGAATAGGATAAGAAATTAATTAAACGTCCTAACATTCATATTTATTTGTCCGAAATTTACAAAAGACCGAATATCCCTATCTCAACAGATTACTTATTACAACATTTGAAGTAGAGGAGAGCTCTAGCAGTCCACTACAGCTGTATTTTAAAAAAATCTGACGTTACTCTTGGTCTTTTCCGTTGTATTTGAAAGTAAGCAAAGGACAAAAAATGTGTATTTTTAAAGATGTATAATGTGTCAGGTCCGCCCTCCCCGGAGTGGTAGTGGTGCCGAGGGTCGCAACACGCGGCGAGTTCGCCCCCCCCACTCCACACGCGACCGACTCAAGGAGGCCGCAGTCACTCGCGGCGAACACATCATGGCACCCAGTCAGTTGCGGCATTACAACGTTGACCTACAGCAGTACAAGACCGACCCTGTCTATCAGAGTAAGTCGTCATACTCGTTTCCTTTTTTGATGAAAACTTTTTCATGTCATTTTTGTTATAATGAAGTGTGAACAGATTCGTAGGAAAGCTTTATTTCAACACAAGCGGACTGAATACTAGTATATTATGATTATTTCATTGTTTTTTACCGAGTGGGTGACGAGGCTAGACCCATGCCCCTCCCCCTAATCATTAAGTATAGAGAAGTAACATGCATGTGTAAGTGTCATTCGGTTTCAAAGACGAGAAACTAAATTACTCGACGCTGTTACAGTCGTCAGTCTACGTACAATATTTTTTTATCTGCAAAATAAAGTACCTGTCCAATGCTGATGTTTTTTAGAATTAAACGCAAGTAAACCACTACAGAAGTCAATAAACGTCAGGTCAATGAATAATTTATTGAAGAATACCTTAAAATTATTTGAATCATCTTTTTTTCTAGTGACAAATGTGTCGGATGGTGGGTATAGGGCGTCACAGACTCGGACGCCAGTAACGCAGCAAGCTAGACCAAACTCCATCGAAATTGAAAACCAGCAGAACAGACAAACAAGGATAACCGGAAATGGACACGGTAATTTTAATGTTTATAAAGGAGTAACGTTAATTATAAATAGCATCAATAAAATAAATGGTAATTAAATATTGGCTAGTTCGATTTATGCCATTTTCATGTTAATTAGGTATTAATTACATAGTTGGAATTTAGAAGACGTACAGACCGAAAAAATATTGTGTTTATATAAGGTTAAAAATCTCAATATTTGATTGATTTATACATTCCTGGGCCTGGTCAAAATCAAAATAAATCTAGTAGATGATTATTAACTGTAATGAATTTAATGTTATGATTATCTAATGATCGGATATTCTTCTTAAATAAGTGTATCAGCAGTTTAATTATCAAAGTATTCGTTCTAGTTATTTTGGGATCAGACAGCCTTATGTGAGAAACGTAAGGTTATAATCAAAGTATTTTAATTTAGATGAGTATATTATATTACAGTGGTGGCAGACGAGAGCCCTTACGGGTCTGTGGGCGGCGAGCCCATATACGGCGGCAGTATGGCCGGCACGCCTCGTCGCCCCCGCCCCTCCGTGCCGCCCCCCGCGCCGCCAGCGCCCCTCTCGCCCCATTCGCCCCACTCCCCCCACTCGCCGCTCTCTCCGCCTGCGCTCAACACGCCTACCAGGTAACATTCCCAGTGTTTAGTTACTGTCTAGCTATAAAATTCGATTGCACTTTCTAATACCATTTGTGTAAACGACAAATCGTTCTTCTGAAATTGGGTGCTCTTTGTATGCCTTTCATGTATGTTCAAATAGTATCCCGGGATAGTGTGTATTCCTAATGCGGGAGTAGTCTTTAGAAGAAAGAGGATTTTCTATTTTAAACCTACTTTCGAAATTCGTCTTTCGAAAGTCGACATTAAGTGACAAGCTGAATTTTCAAATTGTGTTATTATTATGTTTTTCTCAATATGTGTGTATAATTCCGGGATGTTAACGAGCGCGTGTGTCGTGTCAGGTCGACGCTGCCGCCGCCGCCTCCCCCGCCGGAGGGCGGCGCGCTACTCAACGGCGCGTCCCCGCCTCACCGCACCGCACTCGACGCGCACCTCGACCACATGCACGCCGTCATCGGTAATATATACCTACCTTACGTATGCCTGTTTCGGTCTACTGCCTACCTGTTGAGATTGACATTATAACTATCGCCTAAAATGTTCATAGGGGTGTGAGTTCATTGAGACGACAATGGATTAATAAAGTTTTGATTGCTGGAATCAAAATTGAGACGAGCAAGCGGTGAAATCGGAGACACTCGACACAGACCCTATAAAAACCCGTTTGGCCGGCCACACTAGAGAATTCCATTTCTTAGGCCTACGTCTGGCAGTGGATTTCGAAATGTTGTTAAAAGCATCGTCATCGACCAAAGTATTAAACACGATGGTAGCCTTTGCTCGTACATAACACACGAACATATCACGCAGGCATGATGTCGTCGGAGGAGGCGGACAGCGTGGTGGTACCGGNGCGCCCCCCCTCGCCCGGGGCGCTACTGCGAGGCGCGTCCGCGCTCAAACCGCCGCGCCCCACGCCCGACCCCCAGCCCGACCCGCGCTCCGACCTGCTCAAGGCGATCCGCGACGGTATTTAATCTTTTATATAAAAAATTAACTGATATTCGCATAGACCTCAATTTTATTCGAATATTCTTTGTATTAATAATATTGTTAATTAATCGACAGTAAGGTTTCATACTTATTTTTTTTCACCGCTATATGATGATGATAAAAATTATATATATAAATGATAATTAATGATACTAATCTTCACTCGTTATAGGCATAAAACTTCGCAAGGTAGAGAAGCGAGACGACACGACGGGTCGGTACGACACCCTGCGAGGCGCCCCCGTGTTCCTCGATGTGGCGTCGATCTTGGCGCGGCGAGTGGCCGTGGAGCTCAGCGACACCAGCTCCGGTCCGGACTCGGACTCCGACGACTCCGACCAGTGGACCGAGTCACGGGCGTGACGTCGCGCCTCGCCCCGCCCCTCGCCCGCGCCGCCTCGCCGCCCGCCCGAGCCCGGCCCCGCGCCGCCCGGGGAGCCCGTCGTCATCACCATCAAGCCCGAGCGCATAGGCCCGGAGCTAGCCGCCTCTGCTCCCGTCCCCAAGCCGCCTGCGCTCGACGACACCTGCTACGTGCGCAACTCGTCCTTCCTCAGCCAGGACATCGAGGCGCAGAAGGCCGCGCGCCGCCCTGCCGAGGTGCCGCCCAGGAACTCCTCCATACCCGCCGTCCCACCAAATACCGAAGTCGCACCATCTACTAAAGAGTCACCCCCTGTCACTGTCACCTCTCCGATAAAATCCCCACCCGTGAAAACACCGCTTGCTAAATCGCCGCCGATCACATCGCCGCCGAACAAATCACCTCAAATTAAATCCCCTCCACTGAAAACACCTTCTATCAAATCTCCTCCAATTAAATCTCCACCGGTCAGACCGACATCAGCCGTAGTACGCTCCCCGCCAATCAGCGTTGTAACATCTCCACCCTCTTGCGTGGTGGCATCCCCTCCCACTAGCGTCGTGCCATCATCACCACTAAAAAGAACGACTCCATCCCGGTCCGACGTTATTTCTCCACCGATCGCCGACTTGAAACCGATAAGTTCAGTGTCGAAAACGGACGATAGCTCGGGGCCACCTCGAACTCCGTGGCGAGAATTGCCGGTTACCAAGGAGGGACACACTCGTGTTGAGAAACTATCCTTAATGTCGAATGATACTGAGAAAGTTAACGTGACCGATTTAAAAGGCGATGTCGCTACTGAAAATGTTGAAGGAAACAGTGAGTCAAAATCGGAGGAATCCAACGGAGTTGGTGATAAAATAAAAAAGTTTGAGAAAGCGGCCGAGGATGCCAATGCGACTGTAGGTCGACTATCGCGTCCTGGGTCCGTCCGAGGACGACCCCGTACGGAACGTCTAGGTTCCGACAATAGTCGAGAAGATTTGCCACCGCCCGCGACTCCTTTCAAGGACAATGTTCACTTCGATCTTGGCGCCGCTACAGTTCCCGAACAGCCGGCCACTGTACTAGAAAGACAGCAGAGCCTGACTAGAAATGCGACTGCGGCAGCCTCCGTCAGGTGGCAACCCGCTGCCGCGGATGTGGAAAAGATTCGCCCGGAACCTCAGAAAATAATAAAGCCAGAATTTAAGCCGATGCCGCCGATGCCCCTAGACGTACCGATACGCTCTCCAAGTCTAGGCGCTAAGATCGGCGATCAATTTCCATCGCACGGTACTGCTTTTCGAAACGTCGCTTCCCCCGATCCCACCCGTTCCAGAGACCTTCACAAAATCAACGACGATGTAAATACTCAAAATAATTTTAAGACTTGTAAATTTAAAAACAAGGAGAAGTACTCGGTCAGTAAAGGGTCGAGCTACTACACTAGGGGATCCGAGGAAATATGGCTAGTGAAGAAGAAAGATATCGAGGAAATAGAGGAGAGGGTTCTCGACTCCTTCAGACGAGCAGGTGGAAATATTTGTATGAGGAGCGAGTCTGTGCGACCGTCATCTGACAGCGGCCAGGCCGTGTCGTTCTCACACGCCACCATGGGAAGGACTAAGCGTCAGATGTACGCTCGCAGTGAGTCGCTTGATCCTCAATGGGCCGGAGCTCGCGCTCAGACTCTGAAGCGCCAGTCGTCCGTGGCGTGCACGTGCGGCCACGATAAAAAGACCCGAGCGAAGAGCGCAGGCGCCGAGACCACCCCCCGTCCTCGATCTCGTTCCCACGGCGACGAAAATAATCAAGCTCACGTTCTAGATAAGTACGAGACACTCGTCTAACTCTTCCGACTGCCTTGTTCCATGCGTGAATATTGTGATACTTGGCACTATTGGGTGGATTCTGTCCTTGCCAGATGTTGATGTTGTGCATGAAAAAGTGCTGCAGTTTTAGTAATCAATCTGAAGTGTGGTTAGTGTCACATGTCAGTGATTAAAGTGATTTGATCTACATGTGATGAGTATTGAATATGGTGTTTACTATACTATCAAACGAAAGGTTTTATTGGCTAGTCTTATGAAAAGTTTAGATAAACGTGAATATTTCATTATAAAACCAAAAAATATGTACGCTATAATGATTACTGTAGTGACCACAATCTTTAGATAGTAGTACTATTTAAATTTAAAATATCTACTCTCTCTTTAAAATAATGATGACTGAATGAACTTTATTAAATGGAGGTTGTCAATCGTTTGAATGGAAAACATATACAGTCGTGAAGCTGTGAGATTTACACGAAACATTTTTGACCGGACCATCGTTATTTTGCAATATTTGTTTTCAATAATCGGGTGGTAAGGGGTCCGATTTTAAAATATAATACTATTCTGTGCAGTGAGTACAGAGTATATATATCCCTTTTTCCCTGTTGTCCAGTATAGTAACTGTTTACAGCGGGTCAGGTGGTTCCTACCATCTTATATCTAAAATTAAACAAATTTGAGTCAAAGCTGGATTGAATTCCTCTGTTTAAAATTTATATTATTGTGACTATAGTAAGTGTCGAAATCACTTCACTGTTACAATGCTTGGACTGAGAAAGCCCACCTTAGCAACCTTAATGCATGGTGCTTAGCTTGTTGATAGATAGACATTTAATATGTATTTGTTTGACCATCCAAAACTGTTTTGATTAAACGGTTGTGAAATTACATTTGAGATTCTTGATATTATGAATTGTAATTTTTATTATGAATGAAAAATGCTTTAATTGAACTTGATTTATGATGTTGCTAGTCGGTGTTTTGATTTAGCCGTTGTGAGGTGCGTCATTTATAATCGGACAGTTCAATGTCTCTATTCATGTCATATTAAATAATACTAATTACTATAATTTCGGTAAACCAAGTCGGGTAGCAAAAAGCATTTTAATGCCCATACTTGTATAAGAATGCGATATCAGAATGAATATTTAATATGAGTTTTGTAATTTCATATGTGACCTGCGTATGTAGTGCCAATTACATAATATATCTACTGTATATTTTCATCTAAGTAAAGCCATTTACTTCCATTTTATACATTTTGTAAAATCAAATAACTAAAAGATTGTAATGTATTTTAATAAGTAAGAAAGGAATCTCAAAGTTTCCTTCAATTCTCTCTCTCTCTACCATATATTCTGTGTGAGCTATTTGTATTACCTAAATATATACATTCCGATGTGTTTAGTTGCTCACCATACCCGCGTGATTGTGTTAATATTTAAAGTTAAAATGAGCAACGAATGTGAACCAAATTTTCTAAATATGTAGTGTTGTATCTAGCTAGGATGTAAGTTTACAAAATCAGTTGATGTACCTTTACCTTAAGATTTTATTTTAAATATAGTTTAACGAGATCGTTTTAGAATATCCTTTCGTTTGTTTATTACAATTCTACCTAAATTATTTTTACGGACTTTTTCTTCCTGTTAATTTAACGTAATGTAATTTATTAAATCTGCCATTTTGTAAATAACAATTCTGTATCCTAATGGATAGTCAATGATATGAAATTAAAAATGTTTCTCGTATAATCCGGAAATAATTATCTACTATGTTATATGGAATTTTGGACTTCTATTTTGGTTGCGTAATAATCCGTATGAAGAGCGTGTAGGGTTGTAGTGTAATATGTACGTAACTGTCACGATTATGTAGTAAGAAATGTAATTATAGGTGTAAGGAAATGAATAAAGCATGTTTTATATTATGTAGATTACGAATGCCTCTTATTTTGTCTTAAACGACAATTGCTAATTATTTATTTGCATTTTTTCTTAAATGTTTTAATTTTTATAAAAAAGAAGCAAATTGTTGTAAATGCTAAATTAGTCCACTGAAATACGGTGATAGACTGCTAAAAGATGTACGTTTAGTTGAATGGCCATATTTGTGCGAAATAAATATAGCTTATTGAGATCACACTGCAGCCAATGGTAATATCGAGCTAAAGTGCTTCATATCCCAGACTTACGTCTTTGTGTAATAAGAATTATATTTTATAAATTGTTTATTTGCTAATACAATATAAGTTAAAATTATGTTGTTTTATTTCGAAAATCAAAAAAAGAACCTGGTAGCTATAACCTTGATTAGAGACGGATGGAGGGCTCTTAGTAAGTTATGTTGATTTTATAGATATTAAAGTCGAACTACTTTTTCTTATATGGAATGATTTAGTTATACACGGTCTGTCACTATCGAATTTTCGTACATGAATATTATATTAGTGATCACTAGATACTGAATATGATACATAAGCTTGCGAATATAATAATATTCAGATTTGTTTAATGATAATGGCTTATTAGCATGACATGTGCATGTGAACTGAGGCACCATAGTGATATTTCCCGAAATAAAATATTGCAAGATTTAGTAAAATAATAGAGAATTTATTAAAAGATGTAACGAGAAACTTCACCCATAAAGTCGTTCCTCAATCCTCACAGATCATCGGGCAGATTTGAATAATAAAGTATTGTGACAACAGATATTTAGTAAAGAATTTGTAAAGATATTACAATCTACTAAATAACAGATATTTAGTAAAGAATTTGTAAAGATATTACAATCTACTAAATAACAGACCACAGAGCAAAGATGACAAAATATAACGACTAAACTGTGGTCGTTAAAAGTTCTTATAACTTCGAAACTAATTATAACTTAACAAATGGGGTGCCGTTAATTCAATACAGCGCCTTCTAGAGGACGTAAAGTCGTAATTAGAAATTGTTTAAAAAAAAGTGTCCACGTGGGTATCAAATGAATGGGAATAATGTGTAACATTTCAAAACGTTTGGTTTTACATAAAACAAGTTTTACAGAAATTTAGGAAGAAATCATGAAAAAAATAGTGCGGTAAGAAGACATTTTAAAATCAAAATGTTAAAATTAAGTAAATTATTTTAAAATAATTCTGTCAGAATAGGTTCATTAAATTATTGTTAATTTCAATATAAATATTATTTAGTAGAACACAATTCTGCAGAATAACCTTTTTCCCTTCCTACGCTCGTAACGCGTGAAGAAAGTAGAACTTTTACGGCTACTAGACTTAAGGGTCACATTCCACAAGACAGAAAGCAAAATGGCTTCACGTGGTATCGTGTTGATAGAACAGTCAACATGAAAATGAAATTCGCGCTATTTAGGTCGGCCACCTTTAATACAATTTTTCTACTATTCTACTAAAAATGAAAAAAAAAATTGCAATTCAAATTAACTTCAAATGAAAACAAAGAGTGGCACCGAAAAGAATACATCATTTTATGCTTTTATTAGGTTTTCTTATTTTATTAACAAAAGTTATCATCCCTTGGTAAGCATATTCAATTTTAAAATTTTACGAGTAAGTAAGTTTTATTGGTAATTTTTAGTCTATGCGTAGTCTGGTAATACTTTGAAAGGAATTCGCTTGTTTGAGCTTGAACGAAAATGAGTAAAGTGCATATCAAGAATTTCAAGTTTTGTGTTAATTTTAAAGTTGAATTAAATAGTGTTAGTTAGTAAAAGTGCTTTGCCCTATAAAGATTAAAGGAGGTAGCTAAAACAATTTCCGTGATATGCTAGTTATATAAAACGTTTGGTGTTATTAACAGTGCATCTTACTTTCATTTTCACGTAGTCACAAAATATTGCAAAATGACTTCAGCACTTTATTTAGAACACTATTTAGATAGCCTTCAGCATTTACCTATAGAATTGCAAAGAAATTTTAAATTAATGCGCGATCTAGACGACCGTGCTCATGGACTAATGAGGACAATCGACCTTATGGCTGACGAATTGCTGCCTACTATCCCTAAAATGGATGAGGAGACCAAAAAAGATAAGGTGAATACCATACAAGGTCTATTTAACAAGGCCAAAGAGTACGGGGATGATAAAGTGCAACTTGCCATACAAACATATGAGTTAGTGGACAAGCACATTCGTCGCCTTGATTCTGATCTCGCTAGGTTCGAATCGGAAATACAGGAAAAAGTAATGAGTGCACGTGCTGCGCAACAAGCTGCTGCTGACCAGGAAACAAATACCACTACTGTTAAGAAAGGTAGGAAAAGGAGTAAAATTAACGACAAGAGCACATCTACCACTGGCAAAAAGAAACGTGCAGGCGCGTCTAGCGAAGAAGATGCCGTCACGTCTGGCCGCTGTTCAGCTGCCAAAAAGAAAGCAGTGCGAAAAGGAGCTACTGCCACTGCTAATGCTGTTAAAGAACAAGAAGAAACAGGAGATTTGGACTCAGTTGGAGGTATGGCACATCCTAGTGACGTGCTTGATATGCCAGTCGATCCTAACGAGCCTACATATTGTTTATGTCATCAAGTGTCTTACGGGGAGATGATAGGATGTGACAATCCTGACTGTCCCATTGAATGGTTCCACTTTGCTTGTGTGGACCTTAAAATTAAGCCCAAAGGCAAATGGTACTGCCCTAAGTGTACGCAAGACAGGAAAAAGAAATGATCCACACTAAAACCTGCTAAGATAGCAGAAAAGACTGTGACTATTAAAAAAGAAATAGAGTGATTAAGAACTTAGATAAAAATAATAATAACCTCGATACTTCTCATGTGATGATAATATATTAAACGGTTATGTTAAACTAAATTGTAAGTAAGCCACAAGAATTGAAATTCATGTGCAATTTTATTGTAATGAACAAACCTTTTTTGTTATATCATGCTGAGAGACTTCCAAGTATTGATATTAGAAAGAATTTAGACGTTAATTAAATGTAAGTTCGAGTTTAAATGTGTTGTTCTCTCATTAACTCAGTTTTAATGTGTTGAACAGTGTCAATTTCATCCCTAATCTTAAAGGGTCATTGCCTTTTTGCATAAACTTGCTGGATATGTAATTGAAAAAGTTGTAATTTAAGAAGGTATGATTGTACAATATATATTATTGATCAATTAAAGTTGTTATGAAGTTGGACCACTATTGAGTCGGGCTTCAAAATAGTGATAAAATAGTAATATATAAATGCTAGGTACAATAATAGCAGCTTTTAATGTTAAGAATAATCTTATGATAATGTTATGGTATGCCTTAATTAGCATTTATGTAAATGTCAGAATGCAGTCATAGTGTTAAGGAGTGTTTCGGTATCTTAGACTTAGATGAGATTTATAAACGCAGGTTATGTATGACTTCCATTTTTGTAACATTTGTATAAAAGCTTTTATAAATGCCTTAAAATTGTGCAAAAATCCATACAATCATAAATGATTTCTTTTAATTAAGGAAATGATATTGAATTTCAACAATATTGGGTTTTGAAAAGCATCTAAATATTAGCAACAAAGGGGACAGAATAATGCTACTTTCATGGCAGTTGTACTTTTATGCTATCAATCAAGAATGATTGTATAAATTTGTTTTGTGTTAGTAAAATTAAATTTAGACTAATTAACAACCTAAAAATAGTTTCTTGACTCTATGTGATTTATTAAATTGTCATAAATAATGAAAACCACACATTCTTTGGTTCCACCATAAAAGTACAATGCTTTTAAATTTAATAACAAAGTCTTGAATATATTTTGTTGTCTCAATTTACTACAATGTTCTGATTTTATTTAACTTGAAATAAACAACTTCCTACTCGCTGGTTCTAAAATGAAATCAAATCAAATTCCTGCATACATGTGTATCATTCAAGGTATAACAATGAGAAGGTTTGATAGAATTTGAATTAACAAATGGTATGAATTCCATATTCTAAATGCTAGCTAGTATAGAAAAGAGATTCCTATATAAATATAATTGATGTAGTATAGAATAATTTGTTACTCAGAATTTTATCACCATAGTCAAGGGACAGCTTCTGGATCTTGCCTAGGGAGGCTAGTGTACTGGAAAATCAGGAGTGTTTTCAGGCAATTTTGTAGTATATTTTTACATACAGTAACTATAGTAAACAATGAAAAAAAAACTGGTTCTTACCAATCTGAGAGACAGAGATAAAAATAATGATATCCTAATGTACTTACAACATTTATTAATGCAATTAACAAAAATTGTAGGATTATTATAAATAAAGGAATATTATTCTAATTTTTTAATCGGTCTACTATCACATCACAAAGCCTTTAACAGTCCACTGCGAGACAAACTCCTTTCCATGGACAGGTCCATAACCTTGAAAAGGAGGTTTTGGCACACTTAACCTGTACATGCCCTGGTTTTTAAACATAACACTCCTATCTTATCCTTTTTTTCGCTATGGACCTCTGATATTGTTGCTAAATATTTGATTATCATTTAATATAGTCTAGTAGCAAACTCATTTAATCTATTTTATTTTATATGAGAAATGTGTGACTGATTGGTCCATGTATCTTATTCTTCAATCAATCAGGTTTTAATATTTAACATAATCAAGAGTTAGTATTTGTAGAATGATTTTTAAAGTATAAATGGGAACACCATTGGATGTGCATTGTACATGGAACAATTAATAAGACACTCACACTAACTCTAATAGTGATTGTCTTTTTATATCTGTTTTCTAGAGACCTCAGCGATAATATGAAGAAGAGCTGAATTGTAGAACTAAATATTGAGACCTGATCGAAGAAAAGATGTAGTCAAGTACGTCAGTTTAGTATTAATACATCACATTTGTAAAAGTGATTTAATAAAGTTATGACCTGGGCCACTTTATATTAATTATGGGATAAAGGTAATGTGTTTCATTTGAGCAAAACTGTTGGCTGTTTACAACTTTATGGACAATTCATTAACGTCACGAAACTTGTACATAAATATCATTTATTAATGTTCTGCTTAAGTTTTATACTTAACCTGTGTTATGAAACAGTACAATAATAGCAACCAATGGAATAAAGCTTCTATTAAATTATTGTTTAAGTTATGGTATCTTTTTATTTATTATATTTGAATTGACTGATAGTTGTGTTTAAGCTTCGTGATGTCTACTGTATGTTATTTTGTGGAGGTAAACTCTTCACTTTCTTGAAAGTACTACCGTGTTAAGTGAAGATGGATCGCCTTTATCTGTTTAAGATAGCATTTAGACTTATGCGCATTTGATTGAGTTCCATAGACTATGAAGATATTTTGTCCATTGCATAATTTATTAATTATTATAGTTAGAAGTTTTTTAATAAAGTGTATTAGTTTATGGTGTGTCTGAATGCTTGTCTTACCAGATCCTTAAGTGAATTCCTGGTGCTTTACAGAAACTATCTAATTAATAATCTTTTTATACAAGTATATAAGGTATGTAGTTTACCTCCATTATAAATAAAAAATGGGAAACATAACTACTAATAATGCAACAGGGTAGTTGACATATTTTTAAAATAAAATGATTAAATTAAGAAAAATGTTTTTAAATTTAATTTTGTTTGTAAATAATTTATGTGTAAAGTAAATAATTATTAACTAATTATTTAAAGTATATGGAATATACCTCAATGCTTAAACTTATGGTAATTCAATGTTTATTTCAGTTGTATTAAAAATGAAGTGGATAAAACTTGAGTTAGAACTCAACAGAGACAGACATCCTCCAGTACTAAAATTGTATATTGAGTTTAAATAGTTCTTTCAAATCAAAAGTTTGTTAACTGCCCTTTTGTGTATAGTATTGTTTCTATCTCTTTCTCATTTGTCATGTTAAAATAGTTTGTACAGCGAGATAAAAGCAATATAATTAGTTATATTTAGAGGCTCTATGACTGTTTTAATGAAATATTAAAATATATTTCTTATTATTGCAGTTATCGAGTTATTTTTTACTAGCTGGCAATAAATATTTTAATCAATGAGTACACCAAATATAGTGTAAATAATATTGTAACATATGATAGACAAATTTTTATATCATAAATGTTACAAATTAATTTCAAGATTGGTAAATATATGTTTTATGAGTTGTATATATTCATATTTTTAGCTAATACACTGAAAAAAATATCTATGCTTTTTACTATTCCTATATAAAACAGAAACCATTGGATGGTATTTTGAATATTACTGTACTATATGTTTGTATATTACTTGTATTCTGTGTTGAATCTCTACTCAGAAAAGATCGAAATACTTACTGAGTGCTTTCCTCTTTTTATTTTGTCTCTATTTTGGTAAATGGCTATAAAACTGTAACCTAACAGAATTATTTTCTCCATTTTGTAAAAGGAATCAAAAGAATGGCACTAGATGGCACTAGTTAAAAAAAAGTTTTACATTGTCTTTTATTTTGATCTAATATACATTTATTTACATTGTTTATTTCGAATGTGACATATACCTGAATCCTGATAAATAATAAACTAATATCCTTGTAAATATAATTTTATATTACTTTGAAACGAAAACATTGATGAATATAGTCTGCAGTTTATTATTTCGTTTAAGCGTGTCTTGTGCTAACAACTGCTTAAAAATCACGTATAAATAAGTGCCATTTTTGAGTGTAAATTAAATATCTATTGCATGTTAATATTCCTATTGGTTTACAATTTACGTCTTGATTCCATACATACGTGTTTTTGAGTAATTCATACCCACAATTGTATAACAAAACGGGTTTATTTTCATTTACCATTTTAGTACTACTTCTCTTCAAATGATTATTCAGAGTACTTCTTTCAGTAGGACATTTGTCCTCGAATACACAAAATATATGTATTATGTATATTATTAATGTCTTTTTACTGAAATCAAATTAATAAATAGTTTCTCAATTAACTACAAATAACAGAAATGAATGTTTTGTTATTATTGCCATTATTATATTGTGTTTAATAAATATTACAAATTATTTTTGTTTTATATTTTGTTACAATGAAAACTGGTAAGTCACCCACAAGTTAAAGATGTTATTATTCTCATCATCATTATCATCAACCGCTATCAGTAGTCTATTACTGAACAAAGGTCCTAGAAAGGAGGTTTCGGCCTATTATAACACGCTGGCCAGACGCGGGTTCCTCTATGGTATATTTGAAGTTATGGTTGCCCTGTGTGATTTGTTGCCGGGTCGGCTCTTGCGACAACCACAGTGAGAATAAGGGTGGTGTCAATAGAAATTGGTGACCTGTTACGTCTAGGCCACGTACTTATTACTCTGATTTTCTAAAAGTTGAAAATGGCGCACAAAATCATCTAAAACTTATTGTATTACTATAAATTAGGTTATATACCGCATTTTGTATAGGTTATGTACCGTGGTTGTATACCGCAGTGTTATAAAAGGAAGCTATAGACATCCTGAAATTCACGATCTTTTTAGTTTCAGTTGTAAGCAAAAGATGGCGTTGCCATGACGTTATCGGGTTATGTGCTAATTTGTTAGTGCATGCATTAATTACTTTCTTAATATAACTGAAATAGTTGATTGATACCTCAAAAGAAATATTATAAGCTAGTTGCATTATGACACGTCTTGTAAGGGCACATTATTTTTGCATTGGCTTTGATGATAATGACTACGGAAAAAAATGGGAACGTAGAACCTCCTTTTTTATTCGGTTTAAAAGTAATATATATATATTTATTAGTAATTAGGATTTAAAATTAAAATAGGTATATGAAAATTTGTTCATTTTCAAGACCAGCTGCAAAAGTGGAATTCATTTCTATACTTAATGGCGTATTAAAATTCAATCTCATAGCCCATTCGTTTAGATAGTGTCACATTTGTGGTTATTGCTGTGAAATACGAATACATTAATTCATAAAACGGCGTAAACTGACAAATCAAACTTGCTTGTGGATGTACGCTGCAGTCTGTTGCTTCGATTTTGTTGCTGCTTGCCGCACATGGGACGGCATCGCGATCTAACTGACCGTATATAAGCGAATAGACTATCTTTGCGGTGGACACAAACTACCAGACAAGTGCCTGTCTATCAAGGATTAATCAACTAGAAACCAACTTCAAACAGATATCAGTAGGTATGTGAAAGAGTGTGCTCGTAAATGGTTGATGTCAGTCTCATTTTTTACATTTTTTTTTCAAAAAATTACTTTTATGAAGTAAAGACTTCACTAAAAGCATTTTTTTTAAATTTCATTTAATTGTTTAAAGTGATTATTTTTCAATTTTTAATGATATTTTTTTTTTACTATAGTAAGCGATTACCGCATCCCATGGACACCCGCAATGGCCGGCCTTTGCGGAATTGGGGAAGAGGTTGGGGTATTTTTTTTTTTTTCATTTTTTAAAACTCAATTACCTTACTACTCATTTACCTGCATTAGGGATATACATTCCTGTGTCGCGGAGATCTTTACAAACATACATGAGACGGACACAATGTACACCCAGACTTAGAACAACAATTTATGGATCACACAAAGTGTTGTCTCATGTAGGATTTGAACTCACAACACTAGGCGCAGCAGGAAGTGGTGTGGCGGCCACTGAAACCACTAGGCCAACCGTGTAGTATGGTTCTATTCTGCGTCCGGATGGCGTAAAAAAGCGGTTCCCGGATCTCTCCCGTCTCAGGCGCAGAGTGGCACACCGTGTGGTTTTAGTCGGTTCGATTCCGACACACTGCCCCGCCGTAATCCCCGGTGGGGTGAAGGCCCGAGAAGGGTTGCCACAAGTAAAAAAAAAAATGGTCCTATTCTGCGAGGCCGTGCTATCACTTCGGTCGAACTGGACCAAGCATGCCGAAGCGTGGCTCTCCCGTTTCTAATACTCTTAACTTCTGAAGGTTTCGTTCGTTTTCAACATTCACCAGATCAGAATATGGTGACAACATATGGGACCACTTTGGGTGTAAACCGTTTACCATAATAGTGAATAATACTTCGGACATCTAACGCCATCAAGTCCCAAACTAAGCAAAGCTATGGTTGCTAGACAACTGATAGGTATATATATATATATAGTTTGTGTGAATACTTTCATATAATACATTGAAAATATCCCTATTCCGAAACAAATATTTGCAGATCATAGGTACAAACATTTGCTCTGACCCGGAATCGAACACGAGACCTATGCACAACAGTCGTATCTGTCACCACTGCGCCACTGAGACAGCCAATATGAATAAATTATGATTAAGAGGACACTCAGTAAGACATGAAAACCGGCCCTTTTTTTGTAAGATTGGTTTTTTCTGTAAGCTTAAATGATGTGCTTTGCTAGTACATTAAAGACTGACGCAAGTCTGTATATTGGTCAATCATGGCTGACGCAAGTTTTTAGAATTTTCATTCACTTACTCGTTTGAACCGGGTCTTATACCTCATTCCGTTTTTCCTTGAAAACTGCAATCAACTCAGGTGTTTATTTGTATAATACTACCTTTAAAGGATTATGTTTTATTTGAACGAAATGAAAATGTCAAGAATTTATATATGTATGTATTTTTAAATTCTAGCAGATAAGTAGAGTTATACCTAAAACCTTTATGCCCAATTGTATCGCCGATGTGATTCAATACAGTGGCATCGTTTTTGGGTTTTGCCTACTCTTTAAAGAGGTTTTAAATATCATATTTAAAGTCTTTGAATGTTATCATCATGCGATCATTGATATTTACAATATTATGAACTTACCGTTGCCCGTAGTTTTGCCGGCCTATACGTTGGATATCAGAGCAATCATTTCAAATTTTTATTTAAAAAAAAATAAGACGGCATTTTTTTTTTAATTTTGATGTATCCAGTGTCACTCTTAATGCTAAGACAATCTATTGACACAACTCTCAGATAAATACGACAAGCCGTTGAGGCTCTAGGGAATGCGAAAAAAAAATACCTACATGCATACACTCGAAAATCATAACCCTCCTTCTTTCGCAGTCGGATAATTACGCTACGACCAATAAGGAGACGAAATTGCACGGGACGAACTAGCATGTTTTTTTTGACGAGCTTGTAAATTTAAGACACCAGGGAATTTAATTACAAACTGCGTGCGGGCATTCTTTATCTTTTTGTGTTGTCAGGTTTGGTTTCAATATTATTTGTACGTTACAGTTATAAACAAAATGCCTTGTCCATTGCCTCGTTGGTCTAGTGGTTGGCATATGTGACTGTATGATCGTGATGACTGGGGTTCGAATCTCGGGTCGGGCCGAAAATTGTTAAGGAGTTTTTTTGACTTAAGAAGTACTTAATGACAGCTCGGAATTTGGAAGTTGTGGTCTTATCCCCCGTGTCTCCTAGAGCACGTAAAACCGTCGGTCATGCGCCTGATCCCTCCCTGGTCGTGTCCTATAAGCCCTAACGGATTATGAGAGTAAAGGAACAGAGAGTGCACTTGTGCAATAACGTGTTCCACTCGTTAAAAAAAAAGAGAACATCAACCTGAGTAAGTGCCAAAAACACCGGTTATTGGTTACACACACTAGTTAATTATTTAAAATTATAATCACTAAGTCTATGTATTGTATTTTGACGATTTCAATATTAACATAATTAATTATTCGAAAGGCAAACATACAAATGAATGTCACATACTCGTTTCGACAGTGTTTTCAACAACAAACGTTTTCAATACTTACTTATAAATGTTAATAAAAATGTATTGCTAAGCGTAAAACTCGAAAACCGCTCGACCAATTCGGTTATCTTTTTAATATTTTCGTTAACGGTTCCAACGGAGAAAAAAATGTGGAAATTGCGAGGAAAAAAGTAAAAACAACACTTTTCTTTTCCTGATCAAACTATAGAGTAAGTTAAAACATCTGTCGACAATGTCAACAGAACGAAGTCTGTCGGGGCAGCCAGTACTTAATTTTTTATACTTACTTATAGGTATCTATGTATATACTATTGTGATTGCGTTCATCTCCTCTATATTACGAAGGGTGGCTGTCGAGATTAAATCGCGCAGTTGAGCGGAAACTACGCGACGATAAAGTCGTTTCATAACTGTTTTTCTTTGGTTAAGTTTGCGAAACTTGGAAAATGACAACGCTGTTGAGAAAAATGTGGAAGACACATTCGAAACACAAAAGTAAGTGGTTTAGTGTTGATAATAATAATGAATTCGTTTAAAGTTTGTGTAATTTTAGTAATTATTATATTTCAATAAGGATTTATTGAATTAGTAATAAACTTATCTTTTATTTTATTTACAAAGGAATCAGAAACCGTTGTTTCAGCAATAAGTTTTTTTTAAATTATTTTTATTTACACACATTTTTAACTAGGAGCCCCCCGGATTTTATTGCTTTTGAACGGCATTTTGGTCATTATTTCATTAGTTTTAATCTTGTTTTTTCGAAATAAAAGTAGCCTAATTTAGTTTCTACCAGAAAAAGTCACGTTAAAATCGGTCTAGACATTCCAAAGATAATTTGCGAGAACAAATAAATTTAAATTTAAAAATTAACCTTTTATCCACTTTCAAATGTACTGCATATTTAAGTAGGTACTGTATATTTACCTACTATCATATGATGATGATGATAAGAAATGAAAGCTTATAATACTAAAAGACAAATTTGATTTTTTGTTTGAACATTGAATGAAAAGTAAAATAAACAATATGTTGCATAAAAACGGTTCTATTAACAAACTACGAACTTTATTAACAAACTAAAAACAGTTAATTTATTTAATAATAAATTAACTTTCAATAAAGTTAATATTTTTATTGCCATATTACGCAAGGTTTACATTAGAAATGCAATAAATAAAATATCTAGACTGATTAACTGGGTTCATGTTCAATTAAGTACATTTATATATAAATACGAGACCACTCTCAGAATTGGTCAAAATGTATAGCTTACTAGTATGTTATTAATAAAAAAAGAACGGTCTAACGCTGTCTTTCTTGCTAAATATAGTTAACATTTATACAATACTAGATGAGCCCCACTGTGTATAATTTCACCCACAGGCAACACCACGGGTCAAATCAATTTCTTTTTTTTTTAATCTAAACCATTCTCGAATCCACAGGAATAGACAAAAAAAAACATTTCGGCTGTGAATAAACTCCTCCAGTTTACTCACATACGTGTGTAGGTGCACAGAAGATTAATATATTTTATATCTTAGCTGCCTCGGTGGCGCAGTGGTGGCGTACGTGACTGCTATCCATGAGGTCTCGGGTTCGAATCCTGGGTCGGAACAAATGTTTGTATGATCCTAAAAATATTTGTTTTGGAGTTTGGGTGTTTTCTATGTGTTTATGTTAGTATTTATGTATTCATATCAGTTGTCTAGTACCCATAATACAAGCTCTGCTTAGTTTGGGACTAAATGGCGTTGTGTGTTTTAGATGTCCGAAATATTTAAATATTTATTTATATAAAAAATTGTAATGTATTTTGTAAGTTTTCCTAATAAGTGTTACATAAAAACTTTTCAGTTATTTTTGAAATAGTGTTTTGGTATCTGGTGTAAAAGTGGATATTTTGATATAGGCCTTTCCCAATTTTTGCGTCAGTATATTGGGGTCTCATTTCCAAAATTCCTTTCTTATCGCTAACTGATGTTATATAAAGAACGTACATGCAAAATTTCAGGATTCTAGGTGCAACGGTTTGGACTGTGCGTCCATCTCTAAGTATCTTAGTCAGTCAGTCACCTTCCTCTTTTATATACATCAACACAATATCTGTTTTGTGTGATCACGTTTTTATATTTTAATTATAACTTCCAAGTTCGGTAAGGTCCCAAGTAATGTACACCTCCTGGATCAAGTTTCTCTCTAATTACTAAGGAATTAGAAGAGTTCTCGCTAAGCCTTAAATGGGTGGCTGTAGAAAAAACTCGTCGAGTGTGCTGCCCTCTATTTTATACGCGTTACATTGCGTTATAGTTCAGTGGTACAGCGGTACTTAATACAAAAACGGTAATGTATAGCGATATGTTCTTTAGCTAGATGTAAAGCTTGTCAATGCACAGTTGCAGATTATATACAGTTATGTTTTTTTCTTGATTAAATGTTGCCTTTTTTTCTAATTTCTTTCTTTTGAACCTTATTGTGGCAAATCCTGTTTAGTGTGTATTTTACTTAGCAAAAGTAAAGTCATTGTAGTTAAAAATAAGAGTAGGGGTCGTCACTAACAAAGTGAT
Source organism: Hyphantria cunea (assembly GCA_003709505.1). Lineage (NCBI taxonomy): Eukaryota > Metazoa > Arthropoda > Insecta > Lepidoptera > Erebidae > Hyphantria > Hyphantria cunea. The sequence goes on from PKRV01000076.1 coordinate 1,297,915, forward strand.
AAGAAATATGTTACACTAATTTATACCCGCGGCTCCGCTCGCGTGTATGTCGCCTTTGTGTTGATTTTCAGTTTCATCCAAATCCGTTGAGTAGTTTTTACGTGAAAAAGTAATGTGGCGACTTCCACATACAGTGTCGGAGGATCCTCCCGTTGTGTTGGACATGACATTCGTTCCTCCACAAGTAACAAACATTCACACTTACAAACTTTCGCGTTTATAATATTAGTAGGATATCAACAAGAAAAAGTATAAAAAACTATAAATACTGTAAACCGACTACATAAAAAACTTATAGTATTTTTTTTTTTTTTTATATCTAAGCTGCCAAAATGACTCTGCCCTGCCTGATGGAAAGCATGAGCAGATTCCAAGAGTGGTGGTCACCATCCTCAATGCGAAAAAGAACAAAGCAGCATGGTGACCCACACTATGGCGGCCTGGTGAATAAATGTAAAATGTATATACATATAGTGTACGTCACCCGGGTCATTATTACGAATTTTTTGACACCCCATTTATTAAAATCGTTTCAGTAATTAAAGGGAAGTAACGGGGAGAATGACAATATTACCCAGATAGCCCCAAATGTAAACCTCACCTGCGCATGGTGTTTTCCGCGGTACAACATCAACCACGGGCAATGCTGCGGGGTGAATCTAGTATTAAAAAGTAACATTATTTACTCCCTATATCATAAGTTACCTATCGATGAAAGTCCTGTCAAAATCGGTCCAGCCGATGCAGAGATAAGTCGGAGCAAACAGACAGACAAAAGTTGTTAAAATTTTTATTTTGGTGTATGTACACGTGCATTTAGTTAAAAGCGGTTATTTTAATATTGCAAACAGACACTTCAATTTTTTTTAATTGTATAGGTTTATTTTATTGCCGTAGACTTTGAACCCCGTCCCTGTAATCTAAAATACAAAGTGCACTCCAGATTACGGGAACATCAAAACATCGACAAAAAACTTTAAGGTTATTTTTGTTAAAATCATATATTTATCTTCCTAAATTATATTTACAAATACTCGGTACATTGGATCTCTTCTTATCGCAAGAGCTTTTGAGACTGATGTACATAAACACTGATAATAATGTACATAATATAAAACCAGGAAGTAAATATACCCGACGTTTCAACCTTGACCAATATTTTTTTATCTGGTTCCAGAAAATGGTACAAATTTCCCGCAATCTTTCTTTCTATATAAATTATTAATTGAATGACTGTCTGACATCAAATAAAGAACAAGCTAGCAGTCAGGACGGCATTCTCTTTAAAACGTTGCACTTATAAACTGTCCAGTGCAAAAACTAAACGAGAAAGTTGGTTAGAAAGGCGATAGATTACTTTATAAGGTTTTAAATGGCAACATTGTCATACCTTAGTGCATATATGCATTTAAGTTGTATTTCTGTTAATTACTGTTAAGCAAGCAAGCATCTTGCTTGCTTAACAGCTTTTTAGTCTTAGAGAAGATTTAGAAGAAGGATTAATAATATTAAAGGGAAGGGAGGCGGCTTCGGAGCGGTTCTACACGGATTAGGGTTTTTTTAAAGTGATTTTCCAAATTCAAATTCTAAGTCTTGTTGGATTTATCTGTGTTACTGTTAAGTTTTCGCGTCCAAATACTTAAAATATTCTGATGTGCTTATGCTAATTAGACTCGGTAAAGAGTAAATTATGAAGTTTGGGCTAAAAAATTTAAATCATAAAGAATATTTCTCTGTTTTTGGCCATAATCGCGAAATAGAGATAATGGGGAGAGTGAAGATGAGAGATAAAAACTTGGTTAGGTCATAAACTCCATATTTTTGTCGAAGTAATGCCAATATCTATAGCTGGGCTAGAACAGTAAATGTTAGATACAAATATCAGAGTCCTTAAGGTCGGGTTAATCACCAGACGGGGCGGAACTGCATCGACGTCCTGCCATCCATTGTCTGACCTATTGAAACGATATCTGACTTTGTTGGGACTAGATCTCTGCAGCTGTGACAGGCGAACACTACCAATATCGATATACTATCATTACAACTGCACTGATATACGTTTATTAACAAATAAATAGTAAATGCATTTGACCGAGGGTTTGCATGTTGGAAAATTAAGTTTTCGCCAAAGTTTGGTGTGTTAGCCGGTAGAATTAAAACGACAATTTAAATAATGAAAGAAATAAATCAATATTTTACTAGTTATGAATAATTCTCGCATTGTCACAGATTATTTTCCATGGGAGGGTCAGGCTTGAGCTCTAAGCTGTAACCTTAGATCCTTTGGCATGGCTATTCTCCGATTACCAGAGTAAAAAATTGTATCCCTTTATTAGTAGGTGGCTCCGAGCGATATACTGGCCATAGCCAATTGGCTACTGGTAAGTACCCGTGTCACGTCTGCTGCTGTCTTGCCTATTCGTAAAATACTATTGAAATACACTCCGAAATGTACTCACTTTATATTAATCGTCTAGTGAAAAATGTTGTGGGGTGTATATATGGACCTAGTCTACGTGGCAACCCTAGATACCATCTAGATCGCACTACGAACCGGTCGAAACTAGTAACAGAAACGCATCATTATATTTTATCAAATAGTGATACGCACATCGGAGTTTCGTTCAACTTATTGCGACTAATAACTGACCTCTGTCCTACTTCCACTATCGATGTAGTCCGTCTGGCCTAGATGAACACTGATATGTTTAAAATAGCTCTTTGATTGCACTCGTGTTATGATAATTACCATCCTCTTTCATCCTTCACGACTAATTAAAAAAGGTAGGTAGATTAGCTGACCAACAACCGGGTGTAAGCTCCTACTTTCGCAAAGCTTCGAGTGAATAATTTCACATTTACAGAATACGTAGCCACATAGAATCTCCAGATATATATCTCTTCTGTTGTGCAAGAGGTCTCGGGTTCGATTCCTGATTCTGGGAGTTTGGGTGTTTTCTATGTATAATATGTATGTATTTACAAAAAAAAGTATATAAGTATTAATATCAGTAATAGTACCCATAGTACAAGCTCTGCTTAGTTTGGGACTAGATGGCGTTGTGTGTTAAAATGTCTTACATATATTTATTTACTTAATTGGGTTTACTGGATTTGGGTTAACTGCTTTCATTGTCCAAGTAAAAATATACGCACCCAACACGCGTTTTTATTACAACAACATAGTAATATAAAGGCTAAGGCGACACTTTGGCCCTTAAAATATCTAACACTTATCTTTGTCATTATTTTTCCGTCCTTTTCCTAGTTTTTTTAGTTCCTCAATTCAGTTGCATTTTATTATATGTTTTCTCAGAATTAGTGTCATTCTTTATGAATTGAATTGTTGTTGAAGTAAAAACTTCTTTAGCCGCGTTGGGCACTTTTTGGTAGGGTTATGGTTCGCCGTCAATGACATGCTAATGATTGATGTTGATAATTTTAATTTAGGGAGATCGTTTTTTGTTTTTGCGAAAGACGGTCCCCATTTCAGGTCATCCACATTTTTTATATTTTTTATCATTAATTATATCACGGCGAAGACTTGAAGACTCGAACACTTAGAATTGAAGACTTGAAATACTTGACATTGGCAGAAATAGCTGATCCGGCTGATTACCATATCATCAAAAGAAGAATTTTAATTTAAACATTATGAAATTTCTAATTTTACACAATAATTTGACAATTAACATTCTAAGTTATAATGTTTACTTCCATCGGCGGCCAATTTTCTTATTTAGGTGACAACACCAACCATCTTTTAAAATTCAAGGTGAGGTGCATTGATGTTAGCGATGGTTTTCAATATAATACTTATTTTAGTAGTTGATCATTTACCTTAGTAAACTATTATAAGAGTATTGTCAACTATTTCCCTTTGGAACACCGTTTACTTGGTTTATAGTAGTTGCGGTAAACTTGTCTATTTAATTATGACGTCTCTATCATTTATATAAACAAACTCTATGATTATATGTTATCTTGTTACGTATTTTGTTATTATGATTATTTTTGTTTTTACGGAAATATGTGTGTACGAAAATACCCGTCTTTCTTACATCAGCGGTAACAAGGGTATAAATAATTTATCTATTACCGAGGATCGGTAAGCCACTACGACGTATTTACTTTGTTAGTCAAAGGAAACAAAATGTACTCGATGTAAAGTGTGATTTTCGTGCTGAAGTTCCATTGCCCTCATTGGACGACCGGCACCGGTGGTACGGTGGTGAAGGCAACTTAGTGAAGGCCGTTCACCGCTTCGGGTACCAGTAGCCGGGTAAAGAAGCTGGTATAACTTAGATAGGAGATTTCTGGATAAAACCCGCTGTACATATACCAAAACTTGCGCCTTTCTTAAGTACGGACACTTTTTTTTTTAAAAGACGCTACTTTACAAATATACATGAAACGGACACAAAGAAGACATAGACTCAGAACAACAATTTTTGTACTGTCCCATGTGGGATTGGAACTATAGTAAATCTCGGCATATTAAAAGCTCTTTTAGCTTGTATTGTAGTGTAGTTTCCGGAGTAGCGGAAATACTAGATTTGTCGTATTCTGTTAGTCTCTCATAACAACCTGTTATCTCTGGAACGATGAAAATTGTTATCTTTGTGTTCCGCCTAAATTCTGGTACGGTCAGAACGATTTTGGAGCTGATGAAATATTTATTAACTGAAACAACATTTATTTTTGATTAGCTGCTTCCTGTGGTGCTAAAGGTATTTCAATAACCGCGGATAACACCGCGGAGAGCTGCTAGTAATAATACAGAATCTTATAAACCCTTTAATCAACAATCTGTAATTATGATTCAACGCAATTTGCTTGATTAATTTCCCAGCTTTTACGAAACAGATATGTTTCGTAAAAGCTGGGAAATTTTGCAATAAACTAATGAATGTGGGCCAAGATATCCGCGTTGGGGTTCTCCGACAAAATTATCAAGTGCTAGTCAGTGACAACGCACTCATTACTGAGTCACACCAGATAATATAATAAGCTTTGTACTTTTTACTTCACTTTATTTTGATGTATTGCGGACAGTTAGTAAACGGGACTTAGGAGACTTAATTTGTTAAATGCCTGGATGCATAGAGAGAGCAACACGGCAACCGAACAGAGAGGAGTAGCCATTTTTTTATTTATCGGTGGCTACTATACTCATTGCGAATCCATTCAATGCAACAATGGCGGCCTAGTGATGCTTCTGCATCATTGGGCCTCTAAATCAATCTCATCTTCATAAATTATACACCTAAACCCTTTTCATAAATCACTTTGAAATCTGTTTAGTATAACCTAGCCACACACGGCCTTCTAATTGTTAACTGGGTAGAACCTGTACTATGGCAAATATACTTATTTCTTCAATTCTTCTTCATTATATTCTAGATAAATTACATCCAGATACAAAATAATTATAGTGCCCATCACTCAGCATTTATTCTGGATGACAATCGAACCCATGATCTCTGAGATTAGTAGTCAGGGTCACTAACAACTAGATGAATGTATTTGAATAATTATATCTCTGACATGAAATGTGGCGACACCATACTTCATTGTAACACGCAGCAAGTTAGACTATAATGTAACTACTTTCCTAGCGAGAAAATTATAGATTAGTGATAATAATATTGATATAATTTAATCAACATCCGTTCTAGAAACGTCAATAGAAATTTGATCATTTCTTACGTGTGTGTTTAGTTAAAGATCATTCACATCCTTTATCAGTCCACTTTTGGACATAGGCCTTTTCTAAGAAAGAGGTTTTGACCTACAGTACCAGGCTACCAGACAGATTGGTATAGGGTTTGTTGCAAGTCTGGGAGGGGTCTGGATATCGTAAGAAAGCGGTTCCCGAATGCCTGCCATCTCAGGTGCCGAGTGGCTCACCATGTGGTTTCACTCGGCTCGATTCCGACACACCGACCCGCTGCATGCCCCGGTGGGGTGAAGTCCCGAGGGGGTTTCCACACGTAAAAAAAGCAATTGTTGCAAGTTTTTTTCTCTTTACGTGGTGTTGTCCTGTGTAGTTTACTCCCTTAGTCGACTATTAAGTCGCCCTTGGGATGAATGGAGGTGGTTACCACACGGAAAAGTCAACAATAAAACTTTAAAAAGTAAAGACATAATTGACTTGATGATTGTACGTCAATTTTATGTGTTTCGTTTCAAATTCAATCGTCGTATTTCAGAAAATTGCTCAATATTGTTTATTTATTTTTCGAATGACGTTAACAAAAAAAATTATAAGTAAATTCTATTACTACGAATATTGAGGTGGTATAAGTATTTTGGTATTCTAAACACCTTTTTGTCAATATTTTTATGGTTTCAAAGCCGTCTAAGGATTGGAAAAACTAACACTTTCCATTTTGTAGCTTCTAATATATTAAAGGTTTCTCACAGCAGCTTTTTGGCACTGTTTCACCGTTTACAAATAAGTTTCGTATACTTATCTGACCGATAATTTAACGTATCCTTACATATAAATTGTGTAAAAATATCATCCAGATGATTAGATAGGATAGATTTATCTGTAACGGTTGTAACAGGGTCTTTAACCACTTACTGTTAAAGTCCCTGATAGAGCATTCTTAACTTATCTGATAGACAAACTACAGCTTTCGATCTAACATGTCTCAATCTCTATCACCAATGACTATGCAATTTACTTTTGTCAAACAATCATCATAAATTGGTTTAATTATGCTCATCATAAGGGCCTACGCATTTTAGAAACTGGAAGTTATGTATCGACACAGGCAGGCAGTGAATTTCAGTGTTTTCACCTAATCCACCTTGACAATAGAATATATCTGGCGTGTGTTTATGTTGATCTATAATTTTTATCTGTAGCTTCAATTTAACGCTCATAAATAGTGTCTTAATTGTATAAATGATTCGGATCGTTTTTTGTTTTTGCGAAAGAGGGTCCCCATTTCATGTCATCCACATTTTTTATATTTTTTATCATTAATTCCATCACGACGAAGACTTGAAGACTCGAAGACTTGAAAGTCTTGACATTGGCAGAAATAGCTGATCCGGCTGATTGCCATATCATCAAAAGAAGAAGAAGAATAAATGATTTTGAATTTGTTCTGTATTATTCTAGAATTGTGTGAAGAATGGGCTCTAGCCGAATGCGAAGGTGAAGGTTGGTGGCGCGAGGCTCGTGAATCCACCGCTGCTGATATGGACGTCAAGTACGCAGGCACTGCGCCCGTGGAGCGAGCGGCTTCCGCGCCTGCTACTGCACTGGCTGTGCGCTCGGCTTTGCATTCTGTTAAATGTAAGCGATGTTTTAGTTTTCAATATTCTTTTTTATATAATACAGGTGGCACGCGCAGACGCTTCACCTGATGGTATGCGATTACCGCCGCCCATGGACACCTGCAACACCAGAAGCGTCACAAGTGCGTTGCCGGCCTTAAACCTTTTATCTTTAAAGTTGTCTAAAATTGCATAGCTAGGGCTAGCTATCGAATTGGAGTAATTCATTATGTGAAACTTCGCTAACTCTTAATAAAGAAAGGGTAATTTGCAAATATGACCAGTTGCGGCCTATTTTCTCGATTTGTAAAAATAGTGTGATTAAATTATTACCACTTTTGATGAATGAAGTACAGAAAAAGGTATTTGGTTTAAGACAATTCAGCATCGGCATTCTCGCGTACCCTGGTTCATTAATAGCAAAGTGAACAAAAATATTATTTTTGTGGCGCATAGACTTTGCTCAGGACACTATCAGTCTAGTAAGTTTGGACATCTTATGAAGAAAGTAGATACATTTTGAGGACTTTGAGATATGTGGGACTCTTGATGATGTTCAACACTTACTGACGTAGTGTATCAAGTATCGAACACAAAGGGAGGCGTTAGTGCGTAAATACTATTTAAATATTTATGATATTAGTATGTTTATTAACATTTTAGGAAACCCAACCTCAAATGCTGCACTTGACTTATTCGGAATGTTTACGCATCAAAAGCTTTGACTTGATTTTATATAGAATATAACATAGGATAAGGTATGATGGGACTAACATATTACCATGTAAGAAAAGTCTCTAAATTAATAAAGATAAAAAAAAATAAAATTATTACCACTATTGATCGAACACTATTTTCTGTATAGCTGTTGTTCATTTAACGCGTTGTTATTACTTATTAGATACACTTGTATATTTTGTTTGTAACCGACTTTTGTAAACTTACTGAAGGACCTTCATATTATTCTGTGAATTCTGCCCTACAAATTTATTTTCCTAACGTCGGTTATCGTCACTTTACTGTTTATACCTGCTATGACTAAATATTATACTTGACAATGAACTACCAGTAGATAACCAGACTATCGATCTCTATACATGCTATTAACATCGCTGTGAATGAAGAGACAAGATGAGGTTATAAAGGTTTCTGTTCTGCGGTCGCGCAATCACGCATTGATTTATGGTCGTATTTATAGCACTCTGTGAGATAATTTTGCCGCTCAAATATCTGTCAACCATAGTACGAGAGTAAAATCGTAACGAGAAATTTATTATCATAATGTACAATAGGAATTTACTGCACGGATGGCGCATTGGTTTCAGCGTTCATCTCGCCGCTTCCTACTGTGTATTAGTGTTTTGGGTTCGATCTCCATATCGGATAATACTTTGTTTGATCCACAACTTCTCAAGATTCTGGCTGTTTTATGGTATTTGTTTCATGAGTATTTGTAAAGCCGCTAGCGACTCCTAATATATTCCCAGTACAGGCGTTATCTTTTATAAAAAGTTTTTTTATCATATTCTTGGATTTTATTCTTCTTTTTCTTTTGATGAGATGGCTACCAGCCTGATCAGTTATTGCTGTCAATGTCAAGTATTTAAAGTCTTCAATTCTAAGTCTTCAAGTCTTGTCATGATGAAATTAATGATAAAAATATAAAAAAAATGTGGATGACATAAAATAGGAGGATCGTTTTTTGTTTTTGTGAAAGGCGGTCCCCATTTCATGTCATCCACATTTTTTATATTTTTTATCATTAATTCCATCACGACGAAGACTTGAAGACTTGGAAGACTTAGAATTGAAGACATAAATACTTGACATTGGCAGAAATAGCTGATCCGGCTGATTGCCATATCATCAAAAGAAGAAGAAGACATAAAATAGAAACCGTCTTTCGAAAAAAGACCCTTTCGACAATTCACCCAGAATTTTCGGTCAAAAAGGAAAGTGACTTGACGGAACAGTCTTAGTAATATTACTATCTGTTATGGAAATATGACTTTTGAAATGTATTTTCATGTGAATCAGAACTAAAACAATCATTTTTGTTACAGTCTACTTTATTGATCTCGCGACAAAACTTAGTCGTGAGTGCAAATCACTATTACCAATGTTTTCTGTCGAAGTTAAACACATTTTACATACATACATTTAATCTTTTAACTTGTTTTGTACTAAAGTCATAAGTTATTCTTATCTATCTATATAAATAAAAATGAATCATCGAAATGCACATATGTACGTACAAAACTTCCGATCGGCTGCATCAAAGTGGATAATTGTTTTTTTATGTGTATGTTATAGTCAGGACAAGGTTTATATAGCAAAAAATTAAAAGAAAACCGGAAGTTTTTGTAAAAGTTTCTCAGTCCGCGACTGTAAATACTAAACCAAGTTTTTCGGAAGAAAACGTTCATGAAATGTGGCGGTATGAAATTTGACGGGTCAGCTAAGTTTAATCTAAGTTTGATAACGTTGACAGGAAGTTCAGAAAACCATAACTTCTTTTGGATTATTATATTCATACAGTACATGTGAATATAATAAAATAATTCTTGTCTTTAATGCAAGAGATCTGCAGATGACATTTTATCTTGATGTCTTAAAAAAGATTTTGTTGCTTTTTCACAGTGATGAACAAGAAACTGCAGCGTGTGAGTCTGGACATTAGTTCAAAGGGAATCATAGTAATCGACACAGAATCACAGGAGAATGTCGTCAGCGTCTCCATTTACAGGTATATCATCTTTACCATACACAGTATAAAAATAAGTCATTTCCGCTGCCTGTTCGCTTAGATCTTTTAAATCACTTAACGATTTCAATACAGTTTTCAGCGATAGGCAGAGTGATTTCAGAGGAAGGTTCACATGCATAGTACATGTATATTCCAGTCTCTCACAATATTTGTAGGATTTCTACAATTGTTGTAGCATGATATTATGTTTACCATTGTGAAAGAAGAAATAAACTATAAGTATTATTTATTATATTATATTAGAACGAAACCGAGAATTTCAAAGACTTTTGTGTGAATCAGGGCTAGGTCGCTAGTATTCTATATCAGCTCCTTTTGCATAGTTCCTCCCTTAGTCTATATATTAAGTTCCTTTCTGGTGTTACTAGTCCAGCAGTATGTACTCACACTTGACTCCAAACAGATCAGTTCCACTAGCTAAGTTAATATTTAACTAATGTAAACGTAAATAGAAAACTAAAAGATGGATAGGAATGGAAGGAAGGAATTTCTTAATGCTAAGTCAAGTGATCAGTAATAATAGCCATTATTAGCTACAAGAGAAAAGATACGGTAGCGATTTTAGAAAGAGGATCGACGTGAAACACTCGTTTCTTGTCTTAGGGGGCAGAAGATAAGTATTGTTTTTATGTATGAGCCTGCCAAAGAGACTCGACTGTGCCTGATGGGAAACATGAGTAGATTCGGAGAGTGATCACCAAACTCATTGTGAATGTAGACAATATAACGTTGTACATGATCTACACCACAGCGGCCTATTGGGATGATTATGTATCGGCCTACGGTCTTGCATTCGTCAACGAAACAAGTCACCACAAATACTGACACTTTAGGTCAGCTTGGTCTTCTGTGAGGGGGGAATACTGCCCCAGTAGAGAGGATTCCCCGTTCGCCCGTTCGTTCTGAAATCAGCGTGGCTTTACTACCAAGAGATGTATGCCTCCACTACATGCATAATCTGTCCAGCGCTGTGGCTTGAAGAAGGTTCAGTGATATACATACATTGACTGCCTCTGTGGCGCAGTGGTAGCGAATGCGATTGCTGTTCTAGAGGTCTCGGGTTCGATTCCTGAGTCGGACCAAATTTTTGTATGATCTGCAAATATTTATTTGGGTGTTTTCTATGTTTAATGTGTATGTGTTTAAAAAAAAGTATATAAGTATTGATATCAGTTGTCTAGTACCCATAGTACAAGCTCTGCTTGGTTTGGGACTAGATGACGTTGTGTGTTAAAATGTATGAAAAATTTTTTTTAAATATTAAGTCTGAAAACATTTATTAAAAAAATATTTATCATACACGAACAGGACAATTAATGTATGTATTATATATTTATTATCAGACAATGAAATACTAATTATAATGGGTCGTTGACATATATGTTGATGTAAATAAATAGGTATCATTATTTTATTAATTTAATTTTCCTATTATGATACATTGTATTAGTGATAAAAAGTGTAGCTTAAGTTTGTTTTGTTCTGCGCTACATCTTAGTGGATAGGCAATTAATTATTGGCACAACATCCCTATTTATACACGCACTCATCCTGTTATAGAATTATGAAAATCCACATCAGTCAAAGTACATATATTATTAGAACTGAGATTAAATAATTTGCTACATAACTTTATAAAATAGCAACAAAAACACACTCTTGGATACTACTCATGGTTTCTATCAGGCAGAGTAAGATCGTCTCTTCTCCGTATATCCATATCAGTTTATTAAGAGCACTCCTAGAAGACTGGCAGCATCAAAACGGACCTCCCGTCTACAAAAATATTGATCCAGTTCCTACCATTTATAATAAGTTTAATCATTAGATTACTTAGACTTAGTAATCTTTGAGACTTAACATTACATTAAGTACATCATACTTAATTAATCATACATTAAGAACATCACCTTCTCTGTTTTAGAATCTCATATTGCTCTGCGGATGCAGCAAACGCTCGTGTCTTCGCGGTGGTTGAAGGGAAGCCGACGATAGGAGCCAATGAGAACCACATAGTACACGTTTTCGTCTGCAACAGAAGGAAGCATGCTAGAGCTTTAGCACTGTCACTGGCACACGCCTTCAACGATGCATATCAGGTATACACATGGCTTTTAGGTATTAATGATATAAGTTGTTCATGATACGCATATATATCGTCATCATCAGTCAATGGCCGTCCACTGCTGATCTAAGAACTCCTCTGAGTAGCGTCTACTACCACAGTCTTGAATTCCATCTGCATCTATACACTAACAGAGGCCGACTTATTATTATTTTCACCGGTCGGTCTTTCGTGTAGAGCGTATGCATAAAACACAGATTAGTGCCATCTAGTAAAGAGCAATCGAATTACAGACTAACAATAAATCTTGTATCGAACTTGTAGCATTTTAAGTTAAATATTGTGTGATATATTATTTTCGATATTCTGGAACGGGTGTAAATTGTTCCAGAATGATTCTGGGTTAGACATCATTAGTAAAATTTGCTTGCTTTTTTTAATTTTTTAGGAAAGAAAACGACAGATTTCAGTTAGTGCTAAAACGTTTGAAAAATATTTAAGTCAAATTACCTATAACGCATATCCATGTTTCGAATATTTTACATATCTTTTTTAATTTTATTTCAATTCGTGTTTCGATTTCAGGATTGGCAAGCGAATTTGAACCAGTGCAGTTCTGTAGGATCGAATGGAAAGCGTTCGTCACCATGGGTAAGTCCCTGAACAACGCATTTTTCACCTTTATTAACACGCTTTCATTATCTTTACCGGCTGTACCGATTTTGACAGGCTTTTTACTGGCAGATAGCTAGTGATGTAGGGAGTAACTTAGGCTTAGGAGTAAAATTCTTTTAGAATAGCTTTGCGGCGTTACCCGCGTTTATTACACCGCGAGTAGCACAGCGGAGCAAAGCTAGTATTTAATATACAAAAATCGATTTTGTATTGCTTTCAGGTAAACTTTCAAGAAGAGTCCGATGAGGAGATTGACGCAGAGGACTGGAACCCGCCTGCTCCTCTGGTAACTTTTGCTTGAAGATTTAACGGTTCTGAACTAGCTAAGTTAATCATGTTGTAGATGTTGTAGTATTGTAGTTGAACTAGTTACGTATTGATTAGGACAAAGAGAAAAATCTTGGAACTAGATTGGTCAAGATTTGTGTAATGCGTCACTATTATCTTACCACGAATGGAGTTAAGATTGAATTAGATACATGCTTATCTATATGTCAAGCTGTATTGCTGTTGTATCAACAGAAAGAGAAAACAATTACTTATGTAATAATTTTCTTTAATGTTAAGTACAATTGTCTGCTTGTAAATTATCAATCTTGAGAATTATTTTGAGAACATTATTATCTTAATAGAATAGAATAGAATAGAATAAACTTTATTGTACACCAGCTAAAACAGTTTACATTCAGGAGCATAACATATATGTTTATAAACAACCATGAACAAATGGCGGCCTTATCGCTAAAAAGCAATTTTTTCCAGGCAACCTTTAGATGGACAAATTGACTGTGGAAATTCGAATTCATGGATAATTTGGTGTGAAAAAATAAATAATTAAAGGAAATCATTCAATTAAGATAAGTACTAACAATAAAAGATTTAGTGTTGCACATTAATACAGTCAAATAAATACATATATATATACAATATCTACACTTTCGATGTAAATGAATGAAAAATAATAATAACAAAAAAAAAAGAAAAAAAAGCATTTTAGCCAAATCCGAACTTAGGAAGGCAGGTTATGTTCTTTGAGCATTTTTTTGAAAATGGGCAAAGATTTGGCACGCCTTATAGCCATTGGTAATTCATTCAACAGTCGGGCCGCTATTCATATAAAAGCTAAGCTATTCATATAAAATAGAAAAAAAAACGGTTTGTAATCGCTTAAAATAATATGTGACGACAATTATTTTTCTCTGCTGTATACATTCAGTTTCTTTGAATTATTTCGAAAGATCTTGTATAGGTACATAAAAATATCTGTTTCTAAGAACTTTGACGTATGCGTATTTAATATGTAATTTTAAGCTTATTTTTTAAAGTTGCTTAGTTACATGCAATTAGGTTTAAACTATATGATTGTTTGCAACTGAAAAGCAATAAAAGGAATGCTTGAATGTCTATGAAAAATATGAGTTTGGTAGAAACATAATTTCTACCAAAATAGGTAGTAAATAGATTATTGATTAGGTCATAAAAATAGATTGAATAAAAGAAACTAATTATATCCCAGCGGCTATCATGATGTAAATATCCTTATAAATGAGGGGAAGCTTTGCTTAGTTTTAATATTTTGTAAAGCGGTAATCTTCATTTATGTGTTCATTGTCAATGCATTGTGCCTAAGTAGTGTTGCTATACCTAAAAACTATTTATTTTGCTAATCTCTGCGAAGCTTGGTAAGGTCTTCAAAAAAAAAAAAAAATTACAGTCAGTACCAGGTAAAAAAGAAATATCATGGTAGGCAAAATGGAGTAGCTTCTTCCAGCAGTGAACTATTTTGTCTTAAGGTAAATAAAAAAACATTTTTAGATAACAAAAGTATTCCCATTACATACTCGTGTCAAAATTGTGTATATGAACATGTATTTAGTAGATAAGTGATAATTTGACTGAAGTTATGTATTTTATAAATAAATTTCTAAGTAATTTTGTTTTTTTTTTTCATTGATACCACAAACTTTGTACTAGCAGTTATTAACATTAGAAAACACGTACCTGTAATGGTAATAGAAGGTCCTCTCCAACTCTTTAAAGAGCTCAGACGATTCACTTGTGAAAAGCCTGAAGTCGTTAGTCGATCAGATCCTTTATGATTGATTTTCAAGGTCGATAATAACTGACTGCTTTCTTTTAGATAACAACGACTCAGATCGTTTAAGAGTGTTTAGATTAATATTATTATACACTCAAATTTTAACCCCGAAGGGACAAACAGGAGTTGATTCATCATCATCGTCATCATCATCTTGGCCAAGGACCTCCCCCAAGTTTCACCACAACATCCGACGGTTTCCCGCAATTTTTACCAGGTCGTCGGACCTCCTTCGTGTTCATCTACCCACACTTGTGTGCCACTTAACTTGTTAAATGACAGTGACCATGACACTCCCATTTAAGTTTGGAAGTGCATAAAACGCCTACATTTCATCGATAGTGATACTAATCTCTACTCACATTATAGCAAGCTTATTGCCATCAATCGGGCACCTAATTATAAGATAAACTGACCCAAATATTTCTGAAAACATATCTGCTATATATGATTCTCGTGTCACGTTGTTGCTCACGACGAATTCCAACACTATCTCACTGTTGCCATTTTTTAAATGTGAGTTTTGCTGGTGTGCCTGAGACAGAATACGACAGAATATAACGTTGAACGTCACGTCTTACAGTTATAATAAATATCACGAAAATTTATTGTAACATTATTATTCGTTTTAGTAACCTCCTAAACACGTGTTTTAATCTTTTTTGTTGCTTGTAACTCGTTAGCTTAGTTGTTATTAATTATTTTTGGTCTCCTGCAAGTAAAGGAGTACACCGGCATAATACGCCTCCAGTAATTTATTGTATACTGTATAGTTTTGTGTATCCCTTGTTGGAGATCCTAATTAAATTAAATAAATAAATAAGAATTCATATATATATATTCATATCAATAAAGAAGAATAACGAATTTATCGTTATTCTTCTATTTTATGCCACGAAGTTCTTATTTTGCAATGTAAACTTATTTTTATAATGTTTATTGATAGATACTTACTTTGTCTCTAAGGAGTGAATTAGTCATAGATGGCGCTTCGTGTGCTGCGCAGTAAATGCGCAGACCACAATTTAAATGAATAAAAACATTTAGTAGTATTCATGATCTCTTTTGATTCGCCCCTTTTGAGAAATTAGTGCAATAATTTTATACATTTAATATTTCAATAATGGATTTCATTGGTAAAAAATATAAGTTGATCTCTTCGGAGAATTTCGACGAATTCATGAAAATTATGGGAGTGGGTTATGTGGTCCGGATGCTTGCTAACGCAGTTACTCCTGTAGTAGAACTCCGTAAAGAGGGAGAGGGATACAATTTAGTCACATCTTCTGTCTTCAAAACCACGGAAATGAAGTTCAATGTTGGTGAAGAGTTCGAGGAGGTAGAAGCTATTGGTGCAAAGTCAGTGTGTACTTTTGAGGGTTGTATGTTGAAGAAACTTCAGAAGACTGCTGATGGTCTTATAGTTACGTACATCCGCGAGTTTGGTCCGGAGGAGATGAAGACAACAATGATAGTGAAAGACGTGACATGTACAAGGATTTACAAAGCCGTTGACGACTCTCATCAAAAAATAGACAAGGTTTTGGTTTAAATGATATTGTAAACATTAATCAAGTTTCAAGTCAAAATGGTATGTATGATGCATGGCTTCGCGTCTTTTTATGTCTTGACGATATGAAATAAAAAGTTATATTTCCAAAATTATAATTATAGAAAACATGTGTGGAAAAAGTGATTTAAAAGGAATGAAACTAGTAAATATTTCAGACTAAAGTCGAGATATAGGTACAAAAGATATACTCCTGGTCTAAGTCGTATCCCACACCAAGATAGACTGTCTTACAAAAAATAAGAGAAAGACCACGACATTATTTTACTAAACATTTTTCAGCACAAACGGGTGATAAATTAATAATAAAACCGGATGAATCCAACTGGTCATTAATTTTGTAATATTTCTGAATTTTTTTTAAACTGTGATTTAAATATTTTAGTTCAAACAGAATAAATTATTTCATATATTTTTTTTATTACATTCATCTAGAAACACTGCATTTAATAGACGTTCCGAGCTTAAACAAAAGACTATTACGAATTGTTTAGGCATTTTTTTCCAGAGTGTCTTCGGAATGTCAGTGCCTTTTAGCCATTAATAAATATTAAATAAATAAATATTCCCGACATCTAACACACAACGGCATCTAGTCCGAAACTAAGCAGAGCTTGTATTATGGGTACTAGAAAACTAATATAATACTTATATACTTTTTCTTTTAAATACATACATATCATACATAGAAAACACCCAAACTTCGGAACAAACATTTGCAGATCATACAAATATTTGATCCGACCCGGGAATCGACCCCGAGACTTCAGGAACAGCAGTCGCATACGCTACCGCTGGGCCACCGAGGCAGTCAAGTTAAATCAGACATGTAAAAATTTCATTAAAATATATTGTAATAGAGGTATGATGATGACCACCAGTTTCAATTAATCGTTACTGATTTTTTTGATGCTACCGCAACTGTATTTTTTGTTTGCGAGTGGTACGAGTGGGACTTAAGATTGAAGCTAGTAAAGAAATGGCTAGAGATATCGAATGACTATTTATAAGTAAGTTTAAATTAGATTATCAGTACATGTGTAATAGTTCTTGGCTCGACGTCAATTCATGTGTGGCCTCCTACATAACTTTAAATACTCCTATCTGAAAGAGATATTTTGTTTGTTTGTTAATATTTACCCTTTATTAACTATTAACAAATACACAGTATGTCCCTATAGAACTATTGTGTCAATATAATATTATCCGGTTTCACGGCTGGGGGTGCAGCGTTTTAAAGCTATTTTCAACAATAACGCTACAGGTCAGCCGGGTACTCAGGAAAAAACGGAAATTATTGCTTTACACTAGTCGGATCATTGTGCTCGGATAAAGTGCCGTTTTGTGCCGAATGGAATGAATTCAAGACATAAAGGATTGCTGACAAAAGTAAAAACTTGTTATTATTATTCATTGATTGTTCGATTTTAAATAAACTATTTATCGACCAGTGTTATGGTTATATGTACTGGCATATAAATGTATTTATACATTCAGAGCTGGTACAACTCAAGACCCAGGAATATAAATAAGTTAAGGTAACGTATTAAATTAGATTGGGTATTTAGATTTCCGTCGTTCAAGCGTTAAAACATCATGTGGCCATGTAGATGGCGATTAACATAAATTTACTCCCCATCCAAACCTGTCTATAAAAGTTTTCACTTCAAAAAATAAGTATATGCTCATTGGCACACAATCAGAACTCAATGTCATTTATTTTATTCTATAAATATAAAAGTAAGGCGGCTATCAGAAGACACTGCCATTTATTACAATGTTGACGATAATATGTCTAATGGGTTGTTCTGTAACTGTTGCAATATAAATATTTAATTAAATAACATTACTGCAGTGATAAACTCACGAACTTATTACTTTGATATAAGAAAAAGATGAGAGCTGTGTCATAAAAAAAGATACTTTAATATAAATAAAAGAACTATAAATGCGATCCGCCAAGCGCCATTCACTGCTGAATGTAGATAGATGTGTTATGTTCCTCCAACAAAAAGGGAGGATCTTCCGGCCAGGCGAGTTGATCATGCCTGGCGAGCCACTGCCCAACGATTGATTTTGGAAAGTTGCATATATGTGTTAATCAGTGCGAGAATTTCTATTGCGCGATGCAGGATTGGTAGTTTCCTTGTTTCTTTCGTTACTCCGTAGTTCGACGTATCTTCGGTAGAGAGCGCGTTAGTATATTTAGTTTAATACGCTGTATGTGGAAGTCGCCACATACAGCGTAGTGGCGGCTTCCTTAAAAAAGAACGCCAATCCATACCGTTCAAAGTAAAGAAAAGCCATGGTTATGGTTCTGCTCGTCCGGAGCAATCCATGTACTCACAGAAAATCACACACATCAAACCAATGTGGGTTTATTTCTTATTTTTTAAATAAATCTTGCGGAAATCTAACACATTGCGACAACTAGTTTCCAAAACTAAGCAATACAGAGCTTGTACTCTCTCTGTAGTTAGATTAATTAATATAATACTTATCTACTCTTGATGATAACTTCGCCAGTCATTCCCTTTCCTTGATTCTATGAAAGGGGAACTCAGAAAGCCTAAAAGCACTTATATATGACTATTGAGTTGCAGAAGTCTATGGCCATCGGCAGTCATTTGACTGACGTCACCTGTCTCCTCCTTTGCCCCCAAAGTCTAAGTAATTTATTTCGGTAAACAGGTTTTCGCAAACACTTTACAAGTCATGACTTCGTAAGAAAGATGAAGCCGATATTTCCCACGAATAGCTTTTAGAAGAACCCAAAGTAAACGCAAGGAACTCCTTTAAGATCATCTTCCTAACTTTGTTATTCCCAAGATTTTAGGGTCGGCTATTAGTTCAAACGGTTTTACCTGAATATCAGTTTTTACACAGAGCGACTGGCATCGGACCTTCGCAATCCTGGGGGTTCACCCTTAGGGTTGCGGAGGGAGGAAGGATGAATTGGAAGGTGGAACTAGTTATTAGTATATTTGAGGGCACTGACTTCCCAATGAAGATTGCCAAAAATGTTCATGACTACTGGGAACGACGGCTTAACGTGCTCTTCGAGGCACGGGCGGGAAACACCGCCATATTCCATACTCCGGGCTGCTATTAAGAGCTTCTTGTAAGAAAAAACCCAACAGCAGTCCGACTCGGGGATCGAACCCGAGACCTTCTTGATCTTCAGTCGTTTACGCTAAACACTAGACCAACGAGGCAGTGTCAACGAGACAGACAGAGTAGACCTATGAACTCCTTTAAGATATACCAAAAAAATCGATATAACGTAATTTCAGGGAGGAAATAACATGCAGAGGCTACAACTTTTTGATTTTTAAATACTTTTGAGCAAATATTATATGGTTTTATGGTGGAGAAACCCTAAACATTATCTTACACGCAATTAATAATTTTATTTATAAACAAATACAAGTATCCGTGCTTCTGTTTAGCGTCGAATGTCAGTAGTTATTTGAGATAATAATAAAATTGATAAGCTGTAATAAGCGGTTCCAAGCACAGCTTGTTACGAGTGGGCTAATGGCGAGGTTATATTATGTTATTATAAACATATTGACCTTTCAACAGACAAAACATAAATTACTTAATCGTTTTCCTACCACTGTCATTAACACAGATTAAATAAGCTGTCACAGAGATCAAGTTAGGATTGTAACACCACCGGCGTAAGAAAGCGGTGTCCAGATCCCTCCCGTCCCACCTGCAGAGTCGTTTTAGTCGGTTCGATTCCGACACACCGCTCCACCGCAAACTCCGGTGGCGTGAAGGCCAGAGGGGGTTTCCACACGTAAAAACAAAGAAAAGTAAAAAAAAACGATTGTAACACCAGTTTGCTGTTCACTAACGATCGCTCTCTTATGATTGAGTAGACTTTGATTCTAAAAATAATTAAATATTAAGTCTTTAACAACCTTTTATTGCAGGCTTAAGACACAAGACAAAATTTTTGCAATCTTAACTATCGTATATGAAATCTATGTAATTAAAACCGAAGAACCAAAAAGAAAAGAGCGATTCACGGTCAGCATGTTTCTAACTCCTATCTTTATCCTATACTCCTATCTTTAGCCTTGTAATCTAACAGAAAGAAAGGTTTTGTTAAGTATTTTCTTTTTTGCTCCTAATTTAATCATTTAGACACGTGCGTTGTACATGCTTAATCAGCCACTTCCAAACATTGGCACATCTTCTTCAGATCATGACAGGCTATTATCTCTAAAAGGCATCAAAAAATAGAAACTGTAGTTAATCTAAATCATTCAATGTAATTAGCTTAAATATGACAAATAATTTTACAGACCACTCCCGCATTAAGGATGTAGCGGGGACTTTTCAAATGTACATAAAATGGACTCAAAGAAAAGTGCCCACATCAGCTCGCTCTCGGCGCAAAGGTTAACTTTGTTCCCATATTAAATGGCTGACCTCCCCACCAGGAACAATCCTTAGTGTCTATTTGTTTGTTTTTTTTTGAAGACAACTCCCGCATTAGGAATATAAATTCCTGTGTCACGGGGATCTTTACAAACATACATGAAACGGACACAAAGTGCACCCAGACGCAGAACAACTATTTGTGCATCACGCAAAGTGTTGTGTGGGATTTGAACCAACGACACTTGGCACAGTAGAAAGCGGCGTGGCAACCGCTTAAACCACTAGGCCAATTGTACAGTCAAGATATTACATATTCAATGTGCTTATTTATTTATTTATTTAATAAGTAGATGGAAGACTATTAGCGATTCACAACATAATATACCGTCTTTTACAGTAACAAGAAGGCCAATTAGTTCTAATTGGCCTTCTTCTCTTCACTTATAGAAATACATTAAAATTATGTAAGTGTGATCGAACACATCCAATCACTAACAGCTAATCCTAGGTACCACGGCATTACATTTTGGTGTTAAAACAAGAAAACGCGGCAAAAAAGTAGACAAAAACAAAACAATTAAAAAAAAAACCAATGAGCTGCCTCACCTTTACCACTTCCTAAAAAAGTTTAGGCTTAAGCAGTATCTAGCCCTTGCCACACTATTTACTTATAATAAATAAATAGTAAATATTTTCGGACATTTTAACACACAACGCCATCTAGTCCCAAACTAAGCAGAGCTTGTACTATGGGTACTAGATAACTGATATTAATACTCATATACTTTTTTTTTGTAAATACATACATATTATACATAGAAAACACCCAAACTCCGAAACAAATATTTGCAGATCATACAAACATTTGGTCCGACTCAGGAATCGAACCCGAGACCTCTTGCACAGCAGTCGCATTCGCTACCACTGCGCCACAGAGGCAGTCAAAATCTATCTAGCTTAACTAAGTATGTCTGTTAGAATCGACACTGCTCATAACGCGCCAGCCATTTTCTGCCAGAGGCTGACAGGAATAGAGGCATTGAACAGGCTCGTCCTCCGTGGTAGTTAATCATCATGAAGTCGTAGCAGTTTGTGACTCCATCCCCGTTGCAGTCCTAAACATCAATATAATCAGTTTAGCAGTGGGATTTCAGATAAAGAAGGTGTTGAGGAAGTACAACATATGATATTATTATTTTACCTACTAATTGCCGTCAATTGCTGAACGAGGGTCTGATAGATGTGATAATGACTACCAAAAGCATTATCATATGGTGCTAAGCTGATGTTGGAAGGTCTTTGACTTATGGGTGTTAGGGATTAAAGAGATTCTTGTGTGCAATCTTTGTCATTTAGTATTGTAGTAAATTTATTATGCAAGTGCTAGTCTAAAAAAAGTAACATTAGTTACGCCTTATATCTTCAGCTACCACTGAAAGTCTGGTCTAAATCGGTCCAGTCATTCCAGAGATTAGCCGGAACAAACAGACAAACAGACAATTTTTTTTAAAATTGCTGTTAGTTCAAAATTACAAATAGACACTTGTATTTTATTTATTTGTATGGATATTTAATTTTTTTTAAACTTACCTTGCCAAAATTTGTCATATATTCTTCTATGATTCTAATTGAACAGTGATAATCTCGGGCGCAGTCTTCGAAAGCTGTGGACAAAATAGATTGGAAGTATTTTTTTTATTTAGGTACCAATTTATAGTCATCTAGTTTTACATACAACATTTAGTATATTCATCATAAATTATTTATAAAATAACCCATATGAGGTCGCTCTCGGCGCAAAGATGCCCAAACAGGTCGCTTTTGGCGCAAAAGTGTCCACATCAGCTCGCTCTCGGCGCAAAGGTTAACTTTGTTCCCACATTAAATGGCTGACCTCTCCACCAGGAACAATCCTTAGTGTCTATTTGTTTGTTTTTCTTTTTAAAACATCTCCCGCATTAGGAATATAAATTCCTGTGTCACGGGGATCTTTACAAACATACATGAAACTGACACAAAGTACACCCAGACTTAGAACAACAATTTATGGATCACACAAAGTGTTGTCCCATGTAGGATTTGAACCAACAACACTTGGCGTAGTAGGAAGCGGTGTGGCGACCAATGAAACCACTTTTTTTTTTTTTGTTGACGTGGTGGAATGCCTTTACGCGCTTCGCTCCCCGCCTGCGGGTACAGGGGGTTCGCTTCGTGTGGGACTCCTGGCTGACAACAGCCAGACTACCCACTAAACCACCACGGTGTGCCACTCTGCGCCTGAGACGGGAGGGATCCGGGAACCGCTTTCTTACGCCATCCGGACCCCTCCCAGCGCCAGCCCGCACTGAGGCGGGCTCCGTCTCCGATGGTAAACTCTCAAGGTGGGCGACGTACGGCACACGCATTACGTCGCCCCCCCTCGCGGGTGGCCTCTAAGCGGATGGGGGGGAAAACCCGTCCCGCCCATCCGCGGCCACACTCAGGGCGGCATGAGGCGCTGGTAGGCGCGCCTCCGCCGCCCGGTTCGCCGGCGGCGGATCGGGTCCGAGTGGAGATCGTCCTCCCGGGCCTTCTCCGCCGCCTCCTTCTGCGAGATGACTTCCGACCAATGAAACCACTAGGCCAACCGTGTAGTCTATTTACTGTAACTGTGTATAAGTTAGATTACGCAACTTAGTCCGCTTTTCCTGTTACTCATAGCGAGTTATTATAACAGTGTGAACCAATTTTTTTTACCATAAAAAAGTTATAGTGACCTAACCTTAAAATATGACTAAGACGCATGCTGTCTCGATCTTTATTTTAGAGTTTTGAAGTGGAATAATTCTTTCATACATTGTTTTAACCGATTACGCTGCGCACGCAAAGGAAGCTCTCAAAAATAACATTTTTTTCCGTTTTCGCAATTTTTTTTAGTAACCGCTCTTTTTGTCATAGATATATCTATAACGTTCCTAGATAATTGGGCTATCAAAAACTTAAATATTTTTTTAAATCGGACCTGTATTTTCTCAGATTTACGCGCGCAACGAAAGAAACCAACATATTCTTTAGCTTAAAATATTAGTGTAGATATTAGTATGAGTAGAGCTGAAAATAAATCAAATTGCAGTAATTAAGTGTAGGTACCTAATCAGAGGCTTAAAGTTTATGATTGACGTAGCGATTAAAGATAATATTCATCTTTGAATTGTAATATCGCCTTACAAGAACGCCTTACAGCTAAAAGACATCCGTTTACAAGTGTTGTGTGGGTGGGTGTGTGTTTGTTACGCTTAAACTACTCAATTGATCTGTTTCGGAGCATAAGGTCAACGGAGCAAAATGGCGCGTGTATTGCAAATTGTCGAAACAGAAGTTAGAAGCCCATAATGACAAATGCAAATATTGCACACATTATCAAAGACGCAAAATCTTTACATTTTTTTTTATGGAATAGGTTTCAAACGAGCACACGTATCTCCTGATGGTAAGCGATTATCGCCGCCCATGGACACTCGTAACACCGGAGGCGTCACAAGTGCGTTGCCGGCCTTGGGTGATAGGGAGTGGGATGAGGAGAAGGGTTGGATTTTGGGCCTCCGGTATCCTCACTCACTCGGTGAAACAGCGCAGGCGCTGTTTTACACCGGTTTTTTGTGAGGCCGTGGTATCACTTCGGTCGAGCCGGCCCATGCATGCCGAAGCGTTGCTCTCCCACGGTTTAACAAATAATAAAATTTAAGTGTCTGTTTAAAATTTCAAATAACAGCTTTCTACTAATATATATAAATAAATATTTTTAAACATCGTACACACAACGTCATCTAACCCCAAGCTAAGCAGAGCTATGTATGCTATGGACACTAGACAGCTGATATAAATATTTATAAATACATACATATTATAAATAGAAAAGAACAAAACTCCGTAACAAATAGGTATTTTGGTGATAATTCAAACATTTCGTCCGACCCGGAAATCGAACCCGAGACCTCTAGCACAATAGTCTCATACGCTACCACTGCGCTACAGAGGCAGCCATGAATATGTGTACGGTCCTTACATAAAAAAAGAATTGAATTTTTTGTATATCTGTTCCGGCATATATCTGAGACTGATGGACCTATTTTGACGTGACTATTTTAGACTGATTACGCCCTGGGACGTTTCCCGCGGGTGTTGACGTACCGCGAGCTGCCCGCCTAGGCCCGCAGCATTAGCCGCGGGTAATACGCGCCGTATATAATATGATATAAGAGTATCTCACTGAGTGATGAAAAAAAATCAAAGCACAAGCAATTTACCTTCCTTTCCTGTCTACCCAATACACTCTAGATATGAAGAATGGGCCGCAGTAACCTTCGCTACAGCCCCTGGTAAAGTCACATCCAGCGACGTAGCAAAGACACCGAAGACAGGTCCCGTTTAGATTAGATATTCGTGTCCCTGAAATTGTTCAACAATTTTATTAATTAATTCACGAACCCTATTTAGGGTTTGTAACATCATGTTATGAACGTACGTTCGGCATTGAATACTGAAACTAATACAAAAAAATAGTGTCATTGATATGTTAAACCTTATATTTTTATGTCTTCATTAACAGGACACTATCTTGCCTTTTGGCCAACGAAAAAAAAAGTCATATTGCTAATTGGCAACACGACTTTTCGAATTCTTGTAACACTCATAGACATTTTAAACTACTAAATTGCATAGTAAGAAATGCATATAAACTTATTAAGACTGTTTAAAGTTGTTGGCAATATTCAGCTGAAGCCATTACTATTTTAATTACTTTTCTATTTGTTTCGGTAAGGCGAACATATTGATTTGTTAATATTATTAATTCATACGATTAAAAAAACGCACCATATCCACTAGACAGCACACCGAACAATCCAAATAATATCACACAGTTCATTTGAAACGACATTTTATCTATAATTTCACTAAACAAAACATTTATTTCTTATTCTCAATAACTTGGACCTATTTAGAACCATTTTCTATGCTTCAAATACACTGACAATGAGTCTACGTGTCCTGAGAATACTATTTATAGATATGTACCTTGCGGAACTCAAAGATAACTTATTGGTTCACCACAATGTTTAGAACTTAAACGTATTGTGATTCTCGGAATGCCTTCTAAAAACTTCGAGCAAAAAACCTATCATTCGTTTGAACTCTTCGGTACAAATTACGTCACAATGAATAGTCTAACATTGGTATTTTGTTCTCACCATATTTCTATGTTGTGAATGGAAAAGTTTAGTATAATCAAATGCACTGATAGAACTGTGCGTTTGATGTATCACACTAATGTAAATAATCTAGTTTTCCTGAAAAAGGCACAAGAATGTTCAATATTCGTGCATACTGAGCATTTCTTCATAGATTACTTCGACCACTTACACACTATCTAGAGTGTTAATATTACGCTTATATTAAAGTTAAAAGTTATGAATACGATAATTGAGGAACAGCTTCGCAACAATAAAAAATGTAACTAAACGGGGAAAATTTAGTCTTTTGGGAAATGCAGATGATCTTGCGCGAGTCAGCTAGTGATATTTACATATGTGTGCAGCATAATATAACATGCCACGTAAAACCGTTGGATTTCTCCCAGCCGTGTCGGATAGCCGTTCCATCAGATTTGGGAGTATGGGAACAGAGAGTGCACCTGTGGTTACGACCAACTTGTGCATTGCGTAGATGGCTGGTCACCGTTGAGACTGGCCGCCATGGTCGAAATCGTCTAGGAGTAGTACATAAAAGCACGCCTATTTCCGAGAGGAGTCCTTATTGTTTTTCGTAATTTTGACAGTGTCGTTATGGCCTTTATTTCGCTTCTTAGGGTTGTAAAGTGACAGTCTGCAATATTTTTTTATATGAACTCTTCCTATTCTCTACTGATTCTAAACAAATTGACATCGAGTTGCTAAATCAACATTTCTCTTCTTCGTCTACATTCAGCCAGACTAGTAAGGCAGATACCTTACAATATCTTTCTACTCTTCCAACTCCTCATTACCCAACGTTCTTTTTTAATCAATTAACTGATTGTGATGTTGAGAAGTGTATTATGTCCGTAACTTCCAATGCTGTTGGAAGCGATTGTGTGAGCCGTAACATGATCCAAACAATTCTTCACGAGTTATTACCTGCTATAAGTCATATCTTAAATTACTGCCTTTTTTCCGGCACATTTCCAGAAATCTGGAAGGAAAGCGTTAATTATCCCACTCCTTATAAAGAGCAATCCTAAATCCTTCTCCGAGTATCGTCCTATTTCCATATTGCCTTTTCTTTCAAAAGTTTTAGAACGTCTTGTTCACATCCAATTGAATTCATTCCTCAATAAAAATCAACTCCTAAATCCTTTCCAATCAGGTTTTCGTGCAGGTCATAGTACGGTGAGTGCGTTGGTCACTGTCACGGATGACATCAGGCAAAGCATGGAGAGTGGAAATCTCACAGTTCTTTCCTTACTGGACTTCAGCAATGCTTTTAATAGTGTAGACTTCCACATCATGCTTGGCATATTGCTCTCTATCAACATATCTCCGACAGTAATTGATTGGTTTCAAAGTTACCTGTTTGGACGAAAGCAGCGTGTGCGTCTAGAGGAATCCTTATTTTCTTGGTGTAACACGTCTGCTGGGGTCCCACAGGGTAGCGTTTTATCTCCTTTACTTTTCACTATATTCATAAATTTTATCTCTAAATCATTATCCTCATCCTACCACCTTTATGCAGATGATTTTCAAATTTATACACAAGCACCGTTACATAAATTATCGGAAGCCTTCTCAACCATTAGTCTTGATATGGCACGCGTGTGTGAGTGGAGTAATCGATATGGGGTTGTAGTGAATCCTTCTAAGACTCAAGTTATTGTAGTGGGCAGTCCTAGGATGGTGTCAAGAATAGACTGGACACAGCTTCCAAACATAATGTTTAACGGTACTGCACTACCAATGAGTACCTGTGTTAAAAATCTATGTATTTACACAGATAATACCTTAACTTGGGGTCCCCAACTGCGAGAGGTCAGTCGAAAGTTATTTGCATCGGCGGGATCCTTGCGAAGACTACGAAATTTTCTCCCAACAGCCACTAAAATTGCACTTGCACAATCCCTTCTTCTTCCTATACTCGATTAAGCTGATGTCAGTTATCTCGATATCACGGAGGAGCAACTTGACAAACTTGAGCGCCTTCAAAACTTTTGTATTAGATTCATATTTGGACTACGCAAATATGGTCATGTATCTGAATATCGCAATCTGCTCAAGTGGCTCCTAATTCGCCTTCGACGGAATGCTCATATTCTTTCCCTACTTTATAATATTCTATTTCATCCGTGCACTCCACCTTACTTAAAATTATTATTTTTCATTCATTAATATCGAAAGTGTAGATACTGCATATATTTATGTATTTATTTGACTGTATTAATGTGTAACATTATTGCAAGTATTTATCTTAATTGAATTATTTCCTTTAATTATTTATTTTTTTAACACCAAATTACCCATGACTTCGAATTTCTACAGTCAATTTGTCCATCTAAAGGTTGCCTGGAAGAAATTGCTTTTTAGCGATAAGGCTGCCATTTGTACATGGTCGTTTATATGTTATGCTCCTGAATGTAAACTGTTTTAACTGGTGTACAATAAAGTTTATTCTATTCTATTCTATTCTATTCTTCTTTTGATGAGATGACAACCAGCCGGATCAGCTATTTCTGCTAATGTCAAGTATTTAGAGCCTTCATAAAATGTGGATGAGATGAAATGGGGACCGTCTTTCGAAAAATTCGTCCTGCATATGAACTCTTCATCTATTACTAAAACAATTCATTCAATCTGATTAATGTCTGAGGTTAGAAAATGTATTTAACAAAATAATAATTGATCATCTTTATTATATTACAATGGATAAATATTCTTTTGTCATTAAAGTATAATTTGCATAATTAGATTTAATAATGGAGTAGCGAGAGTGTAAAAAGTTTAATAGTGGGAAGTCGTGACTACATTTGACCATTTGCTATGAATACATGCGTACATTTGCGTAATCCATACTTATATTATAAATGCGACAGTTACTTTGCCTGTTTGTCCTGCTTTTACGGCCAAACCATTGCACTATTTTCGATGAAATTTGGCATGGAGGTACTACAATTCTTGAGGAAGGATAAAGGCTACTCTTTAGTGTGATAACCGACAGACACACGTTCGGTCCTACACAAAAGCTAGTATTGGTATATGTTGATTCAGTGGATATGTTGATACATTATATATTTCTATAATCTTCACCAATCTTTATTATTCAATAAAAAATCGTTATACCTAGTTGTACACCAGAATCTACCCCACACCTTCTCTTAATCATGCTTTTCTCTACATCCAATGGTTGCCTGTAAGAGATTGCCTCCGGGCAATAAGGCCGCCAATTGTACTTCTCTAATTTTATGTTAACCTTGAAATAAATCTGGTGTACAATAACGAGATCATTATTCAGGAACGTATCCTTTGATTATTCAGGAACTTATCCTTTGACTGATAGGTGGGGTGGACTTGGAAGATAAAAAGATAGATAGAAAACTCTTTATTTGGACACTAAATCTAATATTACAGTCAGAAGAGAGTACATAAAATGTAAGACGGAATGTACAAAGGGCGCCCTTATTGCCTAAAGCAATCTTTTCCATGCAACCGTAACAATAAATTTTTAACAAGAAAAGAAGAATTTCTTTTATCTGCATCAACGGCCTTTCATGGTCCACTGCTGGAGCCTCTACTTTTAACGACGGACTTGGCCCACAATACCACGCCGACTAGACAGGTTTGTATAGAATTTGTTTTGAATTTTCCTTCTATTTCTATTTCTCTTCGGCTGATCTTCATAAACAGATTTTAATAGAGTGAATAGTCAACCGCTGAATATAAGCCTCTCCTGCGAAGATGATTTTGGCCTACTATAATCACTCCTCCCTTAGATATTTTTATTGTTGTGTGTATCGATATTTCTTTTTAAAACTCTCATTATTGAATATAAGAGTTCTCGGAAGTACGATACAGACATGTTCTTCCAATACTGCTAGTCCAATTACTTTTTTGTAGCTTATCCATCTATTTGTGTGCTTCTTGGTCTCCTAAGTAGATTAAAAAAAAATTTTTACGTGTTATTTGTCGAAATGACTCTGCCCTGCCTGATGCGAATGCGAATGAGGACAATACAGTATGGTTACCCACCCTATGGCGGCCTGGGTATTTAGTATACTCATAATATTATCTTCAACATTTATTTTTGGTATTCTCATATCTAAAGACACTGAGGTAATTCACTTGCATGCGAACTTATCGTGCGTCGTGGATTTTTTGCGCTATTTTACAAATTTCTTAAGTTGTTTTTCAAGAAGTAAGCCTTATTCTGAAACCCACTTCTGATCTAGACTCTTGATGCACCTAAAACATACGAGAAGAAAGACAGACAGAAAAACACAAAAAATGTAAATAAAGGTTTTAGTAATTAGTATTTCGTTGAAGTAAATAAAAAGTCCACGTTTTTTACTTTCGCGAAAGCCCTATTCGCTCTCTCTTTCCTCATTCATGTCTCAAATCTCAGTTATGTGCCTATGCTTTTTAGATTCCAGGTCGTGTTAGGTAACGTAATAAACTAATAATAATGACAATAGACACATATTTATAACATAAGTGTATAAAATCTTGACTGGCTCAATAACAGTGGGCGCTTTGTCACGATTAGATTGAATTATTCATACTTACTTGAACTTTGTTAAATGAAATCCGTATATAGATGATGAAAGGCATCCTGTTTGTAATGAAAAACCTAAGCTTATTTTTTCTTTTATCTAATTATTAAAGATGATGGTTATATTTGGTTTACATGTACTTACAATACCGAGATTTCATTAATGATGAACGTGTCAGGAGAACTATAACTGGAGATTTTATTGATGGAATAGGGTGCAAACAAGCAGACGTTTCGCGTGATGGTAAGCGATTACCGCTGGCTATGGACACCCGCAACACCAGACGCGTCACAAATGCGTTGCCGGCCCTTGGGGGATGGGGTATGGTCTTCCGTTAACCTCACCTACTCGGCGAAATACAGTGCAAGTGCTGCTTCACACCGGTTTTCTGTGAGGCCATGGCCTGAGAGAGATACCATGGTCTCACAGGCATACACACGTTCGGCATGAATGTGCCGACTCGACCCTCTGGTCGAGTAGCTCTCCCACGGTAAGTTATACCAAAAACTTTCATAGCGTGATGTAGTATTAATAGTCACGCTTAGCCAAATGACTCTAATTTTTATTACTGGCCATGGTGCCTCATTATTTTCCACGACTATATTTGTTTTACCCTATTGAGTGTCAGGACGCGACGCTTATACGGTTATTACTTATTACACATTCTTATATTTTAATTAAGAGCAGACAAAAGATAAAACGGGTGTAAAGAACAGAATTTGTGACTTCTATTCTTATATTTGTTAAAAATAGGTGTTTACCTATGTAATACAAAATATATACAGTAATGAAATGGTTTTCAAGGTAGATCTTGTTGTAGTCATATAATATTGTGGTGACTTCCACATGCAGCAGCAGCATAAAAATATAACAACGCCATCTACCGAAGATACATTGAACTACGGAGTAACATAGTGTATGAAGAAGCTACCAATCCTGCATTGCGCAATAGAAGTTCTCACGCCTATTAATATATATACAACTTCCCAACATCAACCGTTGGGCAGAGGCCAACAAAAGAGAGAATCCTCCGACCAGGCATGATCACCTCGCCTGGTCGGAGGATCCTCCCTTTAACATGTGTATGGAGGTCACCACAATATATTAACTTAAATTTTTGTCCCTTTTATTTGCATTTTTCATTAAGTACTAATATTATGTCGGTTATCGTAGTAAAGAGTCAAGTATGACCTTACTCAAGAATCAGGGTAGGTCTAAGGCAAATTTTATTACTTTTTGGTCGGAGAAAATCTTATGGGTTCGCGTCACCGACTTGATAATGTTTGATGTTGATAATTTTAATTTAAACATTATGAAATTTCTAATTGTACACATTAATTTTACCAATAACTTTCTAAGTTATAAGTTTTCGCTTCTAACGGCAGTCCTTATGACTGCCAAGTTCTTTTATGAGTTTTAACGCCACGCACAGGTAAATATATTGTGACTCCATCTTCTTAATCTGCCACCACACAGAAGGATATTTTTACAAATTCTAAACGTTTCACGGCTTCATAATGCTTGTATACTATCTACTTTAAAAGTATTAAAAAGCTTAATTAATATCTCAATTAATCCATTAATAACAAATGATTATTTAACAAGATAATAAACAGTAAATAGCTCGTCGTCTGAGACTTAATAGTTCGCATATAGTTCTTCTTCTTCTTTTGATGATATGGCAATCAGCCGGATCAGCTATTTCTGCCAATGTCAAGTATTTCAAGTCTTCAATTCTATGTCTTCGAGTCTTCAAGTCTTCGTCGTGATGGCATTAATGATAAAAAATATGGATGACATGAAATTATCTCAAAAACAAAAAACGATCTTTTCCCATATAGTTACTAGCTGAACCCCACGGTACATACGACAGTACGAAACAAAAAATTGTCTATTGTATTTAAAATCGTGCTTTCTTTGACCAAAAACTAAAATGTCATTTTATTGTAAAAATGACACAAATATACACTAGATTTAAGTAAATATAATTTTTTAAAATAAATTGTTAAATTACTGGTATAATAAAGAAATGGTTATAAATGTTATGATTAAAAATGGCGTCTGAAATCATGCTTAAGTAAATAAATTCATATAAAAATAACGTGGCTGCTATGACGCTATTATTGAGCTTAAGTTTATTTTCCTGATTGGTGGCGATGCAGTGAAGTGAACGTTCATTAAAATGAAATTCGGAGTCAGATGCAGTAGCTCTTACTATTTAGATTGTAGCTGTGAACCCCCTTGCGAGTTCTCGACTTCAAAATGTGCTACTGCAGAAAACGAGCACTGTTCTGATTATAGCAGCTTTAAAAAACAAAGAAGTAAAAGGTCTCAGACCCAAGTAAAGTTGATAAAATCCCAAGGAACAAGGAGAAAAAAGCAGAAAAACAAAAAATGTGAGTATCCTCCCGATTGTGTGGAAATTGGTGATATCAAAAAGAACCCAGGTTCATATTTATGTCAGGGGTCAAAACCAGAGATCCTACAACTACATGAAGACCATGCGAATTTAACTAAAAAATGTCATGTGACACCAGAACAGACTAAAAAACTGAATGCTGTAAGAAATGTACAGAGTGATCCTCAGATAAAAAATATATGGCCAACTTCTAAGTGTGCTGCTACAAAAAGAAGAAAAGTTTTGAAATACTTTTGTGCTAGCAGACGTCGGAATAAAAAGAACAAACAGGTAAATAATAAGGTAACTTCTAAATACGAAGACCTGTATAAGAAAAAAATTCAAGCAGACGAAGACAACATCGGAGTGCTAAGAAGAAACTTGCAGTACAGGGAGATTCCTTCTTTATATTCGGCATACGGTTCAATCTTAAGTAGTTTAAAGAATTTTAAATCCAAGAAAAACAGTAAAAAAGTAGTAACTGATTTAAGTAGAAAAACAAGGAAAAAGCAATCCAGGTGTTTTTGTTCGAAAGATTTTCTTTGTGTGTGTGATAAAAAGTCAAAAAGTGTTTGTACTTATCAGAGAGTAACTGATACAGGAAGTCAGACACGGAAGAACCAACCTAGTTGTTTTTGTCTAAAAGGCTTTTCTTGCGGTTGTCATCTTAGTTCAAAAAATATTTGCACTTGTCAGAAAGTAACTGATACTGGTAGTCAAACACAGAAAAAGCAACTCAGGTGTTTTTGCAGTAAAGTTTTGTTTTGTGTGTGTGACAAAAAGTTGAAAACTATTTGTACACGTCAGAGATTAAGAAAGACACGGTGTTTGTCAAAACGTAAAAAGAGTTCAAAAAGTTATGATCATATTATTGCCTCTAAGTGCAAAGGACGGCTAGAGAGACGGAAACAAGTAAATGATGCAAAAGTATGCCCAAAATCATTCAGTGCTCCCTCGCAATTAAATGAAATTGTTTATGGAAAAAATAGGAAAAAGCCAAATCGTAAGAAATATAAACAAAACTGTACTTATTCAGATAGTCCAGCAGCGAACAAGCTAGGGAGTTTAAGACAGTTATTTTGCATTAAAATGAATAAGAGAAGTATAAACGATATAAAATTAAAAAATATAGCCCAAAAAACAGCTGAGCTCCTTCGAAACAAAGTTATATTAATTAAAAATCAATTCAATGAAACGAAGAAACCCAAACTAGCAAAAGATATGTATATACGACCAAAATCATGGAGTACCCTATCATGTATAAATCTACACTATTTGAGTGAATCAGCATCCATTAGAAAGCCATGTACAAAAAAACTTAAGCAAAAATTAACTGATGAAAGTAGCCAAACATGGAAAAAGCAACCCGATTGTCCTTGTCCAAGAGACTTTGTTTGCGTTTATGATAAAGAGTTAAGAAGAGTTTGTACTTCTAACAAACTTGCAAAGGCCGGACATGTTTCCAAACTTAAAAATGCTTCAGACAGCTCTATAACTATGTGTAAGAGCAAGAATCACTTGAAACAACGGCTACAAATAGGCGATACACGAAAACGGTCGAAATCATCGGATGCCCAACCACATGCTAATCTACTGCAACTAAGTGAACCAGTAGATATAAGAAAGTCAAGGAGAAAAAAAAAGAAACAAAAATCTGTCGATTCCAGTAGTCAAACATGTAAAAAGCAACCTAGTTGCTTTTGTCCAAACGATATTTTCTGCCTTTGTGATAAAAAGTTCAAAATTATTTGTAAATGTAAAAAGTTTGGAAAGATAGAACCGATTCCCAACTTTAGGACGACTTCAGATATTCTCATAGCCACTTCCAAGACCAAGAATCAATTGAAACAACGTGTACAAGTACAATCACAATTGATTCAAACAAATCCCACAAAAAAGATAAGTCATAAAATACGTAGGCATTCAAGAAGTCAAACATCTAAACAGACACCCAGTTGTCATTGTTTTAAAGACTTATTTTGCCTGTGTGATAAAAAGTTGAACAGTATTTGTACATGTGAGAAAATTAGGAATGCAGAATACATTTCACAACTCAAAAATAATTCATGTAGTTATAACCATATTATAGCTTCTCAACCTAAAAACGAAACAAGCTATTACAAGGACTTCAAAACTAAATCTATTAAATCAGAAATGATTAATAAAAAATTTCCTTCAGAAAGTAACAGATCCATTGTGTCTGTTTCTAAACCTGCACCTCCTTTGAAGTTCTCATCTGCAGAAATACCCTGTATTTGTAAAAATATGGGAAGCTATAAACACATTGCACATGATGTAAAAAAAGATATGGGCCATATGAAAACTGTGAGAAATCAAAAGAAAAAACAGCGACTAAAATCTCGTAGGTATATATCTCCAACTTTATCTAATCGCGTAGTTGATCACAAGCCTTCAACTTTCATGACACCTTTGAAAAGTAAAGTAGAAATTATACAAGTCAAGAAGCATTTAATAGCTAATAATGGCGTAGCTGCTACAATGAAGAAACCATACAATTTTATTCATTATTTTATTAAGCAAATATTCGTAAGTAGTAAAAATAAATGTAAAAATATTTTTGAAGAGCAATCTTACAAAAATAGAAGAAAAAACATAATTTTATCTTGCCATTATCCAAAGAAAGAATCAAGCCGAGTTATGAAACATTTATCAAAAACACCACGAACTGTGTATCAACCGGCAACCACTAAAAGTTTTAGCAGTGCAAATACACGTTGTTTTGATATTACAAAAACTAGTAAAAAAGCTTTAAATTACAATCGCAATGGAAAAATGAAAAACAATAATATTAAAGATTTACGACATAAAAGAGAAAATCATGTGGAAAGAAAATCTCTTCAAGACCCTAGGACGAAAATAACATTAAAATCTGTAGTTGATGAGATACCTTCATTAGCAGTATCACTATACAAATGCTTGACTAAAGCTAGAAACACAAAAAAATCTGAAGAAAATTATTCGAAACAAGACAAAAGTGCAATAGAAGAAACGAAGCAAAATACAGGACAGATGTATGTACCAAAAAAGTTACATCATAAAGCTATCAACCATCCATTTATAAAACCACAAGCTTTATATTGTGAGTGTATAAATAAATCTAGTCAAAAACTCTTCACTAAACAAACAGACGAAAAAAAGAAAGTTCCGACCAATTTAAATATGCCTGAACTATTTGATAAGTATCATACACCAGAAACTAAGACAGGTACATTGTATAACCCTACATCCACTGAAATGTCTAGAAGTGGAATGAGACATAGTAAATGTAGAGACAAAGCTAGTAAAAATATCCGTTTTAATCATATAATGATAAATAATACTATTGATGATATAAAGAATAATAGACATCCCATAGCATCTAACATCACAGTTATTGAGAGACCTTTAAAAAGACGCATAAAGAATAAATACCGAAAAAAGAACAATTTAAATTCAAATGATAGCCAAGAATTAATTGGATACAATTGGTCCAGAGATATTAATAAATACTCTAGAAAGGAAACAAGGACACATGACCGATATACACTTGATAAAGATGCCTTGGCTAAACCTGCAAAAGGTTTAAGTTCCATGAATAGAATTACATATTGTAAATGCCGTGGTTTAGATTGTCAACTCAAATCCCGAATAAAAGGTGACGAAGAAAAGAAAAAGCTTAATGTTGAGGATCTAAAAGTAATTGATAGGAATGACATCAAACTTAATCAAAATGAACAGCAGCGTATGCAAAATATTCGTTACAATATTATTAAATTGTCTAATCCCGCAGCGGGTTATAGGTCTTCAGTTTCAGTAAGAGATTGTGAATGTACAAATACAGACAGTGAAAATCCTTTGAAAGTGAAAGTTCATGAAAATGAAAATACACGTCTCTTCAAATCGCTAATGAATCCTGTAATCAATTGTAAATCAGCAATACTATCTAAAAAATGTTCCAAAGCAAGAAGTAACAAACTTAAGAAACTGAAGCCTAGAAATTCAAAAACTGGGTCAGCTGTAATTGCATCTAAATATACATTTAACCCTACACCTTCAAATAAAATTGGTAAATGTAAATGTACAAAAAAAGTTACAGATCGTTTAAGTAATGAAGAAGATTTCAAGAAACCTAGATATAATTGTAAAAATTGTGTAAAAACTCATTCAAATTCATTTGGGTTAGTGAAATTGTCAAAACCTTGTAGAAGTTCAATGCCCATTGAAGAAATAATAGATTACAAATTTGCTAAAGAATCAAAAAGGCGTATTAAAGAAAGCAAATTAGCTATAAAGCAAGAACCTATGAATTCAAAAGTTGATGATACATCTGCTTTTACTTCCAAATATATAGTAAATAATAGGCCGTCACATATAATAAGTATATGCAAAACTACAAAGAAAGATAGTGACCAGTTTAATAAAGATGATTTAAAAAAAACAAGATATAATTTGAAAGACAGTGTTGATGATGTAAAAACTAACTCTAATTCAATTATGTTTGCAAAATCGTCTA
Organism: Hyphantria cunea; assembly: GCA_003709505.1. Classification (NCBI taxonomy): domain Eukaryota; kingdom Metazoa; phylum Arthropoda; class Insecta; order Lepidoptera; family Erebidae; genus Hyphantria; species Hyphantria cunea. The sequence goes on from PKRV01000076.1 coordinate 1,335,461, forward strand.
AGCCTTTTGTAAGTCCAGTATTTGCTAGAGCAATAATAGATTGTCCATGTTCAAAAGTCACCGAAAAACGTTTCAAATCAAGCAGTAATAATAAAGTTAAAAAGCAAACACCTATTAATTTAAAAATTGCTACATGTGCAATAAAATCTAAAGACACTGTGAATCTTGGGCCCCCAAATGTTGTTAGTGTAGGTCAAAATCTAATTAAAGAACAAATCACCGGTAAAAAGGATATTCTGAAAACACAAAAATCTAATTTAATAGACCATGTTCATCGTGAGAAAACTCATACAATTCCAATTGAAGTTACTAAAGCGTTTATAGGTTCCACACCTATGGCTGGAGCAGATTGTGTATGCAGAAGTAAAATTAGTCAATATTTTCCAATTTACCAGAATAATGGACAAAGTAAAGATTTTGGAGATGTAAGTGTGAAAACGAAGAGACAGCAAAAAAGTATTTATGGTATACCTAAACAAATATCTGGAAAATGTGATGCTAAACTTACCGAAGTTGCAGCAGTACCGAAAAGGATGATTGAATATGAATTCAACCAATTAAATGAATGTTGCATTAAATTGGAACCTGAATATACAGCAGATGAAAATAAATGTGAATTCTTTAGACCTTTAGAAAAATGTTATTTGAGAAAGTATAATAACACTGAAGGAAAATTGTGGAAATTGAAGAAGAACCTGATTACTGTACAAAATTATAGAGCCACTGTTATTCCTCGACCTATAATTGTTTCTAAGCCTACTTATAAGCTATGCGAGTGTCGACATATGCCATTAAAAAATAAACGACTCCAAAAGAAGCAATTAAGAGATTCACAGGCCATGCTAAAAACATATGATTGTCCCGGAAAAACGATAGTTGGATCAGACCAAACTAGTAAACTAATAAAATGTATTGATAGTAAAAGAACCACAACACACAATTGTACACGTATGAACAATTGGCCCTTAAGAAATTCTAGATTAAAAATTAAACCTAAACTCACGAGTGTAGGACAGCAATGCAAATCTAGGAATAAAGACGAGCCATATTCTTCGATTGAAAATAGATGTACAGCCTCAAGGTCATATATCGGAGCATGTAAACCTGTAATTAAATTTAGAAATTTAAAAGAAATACAGGATTGTGGACATACATCTAAAATTAATAAATATATTTGCAATGATACACAGACCGCTGGTTCCAGACCGAAATTTGTATCTAAGAGCGAAGTAACACCTATAATTAATGAGTGTATGCGCAGTAGTTTACAAACCAAATCTAGATGTGTATCTAAAAATAGGCTAACAGATGCAGTAGCAAATAGTTGTTGCAAAAATGAATTAAGTTCAAATAGATATAAATATGTTAATGATGCAAATATTCAAACAAAAAAATATAGTAACTTTTTTGTCAATAATGTATTACGAAGTGCAGATATCCCTAACATGGGTAGCGTAATGCTGTTTTGTAAATGTGGAGACAAACCTATTCAGTCTAAAAAACACAAATTGGGTAAAAGGCAAGGCCATTCACAAATATGTACAAAGGTGTACAAATGTGGAAAAGACGTTAAAATTAATAAATGTGATACAAAGGAACCTGAGAAAACTAGTTGTAAGAAAGCAGTCACTGTTGTGTCTGCACCCGCATTTAGTTGTGGTTGCGAAAGAAAGACAGGCCCTTACTTGGTCATTGAAAATTGTTCGAGAAATATAAAATGTAACGAGGCACGATTAAATCCAAAAGTGGATTACTATATTGATAACGCGAATGTTAAGATTTTTAATTCAAAAAGACAAATTAATATAGCAAGAAGGCCTACTTTCTCATCAGACTCCCCAAAAAGGAAAGCAGCTAAAAAACATAAAACATTATCATCTTGTCAATGCAAAGAACTAAATAAAACGAACAGGAAAAAAAATACCGATGCTAAAACACCGACTGTAACAAATACACAATCATTTTGCAGTTCTTTATGTCAGAAAGTGAAATCTGTAGTAAGTCAAAGAATTCCCTTATTTAAAAATCAAGTAGATAAGATACGCGGAAAATCTGTGGCGTCTTGTCTGTGTCAAAAGGAAATGTTGTTAAGGTCACAAAAAGAGCGGAAAAAACGCGCTAAACTATTAGTAAAGAAGGAAATCGAGAGAGATCGTTTGGTAAAAATGCACAATAATGAAATAGAGAAAAAAATTAAAGCCGAACAGACAAAACTTAAAGCAGAAGCAAAGGATATAGCTACGATAGACGAATCTTATGGTACAAATTGTTTGTTAGATTTTTTCGTTGGTGTAATCGCAATAGGATTTCGTACAGCAAATTATTTAATTAAAAGTGTTTTTAAAATAATCATACATCCAAAACGAAATTACAGATACACAAGACAGTTGCTTAAATATCCAGCAAAAGCTATTAAATATATTAGGGAACGGTGCTCTATCATTTGGCAAAGACAACTTTTGAGAATGGCTAGAACTATGAGGGGCTCCAGGACAATGTCGATTATTGCAGATGAAATACGAGAGCAACCTTTGTATCAAGCCTTTGAAAGTCGAAATAAAACACCCAAAGAGATAAAGGCTGTGAAGGTACAGATCAGAATAAGGAGGAGAAGAAGAGAGTTCAGAGACAGACTAGCAATGCAAGGGTGTAATAATAATCTCTTTATTTTAACTTTACGACAAATGCCTTGTTTTTGGGTCTATCATATCTGTCCGGGTTTCTACCCCCAATGTTTAACAGTTTTGAAGATATGGAGGGACTATACCAATTTGATATTGTTTTGTTTAGCTATATTTGTGTGGTCACCTTGTATTTTGGCCTTTGAGCTCTGTAGAACATTGATGTGCTGTTTGTTGTGTGCTCGTTAATGAAAGTTTCATAGTGACGCATTAAAAAGATAATGTAATTTTAGTTTTTAATTTTTAGTAGTTCTAATTTCGTAGCTTATAATAATACATTCTAACGCGCGTAGTCAAGATGGCAACACTGCAACACGTTATATTAACATACACTTATAATATTCTCCAATGCACATCAAAGAGAATGGTTAGTATATAAATGTCCCCACATTACTCCAACCCACAGCATTAAATAACATCTGACAGGTCCAAGCATATTCAATACTAAATTTCCAATCTCAGCAGATAATAATAAACATTATTTATCATTATTATTGTAATGATTATTAACAATTCTAATGATGTCATAAATCAATAACTTTTGAGATCGTTCGAGCTCTTTAAGGTTGTATCACCTATTGGTTGGGAGAAAAAATAAAACGTACAAAACAAAAATCGTTGAGACTAGTTCGTTTTTATTGTTTTATTAAAGAAAATATAAATACAACTTTTATTTGTCACTTAAAACTAATTTGAGGCTTCTCGATTTACTTTATTAGTTTCGTACGTTTTGTTAGTATAAAATATTTTGAACATTACATAGCTTTTGCATATTGATAATCTGATATTGTCTATGATCAGTCGCATAAACGCTAACAATTTCGACTAACTTCCACATGTTTCTGCTAGATGGCGTTAAATAAAGGCGGAAATCATTTATAGTTTATACATTTGTCTACATTTTGTGTTTTGTTGCCAAACACTCTATTTGATTCTGTATTTTTCTTAATTAGATTATATCCTTCAGTACTAATACCTGTTGTGGTTGGGATAAGCGATTGTAAATATTATAAACAAGCTTTTTATTCCAATCTTTTATCTGCTTAAATTAGTTTAGTTGCAGAGAAGATATACGTAGACAATAAAAGTGAACTCCTCGTTCGGACAACAGGTTTTTTCAAATATATGAACTCTTTTATAACAGTTTATGTACTTTGGCGTACATACAAGTATTTTCTTTGTTATGGTTATGTTTCTTATAGGTTTGTGTTGTACTGAAACTGTTTTATGAAAGTTTGCGACAGTGTTTCCTTCAAGCGCCTTGGCGTATTGTTACATAACTATTTTCTCTGTTAGTTTTTGTGTTACTATCAAAGAGCCTCCTACGCAAGTTGATAAGCCCTAATCAGCCCTGTTGATATTGGTTCTGTTGGGCAGCGACGGCAGCTACGCATTGGTTGAAAACGCTAACGTACTTGAAGGGCAAGTCGCCTACACAACCGTATCCTCCTTTCTTATGGATTGCCATGTAGTCGTAGCAGTTTATTTGGCCGTCACCGTTGCAGTCCTGAAATAGTAAAGTTTAAGTTAACTATCTATATAGTGAAGCCAAAACTTTGTACCGCTTTTTACGAAAAATATGGAAATGAAGGAGTATGAGATTTTTTATGAAATTGGGGGCAAAAGAACAGACGTATCGCCTGATGGTAAGCGATTACCGTCGCCCATGGACACCCGTAACACCAGAGACGTCACAAGTTTTGGCCTTTGGGGGTTGGGGTATGGGCCTCCGTTTTCCTCACTCACTCGGTAAAACACAGCGTAATCGCTGTTTCATATCGTTTTTCAGTGAGGTCGTGGTATCACCCCGGTCGAGCCGTCCCATTCTCGCCTAAGCGTGCCTCTCCCACGGTAAAACCTCCCCAATTCATTCCGTGAGTGTCAGTTAACTACGCAGTACTATTGTACTTGTGTGTGTGTATTGCAGTGAATTGCTATTGCAGTACAAAGAACAGGAAAAGTTGACAAAAGACCTACACTAAAGCATATGACCAGCGTGATATGGTGTCATTATCTCCTTTCTAAGGAGGCCTGTTGAGCAGATGATTATTATAAGCTGTTGATATAATTTTTGTACAATAAATTTAAAGCTGTACAAGCTCAAACATTGAAGATACAGTATTTATTTTGTAGAATCACGACCATATACACTATGTTTTCGTCGATTACTGCATTTTTTATATATGGGCCTGCCAAAGAGACTCTACTCTGCCTGATGGAAAGCATAAGCAGAATCTAAAAATTGTGGTCACCATATTCAATGTGAATGCAGGCAATACAACAATGCAGCATGGTGACCCATACCACGGCGGTATAGAGATGCTTATACATCATTGGTTTTTATATTAAAGTACAGGAGTCTCAATGATATGTGTGGGTGGATGTTTTAACACTTCACCTACGCACTACAATGAGTTCATTGTGAATTAATATGATAATGTTGTTACAACAGGATGTAATGTCTATTTAAATTAGGCTGCCTTCACACACAGGCGAGTGTCGCTATTGGTGTGTTGCCAAAGACAAAATATTTACTCCGTGTTGACTAAGTTTTTTTTTATGTATGAAGGCTCTCCCACGAGCTCTACCCAGAGTTTGAGTATCAATAACCTTTCAGTAAAAATGTCATTGTATTATAGGTTTATTCCAATTACTGTAGTATCTATGTATTAACACGTTAATCTAAAGCTTTGCAATTTTATCACGAAAATTATGCGAGCCGAGTATCAAATTTGATACTGCACCCCATCTCCATATAAACTTTAATTGTGGCAAATTTGCCATAAACTAACATAAACATTTGCAGTAAACTTAACTAAATGAATTATGGTGGGATATTAACATTGTGCAATTACTAGTTATCCTTATACGATACACTCACGTATAATTTGAATATACATCTACAGATCAAAAATTACCAAAAGCTAAAAAGTAAAGAAGCAAAATTACAATTAAGGTCAATACTAGTCCTGGGGGAAAAAAATGGAATAGAAGCCATATTGTATTAATATTTTTATCTACATCCATGCTATAAATCCTCTATAAAAGTTTCTGAAACAGGTAACTTATTGTCAACATTAATACGTCCTGTATCATAGTAACCACAATATCGCAGAAATGAATGAGGAATGGATACTCGCTAAGATGAAAGCAGGGTTGTTTCACAGTTAGCAGGTATCCTAGGTGGAAAATAATATTGACTAAAAACTAACACTAGATACATATTCACGTGTCAAAGTGCATGTCTTGTCTATCTTTCTCTACTCGTAGCTACTCCGAGTTACTGTGTTGTTTGTTAGTTTTTAGTACATATTGTAGAGAAGTATGACCGCCTACGCTATTTTATATAGCAATATACATGATGGGTATATCTGCTGCCTTTACCAGACAGGCGTCTCTTCCTACAAACTTGAAACGAGTCTGGGAGGTTTTTTGGCCCGTCAAATTTGTCTGGCTCATAGAGAAATATTTCGAAATTTTATGCTATAATATATTATAAAATTTAGCCTTCGTAAAATGACTTAAGTTAGCATAGTTTTATAGAATTGATAAATACTAACTGTAAAACAGCACCGTATTCAGCTTAGTGAGTATCCATTCCATTCTGAGTATGTGTTGAAGTTAAAATCCTAATTCACGTCGTATCCCGCCATTTATTTTCGATATTAGTATTGCAAAAATGTATTTTTTTATAGAGGATTCATATCATAGGTTTAGAAAAAGTCTGTAACCGTACCTAATAAGTTACAGACTCATGTGATACTATCAACACATTCGTATTTTAATACCCCTTATTATACAACAGTTGCATAAATAACTATATGTTCTTTTTTCTTTTTTTGATGATATGGCAATCAGCCGGATCAGCAATTTCTGCCAATGTCAAGTATTTCAAGTTTTCATATTCTAAGTCTTCGAGTCTTCAAGTCTTCGTCGTGATGGAATTAATGATAAAAAATATGAAAAATGTGGATGACATGAAATGGGGACTGTCTTTCGCAAAAATAAAAACGATCTCAACTATATGTTCTAAATGATACATTTTAGAGACTTTACAACATGGCATCTCATATGTCAAGACTACAGCCCTAAAATATAGCTTGATCTCTGTGACAGGTGGCTACGGAATCAACAAAGTAGCTCTGTACAAACGATATTATTTTGTATCGTCTATGTTATCAGTATTTTCATGCCAATTGTCACAAAAATTAGTGCGACACATTCTAAATGTAAAAAATTAAATCTAAAATGTAATCAAATCACACTAATGACAACTGTAGCAGAGATCGATATTTTTTAAGATATATAGATCCATTTAGCATATAAAACTATTAGTATATTGACTTGGTCTGAGAGAATGTCCAACTACAGTACAGTCTGCGTACATCTTTATGTCTTCTGATGGTGTCTATAAACGCGTGGCACGCCTCGACAAGCCTCTACAAACACAAGCTTGTAAACAAGCTGTTTGACTTGGGTTGCGTGAGGTTGTGATAGCTTATTGACGACCCGAGTCGGTGTCAGTTTTTGAACACAGATCAAAGGAAGTTTGTGAAGGTGTTTTGTTTGTGAGTGACTGCCAAGTCCTCCCAGGCGTGTAAACATAGCATGACAGCTACATCACAATCTAATTTGAAAAAGGAGCGTAGATTTGAATTTTGAATATAATTAAGTTTATGCTAATTTAAAGTACTATTTATATAGACGTATGAGGACTTTGTTTCGGCTTCTTTATTGAAGACTATAATCAAATATTATGCTAATATTTTGACAACTCACAACTTATTTCATGATGTATGAGGTTTAGTAAAAAACGTAACAATGTGAATTGTTTTTTTCCCTTTAGTCGTTTGTTTGAAGCACTTATCTCACGTTGTACAAGTATGGTTTTTATATTTATATTGTGTCAGACATTATGTCGAAATGAGGCATTTGCAAATACTAGTCTCTACACTCACATACACATTCACACACACATGTAACTCATATACTAATAAAAGTAACCGACATATCAACAAGGAGTTGGCACTGTGACTCCTTATCATAGGTTACTTACTAGCCTACTACCTCATTGGTCTAGCGGTTGACGTATGCGACTGCCAATCGAGAGGTCTCGGGTACGAATCCCGGGTCGGGCCAAAAGTGTTATTATGTATTTCTGATTACAGAAATACTTAATGAAAGCTCGCAGTTTGGAAGTTGGGGTCTGTCTGTCTGGATTATGAGAGAGAGGGAACAGAGAGTGTACGTGTGTTTGCGCAGACTTTGATGTTGATGATGATGATGTTGCGCACAGACTTGTGTACTGTTATATCTCCTGCGTGGTTGGCTGGTCTCCGTTAAGACTGGCCGCCGTGGCCGTAATCGGTTCGGAGAACATCATCACTAGCCTATCTAGGAGTGTAATTCTCAACCTAAGATTTGATCATTGATCTATGGAATTTATTAAAAGAGGCATGATTTTTTTCGATTTTTTCCCAAAAAGCCCTAAAAGAGTTGTCTTTGCATTCAGCGTAGTAGCTAAATCAGTAGTAAAATTCACATTTTAGAGGGTTAGTGATAAAGCGAGTATAAAAAATATAGGTTACCTGGGCGAATTTCCTCATGTATCCCTGCACTGTACGGGCTGCGCAGTATGGGTCAATCACGCAGTTATTGAAAGCTGAAACATTTTGACATTTATTATTAGTTATTTCTTTTCCGGAATTACATCTCAAGCAATGATAAATAAGTTAGATCATTTGTATAGAACAAACGATCGAATTTAATTATTATGTCGCAATGTACGTTGTATTCTATATCTATATTCATCGATGTTGAGAAAACATTGATAATATCGAAGTTTTGGCTTCGATAACATCGTTGTGAAACATCAGCATTAAAAAAAGTGTTTATCTATGGTAAAACCAAACTTTTTTTTAAAAAAGTGTTGACTTAAAGGAAAACACCTCCAAACACCAAAAAAATTTCGATTTTTAAATATGTTGATGTTGTCAGCGAAATTTAAATTTACTAAATAAATAAATAAACTGAAAAAACCAAAATAAGGTCATTGTCACGGTTAACCAATAATATTACAATTGACCTTTTTTTCGTTGTCGAATTTTATTTAAAATGTTGATATTTTTTAACATCGATGTTTTCTTATCGATTTCTATGGATGTTGATTTGAATAAGTATAAAGTTGTATTTAGAAATAACGTGTACAATAGCGAGATTCACCCAAACATCAGTTATCTTTTAGTAAACCTTAGAGTGAGTAGAGAATAGTGAAGAATGTTAGGGCGAAGTCATGTGTACTAATAAATAGACATAATTCAAACTATAACAATATTGACGTCCACACTGGGGCACACCCGCAGTTAAGTCACACCAGTTGGAAGATTTCTCGTCCGAGCAAACAAAACTTTGTACATTTCTAAAAAAGATTGGTCCTTGAAAGTGTTATAGTTTACCATTAGGGGAATCCGCAGGCGCTCCATCTACTGTAGGTCTCCCAGCATCAGTCCAGTAAGGATGAGTGATACGGAACAGCCCACAAGCACCGTCTCCGCACTCCAAACTCTGTGTACACCCTGATACAGCCTGGCAGATACAGCCCAAACACACCTCAGTGACTGGTGGCGGCGGGATGGACCCAGGGTTGTTGAAGTCCGCTGAAAGAAGAGATAATTATAAGTTATTATTTATCTTTAAGGAACCGGGCGAGCCTATTGTAATATCAAATGTAGACTTCCTATTAGATCTATGCCTGTGCAAAAGTTATTATGTAACTTGAACGCATATTTTTTTTATTATTTCTATGTGTTAAGTGTGTACAATAAAGATAAATTAATAAAAAATAACAAATAATTTCTTTTTTTGCTTTCGGTGTCGTTTCTTTTAAAATCCAACGCCAGATATTATTATTGAATATAGGTGGAATTTTTTGGGTTGGTCAGGTCATGTTGCCCTTGTGGATCCTCCAATTACATGAGACTACTTCTACGAAACCTTAGTTTCTCAGACTTACTGTAGACTTACTGACATTATTTCCCGTCTGACTCCTTTGTCCTGTCAATGTTCCTTAAACTAATTTTTAAGAATCCTTCCTTCTGTTCGAAAATAAATTCTCGTACATTATGTATGCATCGCAGTTTCAAAATAACCCAAAAAAACCTTTGAAAACTAAATTCAAAATTCAAATCGTTTTTACGAGGTAAAATTCCGAAATAAATCAACACAGGTTTTATTACCATGACTCAATTTCAAAAAATACGATACAACGAAGGTTGCATACCTGTACGTAACAAAATGCACATTTTAATGAAACCACAAAGAGCCAAGTGCATCCTTTTAGAGGTCAAGGCGACGACGCCTTATTTATAATCAGAATTTGTCATGATCTCAAAAGCTTTATAATCGAAATCACACAAATATTATAAAGCTGAAACTTTGTGACTGTGCGGCTTTTGTCAAGAATCTAAACTAATTTATTTTATTCTAAAACAATGTATGAGCAAGTCAATTAAGAAATTTAGTGTACCTAATAAACTCGAACACCGTGGCCTGGGTTAAGGCGTAAAAGGCCTTGGTAATTCTCAAAACTGCAACGAGATTAGCACAAGGACTATGGCTAAGGTAGTGTAGAGATAAAATATGTTACCTAATAACCTAACTTAATCTAATACCGAAGATTAAAATAGAAGATTAAATCTATAACATATATCTAGCTTAGTGAAAAAAAGTGTCTGTCTAGACTACTTGCCGACACACTAATGCATATAATTGTAAACAATATATGTTTTATTGTGACCACTAGCACATAGGATTAAAGATGGGTAACCGAGATTTAGAATAAAGTATACATAGACAGTATATTTTTTAATTCAAATTTTGGCAACCCCGTCCGAACGGTCATTGAACAACTCATTATTGGATTCTATTTTCAAACTTTATGATAAAAATAAAATCATTAGATAAAAACAATGGACGTAACAAATAAAATAAGTGTGTTAAGTGAAATAGAAGATGCCGAACGCAAATGACCAGCTTATTATGTATTATGCTAATCTTTAGTTTCAAGTTTCAGTATTTAAATTTCGTGACGTCCAGCCGTAGAATTAGTCACGTTTCATTCTAAGAACTGAAACAATTGGATAATCGTGTATGTTCCAAATTAACATTTTTACGTTTTTCCTATTATTAACAATCAGTATCCGGGTGGATTTACCATTTATATACTTCCCCTACTGAGAATTTGTATGATAATTTTCCTAATCGCAATCAAGTTCTTACTAATGTGCACATGTAATGGTCAGGGATTTTTTTTAAATTACATGTTGCTTACACCAACGTCCATTGTGAGGTGTTGTTTATTTTACAATATAGCCTACTAATATTATAAACGCGAAAGTTTTAAGTATGGATGAATGTTTGTTACTCTTTCACGTAAAAACTACTGAATGGGTTTTAATGAAACTTTACAATAATATAAGCTTATACATAAGAATAGCACTGAGGTTACAATTTATTAAGATACAATGTACACAATATCTTTGTACCGCGGGGTTCAGCTTGTGTAAACTAAAATAAAAATCTATTAATGGTCCTTATTTTTCGGGAGACTCTTCAGTCAGTTGATGTATTATTATTTTATCAAGTCTATCGTAAAACGAAACCCAAAAGGTTGCTTAAGGTCAGTAAACTGTATAGTAAATTAAAGGCATGTCTATAAATTGCAACTAAGCAAGTTTTCATATTTGGTATCATTTTAAAATAGTTTAAGCATATGCAGAATACACCAAATGTTAGGAATTATCTTCATTTAATCGTGGGAGAGCCACGCTTCGGCTTGAATGGGCCGACTCGACCGGAGTGATACCACGGCCAAAGAAAACCGGTGTAAAACAGCGCCTGCAAGTGTGTTTCGCTGAGTGAGTGAGGATACTGGAGGCCCATTCCCCAATCCCTTCCCCCTATCCGATTTTAAAAATTCTTTCAGTGTTAGATAGCCCATTTGTTGAGGAAGGCTATAGGCTTTGTATCATCACGCTAAGACTAATAGGAGTGGCGCATCAATAAAGAATGTTTATAAAACGGGGGAAAATTATCACTAAGAATTAAACCAGGAGACGCAAAGAGGTTACGTGGGTCAGTCAGTCATACCTTCTGCGAGGAAGTCATTTCGCAGAAGGAGGCGGCGGAGAAGGCCCGGGAGGACGACCTCCACTAGGACCCGATCCGTCGCCGGCGAACCGGGCGGCGGAGGCGCGCCTATCAGCGCCTCATGCCGCCCTGAGTGTGGCCGCGGATGGGCAGGGCGGGTTTTCCTTTCCATCCGCTTCACAGGCCAGCCGCGAGGGGGCGAAGTTACGCGTGTGCCGTACGTCGCCTAATTTGAGAGTTTAACATAAGGAGACGGTGCCCGCTTCAGCGCGAGCAGGCGCTGGGAGGGGTCGGGATGGCGTAAGAAAGCGGTTCCCGGATTTCTCCCGTCTCAGGCGCAGAGTGGTACACCGTGTGGTTTTAGTCGGTTCGATTCCGACACACCGCCCCGCCGCAAAACCCCGGTGGGGTGAAGGCCCGAGGGGGTTTCCACACGTAAAAAAAAAGGTCAGTCAGTCATAAATAAATTAGAACTATTCTATTAGTGAGTTATATTGAATACTAAGAAGCTTAAATTTAATAAATAACGCCGCTCCAAAATGGTATTAGGTCATAACAGTGCAGTATAATAACTTCCTTATTTCATTATCGTAGTTTTTACAACATAACATTATTTTTAGTTTAGCTTTGTTTTGATACAACTTAATTATTTTCCAAGGTCAACAGACGGTACATAATTTATTTACATTCATATAATTAACGCAGACACACCGCAGAATTATTGCTGAAATTGACAGCACCATGTGTGAGTAACCGTACGTCTATATTTTTAAACGACTTCAAATAGGAGGAGGTTCTCAATTCGATCCGTATTTTTTTATGTTTGTTACCACAGAACTGGCGACTGGGTGAACCGATTTTGATGATTCTTTTTTTATTTGAAAGGTAGTGGTTCCCGTGGTCCCATTTCTATTCCAGTTTGGTCCAGTTCTTGAAGTTGCTGCAAGATTTCGTGTATAAATTAAGTGATGTTTCATTTTAATCGTTGTGGAGGTAAATATTAATCGTTTTGATTTGATTATATATGTACTTTATAAAGCTGAGCAACTCAAGCTTGGCAGCGTCTCCTATTGCCGGTAGTATGATATAACACCGAAAATAAATAACACCATTTATCATAAAAAAGGTTATAGTGAGCCAGACTTAAAAGATAGACATGTGTTGTCATGTACTTTTTACAAACTTTTATTTACTTTCACTCGCCTGATGTTTGTCTGTGATTAAATCTTGCATGTTAAATATATTATTGGTTCATTGTCGAAATATACTATTGGTTCTGACGACAATGCAATTATATATAATCGGTAATATTATTAATTCAAAATGACCGCTGTAAACAAAATGGCGGTGTACATATTTCTGAACAACCCACCAACCGGAATCAAATAAAAGCCTCAAAGTTTTTTTTAATAACAAGTAATAAAAGGATGTTTTCAATAAAAAAAACTTTTAAAATTAATCACTTGTTTACATGGGGAACAAGTCCTTTAATAAATAGTTTATGTGAAACTTAACCATTTACGCAGCGTACTCAATGGAAGCACACAAAAGGAATTTAAAAAAAAAAAATTACCGTTCTTATAAATTTTTTATATATACTCTCTACTCTCTTTTTGGTTTGTAGTTGTAGTTAGCTTAGTTTGGGACTAGATGGCATTGTGTGTTAATTGTCCGAAATATTTAATATTATATATATAGGACAATTAACACACCACGCCATCTGGTCCCAAACTAAGCAGAGCTTGTATTATGGGTACTAAACAACTGATATAAATACATAAATATTTTTTTTTGTTAATAAATACACATTATACATAGAAAACACCTAAACTCCAAAACATATACGAGTATTTACAGATCATACAAATTTTTGGTCCAACCCGGAAATCGAACCCGAGACCTCTATCCCGCAGTCGCTTACGCTGCCGCTGCGCCACCGAGGCAGTCAAATATATATATAGCCATAGTATATATATAGCCTATGCCCTTCCTCTATAATAGGCTATCTAATACTTCCTGAGATTAGCGCGTTTAATCAAACAAACAAACTCTTCACTTTTATATAACATTATTAATATACATGTAAACATGCTTCCAAGTATTAGTAAAGTTATTTTATATGTAGATTATTATTTCATTAGGTATTGTTACAAACATAAGATTAAGTTAATATCTGTTTCACGGAAGCCCAGTATACCTCAAGGTTCTATTAAAGATATATAAATAAATAATAATAATAAATATTTCGGACATCTAACACACAACGCCATCTAGTCCCAAACTAAGCGGAGCTTGTATTATGGGTACTGGACAACTGATATGAATACATAAATACCTTTTTTTTGTAAATACATACATATTATACATAGAAAACATCCAAACTCCGAAACAAATATTTGTAGATCATACAAACATTTGGTCCGACCCAGGATTCGAACCCGAGACCTCATGGACAGCAGTCGCGTACGCTACCACTGCGCCACCGAGTCAGTCAAAGATAGATACCATCTGGTCTTTCATCTTTAATAGGACCTAGAAACTCCATCACTAATAGAACTTTGATAATCTATAAGTATTTTGAAAATAGATGTTTTCAGCTTATCATATCAATAATTCAATTTGTGGTAGCACTGCCAGCGCACTTTCAAACACGCGAGTGCTGACTATATCGGGAATCAAAAGAAAGAATAATAGTATTATTAATAAATCATTATCGATATTATTCAAAGATTTGTGACGAAGAATTGATTATCGATATGGCCTCATCGAATGCAAGAGTTTGACCCCTATTGCCTTGTTTTAAGAAGCAAAATATTATAATACATGTGAAGTCAGAATCATCAAAGAGTTAATTTAGGTATTTATGCATTTAAAAATGTACATTTTGAGTTTATTTACATAATTTAAAATTAATTGGCCGTTAAATTCACAGATGTTAAATAATCTGTCATATTTTATTATTCATATTTTTCTACGATAGTGAGAAGAAGCAGCACAGAAACTAACAGTGAACAATAAAAGAAAAAAAACCTTTTACTGAATTTTAATGACGGTTATTTCACTACTATATATTTATAAATCTCATATTTCGTGTTCGTTTTTAACTTAATCACGCCAGAACGGTTGAAAGAATCTGAATAGAATTTATTTTCATTTAAAAGAAATCACCCGCAAAATTGAAGTATGCCTAAGTGCCAAGGGACTTTACAAATATATTACACAGATATAACCACCAAAATTAGTATAATAATTCAGGCTTACACAAAAACAAACCGTGGGAGAGCCATGCTTCGGCATGAATGGGCCGGCTCGACCGGAGTGATACCACGGCCTCACAGAAAACCGGTGTGAAACAGCGCTTACGCTGTGTTTCATCGAGTGAGTGAGGATACCGGAGGCCCATACCTCAATCCAACGCCCCCTATCCCCCTCACCATCCCCTTTCCCCCCAGGCCTCCACAGTGTGGGTCACCATGCTGCATTGTTCTTTTTCGCATTGAGGATGGTGACCACCACTCTTGGATTCTGCTCATGCTTTCCATCAGGCAGGGCAGAGTCATTTTGGCAGCTTAAATATATAAAAAAAAAAAAAAAGTGTTGGCACGTGAGGTACAGCGGAGTATAAAGCGGCGAGGCGAGCCCTTAAACCATGTCATCGCGCGTCGGTGCTAATTGGCACAGAAATAAATAAAAAAACCGGCTAAGTGCGAGTCGGACTCGCGCACCAAAGATTCCGCACAATTTTACAAACCTATAGGTACATTATATGATGTGATCAAAAATGTATGTTTTCGCAATGTTTCCTTTACTGTGCATGTGTATAAAACGTTGCTTCGTACCCAATTTCAAGATTCTGAGTTCACGGGATGTACCCTGTAGCGTTTGATTCCCTTTCTCAATTTCATCTTGATAATGCCAATTTAAATTATGAGTATTTTTAATTATTTTAATAGCTTTCAATAAAAAAATAGCTATGTTACTTCTAATACCTCCAAGAATTTGTGTACAAAGTTTCATGATGATCGGATAAATAGTTTTCGTCTGACTGCGTAATAAACAAACTTACTTTCACCTTTAAAATATTAATGTGATTATAATTTCTAAATGCATGTAAAGTAGATAGCCATTTTTTCTTCAAGATTGATTGCGAATATCGACATTAACGCGAAAAAAAAACTTACAAAAAGGAACGCTTTAACCTGTAGACTATTATGTTATATTGAATAGTTTATAATACAAAGTTATGCGTTTATTAAATATATTAATGAAGGTTTCCTTTTATGTTTATTTATAGGGACGACGTGGAATCCGATAATTCTATAATGTATGTCATACATCACCGACAATGACCTATAGCAGGTGATACGGAAGCGATTATGGCTTGCATATTTTAGAATAATAAACAATCTTGATACTTGACGCGTTGACAAAGGGAGTTAAAAATTGACTCGTTTGGCCTTTTGGTTTAAGTCAAGAAGTTGCGTTCTACTGTGCTAAATGTTTCAAATCTCACATTGGATTACACTTTGTGTGATCCAAAAAATTTGTTCTTGGTCTGACTGTTGCTGTGTCAGTTTCATGTACGTTTGTAAAGGACCCGTTACACAGCATTATATCTCTATGATATATGAGGGATTTGTCTGTTTTAATTAAAAGAAAATCCTATTTCTTGAAATCTGGAAACAGTTGTTCTAGATTGACCTACAATATGTTATCTGCTTTCTATTTTTACTGCTGACTGCACGGTTGGGCTAGTGGTTTCAGTGGTCGCCACACCACTTCCTGCTGCGCCAAGTGTTGTGGGTTCAAATCCTACATCCATAAATTGTTGTTCTAAGTCTGGGTGTACTTTATGTTTGTAAAGATCCCCATGACACAGGAATGTATATTCCTAATGCGGGAGTTGTCTTAAAAAAAAAACATTTTTTTAGTTTATTGGAGTTACGTTCTGGTAAATTGCATGTGCTTATCTTAATTATATTACAAAAAAAGACAATAGGTTTGCTTCACATGTTTTGGTAACATATTTTCGGACAAACAAATTGAATTTATATTGTGACTCAGTGAGGTCTGAGTAGTGAGGTCACATAACATTAGCATGTCGTACAGGCCACAAAGAAACCATCACGTCATCAGATGCCAATCACGTACTTCTGGGTATTTTCCTATTCACATGTGGTCATTAACTCACAATAGACCAATTTTACAAGTACATATTTAAAAATAAAGAACGCGGCGGTGACCTAGTCCAATAATTTAATAATAATGGTATTTCACATCTTTCTGTCCATACATCTAATGAATGTGGACTGACCAAAACCGGGATAGCTGAGAGAGAGGCCTTCGTTCTGTAGTGGACGGCAATGGACTGATGATGAACATGGTCATACTGATGTCATGCTCAGAAATGTTTCAAGGAAAGTTTTACTTGTGGGAGATGAAGGGTAGAAGAGAAGTGGAAGACAAAAGAAAAGGTGGATGGACGGTATTTCAGAAGACATAGCGAGCAGCAAGGCAAACACTAAAATGATGAATAATTATAAGGCAAACTGTCAATAATACAGCAAATTGTGATGGCTGTATTATTGATTGGGATTTATCCGTGGGAGAGCCATGCTTCGGCATGAATGGGCCGGCTCGACCGGAGTGATACCACGGCCTCACAGAAAACCGGTAAGAAGCAGCGCTTACGCTGTGTTTCATCGAGTGAGTGAGGATACCGGAGGCCCATACCCCAACCCAATGCCCCCTATCCCCCTCACCATCCCCCTTCCCCCCAGGCCGCCATAGTGTGGGTCACCATGCTGCATTGTTCTTTTTCGCATTGAGGATGGTGGCCACCACTCTTGGATTATGCTCATGCTTTCCATCAGGCAGGGCAGAGTCATTTTGGGAGCTGAAATATAAAAAGAAAAAAAAAAAGATAGTGATCAAGATGATGATACATTCTTAATTTACAAATACTTTTGCCCTTTTATGGTAGGAGTAAATGAAAGAATATATTCCTTGCATTGTTCTTAGACAATTCTCAATACTGAGAAACGATGTGCATAAATCAATATAATACTTAATACATAAATAATAGAGTATTACAGGTATGCAGTTATAGAAGGCCATTATTGATGTATGACTGTGACGTCATATCTGACCTATAAGCTGATTGTCATTTGACATACGGATACGAGTGACGTCATCTGTATACTATGCCTTTTTTATAATATTTTATTGTTGATTTTATATTTATTATATTTATATAGTTGATTTGTTTTATTTTTCTATTCTTAGTCTCCATAAAATGAAGGTTTTGTTTGAGGTTATTTGGTGTTACATTGAATTGAATTTGAGGTCATCTTTATGTACAAATTTTATAAAACAGTTAATGTGATTGGTTGTATTACAGAAACTTAGTGGCGCGGTGATAGCGTATATGCGACTGCTGTGCTTGAGGTCTCGGGTTCGATTCCCAAGTCGGAACAAATGTTTGTATGATATTTTTTTTGGAGTTTAGATTTTTGTCTATGAATAATATGTATGTATTATATATTATAGTATACAGTTGTCTAGTGCCCATAACACAAGCTCTGTTTAACATGGGACTAGACAGCGTTGTGTGTAAGATGTTCGAAATATTCATTAATATTATTTTAATTGAAAAAAATATTTTGGTCTTGGATCGTCCATTTTTCGAGAAAGGCTTTGCGTTATAAAACTCCACGCTGCTACAAATGGGAGCTGAACATCAATAACATATGTAGCAAAATTATTTAAATATTTATTTCTTTTGAGAGATACAGATGAAGTTGCGGGGAAAACTAGTGTAGGTATATGACCTCTTTGAACATTAACATTGTCAATAGTTATGATGTAATTGTTTGTGTTTATATGCCTCTCGTTGAGGTTAGGTAATGTGTTTATCTAATAAACCTCTAGTAAGTGTCAGATAATACATAATATATTGGAAATGAAGGGCTTTAATAAATGAATTTCTGTACAACGTTACCATATGCTGGAAGTTTTTAATGAGCACATTAAATAAAGTATGTAGTAGAAGAATTAAAAGAACTTTCGAAATGTACATTTGCCTAAAAACGCAACATAGAGTATGTGTGCTGTAAAAAATCTCGCGAAGCGCAGCCGTATAGTTTATTAGCTGACAAACGCGACTTATTCTGCATCTATTTTCAATCATGCTCAGCTCCTATTGGTCTAAGCGCAATATTAACTATCCTGTCTTAGATCAAAACACACATTTGAAAAAAAAACAAAAATATGGTTTTGGAGTTCATCATGAGCAACGTGATACGAGGAACATATAATAGACTATATCGTAATCCTGAGACGGAGTGCGGTTTTAGTCGGTTCGAGTCCAAGGGGATTTCCGCAAGTGGGGGGTGCACGTGCTTCGCAGCACTCGCGACTCTCCTATTGGGGCATTGACGGGGACATCGGGGTTTCCACACAGGAGGGGGCCATCTAGAAACGGTAGGTGGCCCGAGGTACGTCGGGGTTCCAGGGTTTTCCTTTCTAGGGTGTACCTGATTCCCCGGCTCCCAGTACCAGAGACGGCGTGCAGTTTTACTCGGTTCGAGTCCTCCATGCCACCAGGGGGTGGTATACAAGGGGAATTCCGCACGGGGAAAAAAAGGGGATTTCTGAAAGAGGAACAAAAAGGAGGAGTAATAAAAATATATGTAATCCGTATTACGTGACTACGTTAAGTAGCGTGCAGTATACGCACGTAATTATAATCGTATACAATAGAACGTGAAAGTTATATGATGCAACAATAGTTAATGTAACAATCGATGTACATGCAAAACTACCGTTATTTTATATAATTTTACACTCACAAACTTTTCCTTTTCCCCTAAATTTTATTATAGTTTTATATAGTTCCAAATTTTTCATAAACACGAACGTTTTTGAGGCTACTGTTTCATAAAAAGTTAATTTTATTGCTAAAATAAAGACAGAAATAAATAAAAACACAAACAAGTAAACAATTATAAAAAAAAACCCGAGTGCGTATAATTTATTTTCATTTTGATTGTTTTTATTTCGATGAACCCACTGTGTCACTCTCACGGCTAAGACTATTTACACCATTCACATAAAAATACGACAAGCCATACGCTCTAGGGCGTGCCAAAGCAATATACACACATACATAAATACACTCGAAAAACATAACCCTCCTTTCGCAGTCAGGTAAAAAACTTACTTCAAGAACTGGACCAAATTAAAATGGGACTACACGAAAAGCACCAGCTTTCATATAAAAAAAGGAATTATCAAAATCGTTTCACCTATTCTGAGGAAATGAACATAAAAAATATAGTCAAATTCAGAACCTCGTCTTATTTTGAAGTCGGTTAAGAAGGACATCAACGCGAGCGAAACTGTGGTTAAATTGGATGAATAGATTTTCTGAGCTTATTAAGATAATGTATATGGAGAATTCATGTAAGCACCAACTTGTATAAAAGGAATCAGCTAATTTAGATCTGCTGATTGAATTCAAACTTTAATACGATGAGAAAAAGCTGGATTTTCAAAAAATTGTACTCTTATGTAGGATCCTTTGTATTTCTTAATTCAGACTCGAGGGCACGACTAGACTACACTAATTTACAGTCATGATGTTCAACCAGAAGAGGAAGAAATACCCTACAAGATTGCTATTTGTTATACTTAATTTGTATGCAAGCTTCAAGCAATATGGTGGCAACTCGCAGAGCAAGTTGGACCGGTCGCAGCCGGATCAAGTATTGCTATATAAATAAATATTGTATTACTGCCCACGAATTCTTAAAGTGTCAAGTTCATTACAGATCCGCCTTAGTACAACATTTTATAACGTCCTTTAAGTGTTAATTGAAATCTTTGTTTTTAAAAACAATTACGACTGTTTTATTTTTCCTCCTACTCCAAACATAGGCCAAAAGTCGAAGTATAGTTATTGATAAAATCCGAATGCGAAATCAGATAAAATAAACATCCCAGCAAAGTACAGAGGGTTACAAAAATGTTTTGCACTAGAGACAGACACAGATTAATTTAAAAAAAAATGTAATCCTAAAGAGTTTTATGCCACTCTTAGGAACCTTGGTTCTTTCTTTGGTCTTTTAGATCCTTAATTTCTTTCAAACTGAAATATAATTTTAATGTTTGATAGACTTTTTTGATGTCCCTATTAAGGAAGGCTATATAATATCACGTCATTGCTATTATTAATTAATAATACCAATATGAATTAAAGAGGAACAAGGTGTTAGAGCCGTGCTGATTTTAACACGAACGGGCAGGCTCAGCTGGTACAATCACAAGCGTTCGTGCTGTGGTGTTTCGTTGGTAGGTACAAGATCGGAAGCCCAATGTTGCAGAAGCATCACTAGGCCGCCATGGTGAGGGTTACCATGCTGAATTGTTGTTTTTTCTGCATTCGCAATGAATATGTTGACCTCCACTTTTGAATTCTGCTTATGCTTTCCATCAAGCAGAGTAGGCAGGGTCATGCATAAAAAAGTGTGGCGACTTCCACATACAGCGGCAACAAAAATATATGACAACGCCATCTACCGAAGATACACTGAACTACGGTATAAAGTAGTGTACGAAGAAACTACCAACCCTGCATCGCGCAATAGAAGTTCTCGCGCCGATTAACATATATACAACTTCCCAACATCAACCGTTGGGCAGTGGCCCGTCAGACATGATCACCTCGCCAAGAGGATCCTCTCTTTGTGTTAGAGGGACATGTGACTCCACAAAAGAAATATTTTTTCCATTGAGAGACACAGACAAAATACGCTGGTAACAGACCTCCGTATTTTGTTTCTAAAATAAAAATCGGACGTAATTTAGCGTAGGTAAAAAGACAGTGGACCCGACCGAGTGCCAGTTCGGGTTTCGGCATGGGCGCTCAACTATTACGGCGATTTCGCGAGTAAGAGATCTGGCGGAGGAAGCGGTGTCCCGGGGTGGAGTGATGTTGGCAGTGTCCTTGGACATCTCCAACGCCTTCAACACTCTGCCCTGGAGTTGTATTCGAGAGGCACTGCGCTACCATCGGGTACCTCCCTACCTCCGCCGCATCGTTGGGGCTTATCTGACGGAGAGGTGTGTTACATATCTGGGACGTGATGGCAGACACCAACGCCCCATGTCGTGCGGTGGTGTTCCACAGGGTTCGGTCTTGGGCCCGCTCCTGTGGAACATCGGCTACGACTGGGTGCTGAGGGGCGAGCTCCAACCGGGTGTGAACCTGACGTGTTACGCTGACGACACGCTGGTCACTGCCCGAGGAAGCTCATACAGGGAGGCAGCGTTGCTAGCGACGGCGGCGGTCTCACAGGTGGTGAGCCGCATACGGCGCCTCGGCCTAGAGGTGGCCCTCAACAAGTCGGAGGCCATAGCTTTTCATGGCCCCCGACGGGCGCCGCCACCGGGTTCGCACGTGGTGGTTGGGGGGGTTCGTATCGCTGTCGAGCCCACCCTAAAATATTTGGGACTGGTGCTCGATAGCCGGTGGGATTTCGGCCCCCACTTCCGGCAGCTATCACCCAAGTTGTTGGGCGCGGCTGGGGCGCTATCAACGCTGCTTCCCAATAGGTTGGACCCAAACGCCGCCTGCAGGCGGTTGTATGAGGGGATCGTGCGGTCGATGGCCCTGTATGGGGCCCCGATTTGGGCGGCTGACCTGACGGCCGGTTCAATCACCGTTCTGCGGAAGCCGCAGAGGGTGATGGCCGTCAGAGTCATTAGGGGTTATCGCACGATCTCCTATGAGGCGGCTTGTGTGCTGGCCGGATCTCCGCCCTGGGACCTGGAGGCAAAAGTCCTCGCGTCGTTACATTGGTGGCGTGAGGACGCGCGGGCCCGCGGTGAAGGACTGACGCAGCGAGTTATCGAGCTGCGTCGGTCACAGCTACGCGAGGTCCTCGTGGCGGAATGGCGGGACAGGCTTTCAAGCCCTTCCGCCGGCCTAGTCACTGTCGAGGCCATTCGGCCAGTGCTCGACCTGTGGCTCGGGAGAAGGCACGGCTCCCTCTCGTTCCGTCTGACGCAGATCCTCTCGGGGCATGGCTGCTTCGGGAGGTTCCTGTGTCGCATAGGCAGGGAGCCGGACGCTCGGTGTCACCACTGCGTCGACTGTCGGGAGGATACGGCGTGGCATACGCTGGCAGAGTGTGCCGCTTGGGAGGGGCCGCGCCGTGCGCTCATCTCTGTAGTAGGCAGTGACCTCTCGCTGCCGGCCGTAGTTCGTTCTATGGTCGACGGCGAGGAGTCCTGGGACGCGGTGGTGTCCTTCTGCGAAACCGTCATCTCGCAGAAGGAGACTGCGGAAAGGGAGAGGGAGATCCTGACCTCTCTCTCAGTCCGCAGAAGGCGCACCGGGCGTCGGAGGAGGGCATACGCTGACCTCCACCGGCCTCCCTAACTGGGTCCAGGGGCGGTGGACTTGGGGATGTCCGTCGCCCCCAACTAACCGGACCCGAGGTGGCGGCGCTTAGTGTTCCTGTGCGCCCCTCTTTGAAGTCTCGAGGGGAGTCAAATACCTCACTCCTCTCGCTGACGAGATGTGGTCCGCAGCAGCGGGCCGGCACCAGTCGGGGATTGCGGATGCCTTTTAAGTTCCCGTGATCCCTGGCGTAGGAGATAGACGGAAAACCGGGGGGTTTTAGTCAGTAAAAGTCTGACAGACCCCTTCGCTCTCTCCCCAGAGCGGAGGACATCCATGAGGATTTCCCCCCGTTAAAAAAAAAAAAAAAAAACACACACAGTCAATTCTTATGTTTTATGTTAAATAATCGCAATATAATTATATAGTGTTAATGCTACACGGTCATTTGCTGGTCAAATACCTCCTTGACATTGGTTATTGTGGTTACGCAAGTCGTCAATACCATAATCGTGTCGTCAGATCTTGCGATATTGCGGTGTTACTGCGATTTGTGAAGAAATTGTGATTATACATAGATGTTAAGCATATAGTACCATTTCATAATAGTTTGGGTTACAGCATGAAGATGACCATGACGTTATAAGAGAGTAGGCACTAAATTCTTTAAAAATATTACAGTTCAAACAGATGTGGCAAATATCAGTCTTGCAAGTATTAAAATAATAATTATTGAACAAGGATGAATAATAGAGAGTCTCACCATCCTTATCCAGATAGGTGTCATAAAAAAGTACAAAGATGTCAGTTACAAATAAGCAAAGATGCAAGTTAAGTGAAGTTAATAAATACATATTTAAAAAAAGAAGATTACTGACATTTGCCTATGGCAATTACAACTGTCATTTTCAAGGCAATGACAAATACAATGGTTATTACATATCATGATTTCACATTATTAGCATTATTATGTAAGCAGGTCAAACAAGGACCGCAATTCTTCATAATTATAAGTATTCTATAAAAAAAAAATAAACAGATGAAGCGAGAACATGATGTAGAAGATTAATTGCCAATTAGATGCTATTGTTAATTGATATAGGCAATTAATAGGAGGAATGATCGATGATTTCATAGTATTAGATACCCATACTATATAAGTATGTATTAGGTTTTATTGAAGCTTAAATTATTCTCGTGAAATATCAGGCATACATATACACCCCATATGGAAAGAACAGCCAGCAAGAAAACATCTTCGATAATTAAATTTTTAGCTGGCCGCACGCATATCTTAGAGAGGAGGCTTCGGCCTGCTTTAACATGCTGGTAAGACAGTTGGTTCAAGTTTTTCTTCTTTTTTTTTTGCAGTAATTTTATACCCTCCTAGTCGCTAATAAGTTCTCCCATTCGCTTCTGACAACACCAATGGTGAATACGACTCCAAGGATCTGCCAGGTGTGATCCGCAATAGAACACTAGAACACTGTACTAAATGTTTATTGGGTATGGAATCGTCCACGTGTAAATTTTCGACAAGTTTAAATATCCGTCTCGGCTAACAATGTAAGCGCGATTCAGAAAGTACTGACCACGCCATCTATCGACACTTAGCTCAAACTATTTGCAATTAATAATGGACACTTGGACACATGGGATGAATTGAGGTAGTGACACTGTTTATTCTTATTCCTTCACTACACGGATAACGAAGGTATATATGGAATAGTTTTATTTATTTAAATAGCCGTATATACTTTGGTTTATATAGCACTTATATAAAAAAATAATTGTCTATCAGTTTGTTTCATACGGTTTATCATTAGAACCAACAGGCAGGACTTTCATTGGCGATGTTATAAGGAGTATAGTCCATTCGCTTAGCTATGGTCATCTTGATCGCGCTGCCGCTACAAAATCAAAGCGCTTGATGATTTGTCAGTTTACTCCGTTGGATGAATTAATATATTCGTATTTCACAACAATAACCATAATTGCGTCTTGTCAACTGACACTATCTAACGAATAGATTATAACTAAGTCTTCTTTATTTTAGAAAAAAATATAGTTATTCGAAATACCAAAATAACCACAGATTATACCTAGTTTGGGATCAGACGTTTTTTTGGAATATGGGGCAGACGACCAGACGTATCGCCTGATGGTAAGCGATTACCGTCGTCTAATCTTTTTAGCTATTATGTTTCGTAGGAACAGACAAATTTAATATTAAATGCAAGCTTTATTGCTTTAATATTTATCCTCAATATAAACAATGTTTTAATGCAAGTTATAACAGCGATTGTATAGTGCGATCTTCATGAATTAATTCAATTATCCTCACTAGTTATCTGTATGGTGACAGATAGTCAATCAATAGGTGCAGTAAGAGCCGACTAAGGCAGCTAACTACAACAGTACCACTATCATCATCATCATCATCATCAGCCTATCACAGTCCACTGCTGGACATAGGCATCTCAAATTTCACGCGACTTAGTTCGATCCTCGGCTTCTCGCATCCAGCTCCGGTCAGCCGTCTTATGCAGATCATTATTCCATCTGGCCTGTGGACATACCACACTACGTTTGCCAAGACGCGGTTTAGTAGACTCACCACTTACCATTCAAGAACCCGTTTACCCCAACGGTTATCAGTTCTGTGGCTTATATGGCCAGCCCACTGTCACTACAGCTTACTAATCCTGTGGGCTATGTCGATGATCTGACCTGAACAGGACCATAAATAGAAGGAAAACTTGAAATGCTATATCTGCCAACCAGTCTGGCCGACGAGGTACAGTAGGCCTAAGAAGAGCTCTCAAGGATGACCAGAAGTGAACTGTTAATATTTGTTGATGCTTTATGTATAGTATAATAGTACTTCACCGCGTTTTCACTTGCATTTTCGTCACAGCTAAATGGATGAGAAAGTTAATTTCCGTCATATTAGTTTTGTGTACGTAATTTTTTTTTAAATTATTCTGTTGCAAGGAAACTAATAAAAAAACAATATGGTTTACAATATTGTTTATGTAATTTTAAATTATAAATCGTGTAACTTAACCCAGCCTTTGTTTAATAAATATATAATAAATTACGTATTTAGGGAGATTTACTATCTCATATTGTTTATTAATGCATACGCTGCACAATGTAATTCCATTTTAGTTAGTAGATAAGATTAATTTCAAGCTACAGTTTCGGAGGTAATTTTTTTTATTTAAAATTAACTTTTAAATTTGTGCAAAAAATAGTAATATATTTACTAATTATTACTTTATTACGTCTTAAAAGAAACAGATATTTTTTAAACACTTAAAACAAAAATGCGTCTTAAATTTTTAATATAAAGATATAAAAGAGTTTTTGGGTCCACTTTGCGTCTTTATATATTTTAATTAAATAATATAAATTAATTATAATTTTATTACTTCTTTTTAAAATTTTATATATAAATATTTTATTTCATATCACTCGTTCGTAAATATTGAGATATAAAAAGGCGCCTGATATCGATAAATTAAGGATCGATTATCAGGGTCGGATGAATGTACTGTTTATTCTCAAAATTTAAAAATTACACATATATATTTTTTAAATGCATTCAGTCTCATAATAAAATTATATACTAGTGTAGAATTTATTTAAAAAATACGAACCGTCATCGGCGAAGCACACACCGACGAACATTAATATGGCACTGAACTTAATCACGGCAGACGCCATTTTGGCGATTTGAAAAGAGAACTTAAGAGATATAAATTAAAAGTTGAAAGAAATAAGTATGCGTCTATGCTCACGGGCGGCAAAACTCGACTGGCATTGAACAAGGCCTCTACACAGCTTTTATTTCCAACTCAGATGGTCTGAATCATCACGTTCAAAGAATTTATCGAATTTTGATTCCAGTGTGCTGTTTGATTGTCAATTTGAATCCGTGTAGACTTTATATATTTCCCTGCACTCTGAGGTGAAGGTCAACGGAATCATGTTGTGATAAGTAAAATATCTTGAATCTTGTGTATTTATTTAATGCATTTTCGCAGAAAACTATGATTTGATCAGATACGTTGATGTATTATTTCCTAGGAATTTCTTAATATTTTTTAGAAGTTATCAATGGATATCAAATTGTTTGATATTTCCATAGATAACTTTTGTATTTTAAAAGTAGATAAAACTAATTTTCGAGAATAAACTAAATTACTGTTGGAGTTGAAACTAGTGTCTAGCCGTTATCCGATAACCGGCCCTTACTGCCATTAATATACTTTCAAACCGGATACTGTGGAGAAATTTAAAGTAAACATTTTATTTATACAACTTTTAACATTTATGCTGTAGATGGACAAATTAAGGTTAGCACATAACTATATTTATTAAATAAATAATATTAGCTACTATACAGAATATTGTTCAATAAGTATTAGGCTAAAACCTCTTTTATAAGTTACTGCGAAATTTATTTAATGCAAACGGACAAATTTCGTGTATACTGTGTGTGTGATTACTGACCGTTAGAATTGTTAATTAACACGTTTTCTCTATCAAATCTTTCAACTCTACTGCTTGCAATATTTACATATATACATGACATATACACTGGGGACTTTACTCATATACATGAAACAGACTCAAAGTACACCCAGACTCAGAACCATATTTTGTGGATCACAAAAAGTATTGTCGATTCCACACATATAACATGGAATAGCATTAGGAACCGAGGAGATGAATTCTTAAACCAATATGCTGTCCATGCAATCAGCATCACTGAAGATATAAATATCGGTATTATTTGTCAAAGATGAAATAAACTTATTTTAGATCTTCACCGTAAAATTAGATAGATAAATATATATTCAGAGAGATAATATATTCAGAAATTTTAACACACAACGCCATCTAGTCCCAAACTAAGCAGAGCTTGTATTATGGGTACTAGAAAACTGATATTAATACTTATATACTTTTTTTTAGAAAATACATACATATTATACATAGAAAATACCCAAACTCCGAAACAAATATTTGCAGATCATACAAACATTTGGTCCGACTCAGGAATCGAACCCGAGACCTCTAGCATAGCAGTCGCATTCGCTACAACGGTGCCACATAGGCAGTCGATAAAATTGATGATTTACCAATTATTTTGGAAGACGGGCCTACCCCCTTAGGCAAGATTCAAGTGTTTCTTGTCGAATCTTTTTCTACACGGCAACGCCTCTTTTCTCTTGCATTATTGGTTAATATTTCGTTTTGAAACCGTGACAGGTATCTTGGTAACACTCGGGGTGCCTTATACACATTATTTTCAATATGACTTATATGTTTGTGTTTGTAGTTTTTAATAAGAAAGTTTACTCGTAACAATAAACTTGTCGCCTCATATAACTTCGCCGGAGTTTCTAAAAAGGAATATAGTTCTCCCCGGTCTTGAAACATTTTTCATTAATGCTCTGCCTCTTTTAACTGTAGCGTGTTATAACCTTTCCCGATAAATGACATATATATGTATACAAATATTAATAGAACTCGTCGACACTGGTTCCATTCGAGAAGGTCATCAGCGCGTTCAATATACAACAGGTAAAAATTTAACAAAAAAAAGCCGACTTCAAGAACTGGATCAAATTGAAATAACTGCACGGTTGGGCCAGTGGTTTAAGCGGTCGCCATGCCACTATCCACTGCACTAACAACACTGCACAACACTGCAAGTTGTGGTTTTAAAGCCTACGTGGAACAACACTTTGTGTGATCCTCAAATAGTTGTTCTGAGTTCGGTTGTTCTTTGTGTCTGTTTCATGTATATTTGTAAAGTCAACACAGGATTTCTTCCTACCGCAGGAGTTGTCTTTTATAAACAGAGAGAGAAGAGAAATGAGACCACACAGGAAGCACCAGCTTTAAAATAAAAAAAGAATCACCAAAATCGGGTTACCCAGTCGAAAGTTCTGAGGAAGCAAACAAAAAATACAGTCCAATTGAACACCTTCTTTTTCTTTTAAAAACTCTTCAGATTTATACTATTAGTATAAAAGAAGAAATATCCGGTCACCCGCCTTGAATTAATTGTTTATTTATTAAAGTATGTTATGTAAATGTATTATATGCAATAAATATACGCTTTCGCTCTTAACGTAAAATAATATTTTAATATTTCGGAACTCTGACACACAAAATAATAATTAAATGCAATTCATTACATTTTATGCTTTATTATATCATACTAACTTATATCATATTTAATGGGCATATACATCTTTATACATATTGTAATTTTTCTAAACTGTAATTCAGTTCTTGAGAATTTAAAAATAAGAAATTTTTATTTTTTAAATGAAAAAAGACATTGTTTTGCATAGTAATATTAAAAAATTTATAAAATTAACCTTCATCTAGGTTAAGCGTCCTTCTTCTTCTTTTGATGAGATGGCAACCAGCCGGATCAGCTATTTCTGCCAATGTCAAGTATTTAAAGTCTTCAATTCTAAGTCTTCGAGTCTTCAAGTCTTCGTCGTGATGAAATTAATGATAAAAAATATAAAAAATGTGGATGGCAAGAAATGGGAACCGTCTTTCACAAGAACAAAAAACGATCTCCAAGCGTCCTTCAAGTTAGTCAAAGCGATCTAATTTCAGGACCTTATAAGATGTCAAAATATTTGAGTTTATCCACCTTTTTCCTTTTTGTTTTTTTGGTTTGGGCAAACCTGGGTTTCCCCCTGCCTCTCGACTCGATCACATTGCGGCCTGACCGCAGTTTTGCGATCCGGCAGATGGTAGATTAAAATAAAAGTTATATTGTACCTATATAATAAGTGTGTTTATAAGAGTTATATCTCGTCAGGACACTGTTACTAAACAAGGTTTCGCTTTCGCTTTATTCTTCTAAGATTTAACCCAAGATTTGCGGAAAAGAATTTATTAATTTATACAAAATTTGCATACAAGAAATCGAGTATTTTCCTCAAGAACAATGAATCTGGATAGTATAATGAAACTATAAAACCTCGAAATTGAACAATGAAAATATACTTCTTAAATTAAAATTATAAAATTTATTTTAGTACAAAATTCAATTAGTAATGTTAAAAATAGAATAGGAACATTTGCGCTATGAAAATTAAGCAAGAACCTCCTAATTTAAATCCACCCACTGGCTCTGCATTGTCATTGTTATTCAATACCTGCCTGATCATCGGCCAGCAATATTAAATAAAATGCCAGCAAATCCTAGTTTATATTCCTTAAATTATTATGAAATATAGTAATAGTTTATTATTTTAATGTAAAGTTTAAATAATAGATTTCTCGTGTCATCACATATAAATGATATCATGCACTTTAAAGTGGGACACTTCAGGTGAGATTTTTGCATAATGAAGTCATTAGGAAACTTGTTATGAAAACCTTTTTTATCAGACAATGACACACGAGGCACCCAGCTTTGTTATTTTTGTAATATTTAAACTAAAAATATTGTTGGTGTGTGATGTGACGCCTATAGCAACACAGGTGTTGCCCTACGATGCGACATAAGTAGGAAAGTAATAATTTAACTTGTGAAAAGAGGTTTAATATATTTCAAAAGTAATTTTCACATAACCAGTCGACATTGACGTTTTTATCATTAAGAAGTTATTAACATAAAGCAACTTTATCTTTTGAAATACGAAGGCTAGAAGATTTCTCA
The DNA here is from genome assembly GCA_003709505.1 of Hyphantria cunea. Lineage (NCBI taxonomy): Eukaryota > Metazoa > Arthropoda > Insecta > Lepidoptera > Erebidae > Hyphantria > Hyphantria cunea. The sequence continues at coordinate 1,366,398 of PKRV01000076.1, forward strand.
TCATCTCATTTTTCTCATTCGTTTCATTGCTTCATTTTTCTTAATTTATTTATAACACTAGCAACCCACCCCGTCTTCACACGGGTAGACATGGGTATTTACTTAAAAATATAAATATTTTATATTTTAACACGCTTTTAGCTAATGATGATGATGATGAATGCCGCAACAACCCATAGAAATATATAACACACAGACACTTATATTTACACGTAAAACTCATACCTAACATTCCTCATACTTCGTGTCGGAGCTTGATAAAATAATAACATATTAAAAGACTATTTGAATATATTTATGTTTTATTAATTTGGTAACACTTCCTGGATTACATGTTGCATGTGTCCGTTTTGTTGAAGAATAGGTCCATTTATAGCCACATTATTTGTCATTTGATATTTAACCACTTTAACAATGCTTCCACAATATTCGTACGCTTCGCTGTTCTTGCTGCTCGTTTTATTTGCTGTAAATTGTTCCTGAAAAGTGTTTAATTTTTTATCTCTCTTGCCAAATGCTTGAAATGGTCAAGTGTGATACACTATATTTCGCAGCCAAGTCTTTGTTTGGAATTCCAATCTCAAGCTTTGTTATAATACGCGATTTTGCTTCTTCATTAATTGGTTTTATTTTTCTTTGCGACATGTTAAAAGTTTCACGAATAACTCAACAATATGGTTAGGTGCGTCTTGTGTTCAGATAAGTAACAAACTGACTAAAGAGAAATTTCGGTCTTTGGGCTTCTATTATACTAATAGAAGCCCAAAGACCGAAGCACACACGTGTATTTTGTTTCTGAGAATTACAAAAGATCCTGGACTCAACAAGTTTTTGTTTACTTTTACGATCTTAATAACTATTTATCGTGCCAGACGTGTATACTGTTACCTCTTCAAACTGAGTGACTGCTAGTGGTTAAAGCGGTACGCTGCTTTCTACTGTTTCAAATGTCAAGCGTTCAACACTTTGTGTGATCCATAAATTGTTTTTCTGAGTTTGAATGTACTTTGCATGTGTTACATGTTTGTTTGTAAAATTCCCCGCGACACAGGATGTTTATTCCCAATGCAGAAGTTATCTTTTTTGATTCTAATCACCACCTCTACAGATCCACAGGCCAGGTTCTTGCTGGATGCGGGAAGCCGAGGATCGAACCAAGTGGCGTAAAGTTGGAATGGCCTATGTCCAGAAGTGGACTGCGATGCTGCTGATGATGATGGTGCTTCCGTGTAGCCCCATTTAAATTTGGTCTAGTTTTTAAAGTCAGTATTTTTCGTTAAAATGTTGGTTAATATAACCGGTATGTTTAACAACATGAAGATGTGGATGTTGACCAAAATGTCGTCCTTAATCGTTCCTCGGACGAGTTCAAGTTTATTTTGTCCCCCAACTGGTTTTACTACAAACTACAAATAGATTTTACATTTTGATGTGACGTTTTGACGCAGTTTTTTTTCAATGAAATTAAGTGTGGCTTCTACATATAGCGACAACAAAAACATATGACAACGCCATCTACCGAAGATACGTCGAACTACGGAGTAACGAAGGAAACTAATAAACTACCAATCCTAAATCGCACATAGAAGTTCTCGCGCCGATTAGCATAGATACAACATCCCAATGTCAACCGTTGGGCAATGGCCCGCCGGGTACTATCACCTCACCTGGTTGGAGGATCCTCCCTTTGTGTTGGAGGAACACGATATCCGTTCCTCCATATTAAGCCTCTTTTCTAAAGAGAGGCCTATGTTCCCCAGTGGGCCACTGAAGACTGTTGAAGATGAAACTATTCCGAAGTCACAGGTAAAGTAAGGTATTGTATCACATTTGCACGTTTTATCCAAACCAATTATGGATGACACCTCAATCCTTTAATTATAGGGGACCTCCAAAAAAAAATAGGTAGCGTCAACTATAAAATAGGGTTCCTGTTAAACAGGAAAGTGATGCATATCTTAGCAACATTAGTGAGGTATCTACCTCATAGTTGTTTAGATAATAAGGCCATAAGTGAAGCTGCCCCAGTTGTTATGGGAATGTTCGACGTGATATGAACTCATGTCCGGCAAAACTGGTCTCTTGCTCAAGTTCGCAGTAAGCGATTCAAGCACAGTTTACGAAAAGTAATATAATAGACGTATATTTTATATATACTTTTATATAAATTACTAGTGTGAATGTAAGTTTGTATGTTACGCTTTCACACGAAAACTACTTAAACAGACTGCCTCGATGGCGCAGTATACGCAACTGCAGGTTTTGCCTGAGTTTCGTTCGTATCCCGGTTCGGGCCAAATGTTTGTATGATCTACAAATATTTGTTTCGAAATTTGAGTGTTTTCTATGTTTATGATGAATATATTTACAAATAAAAAGTATATAAATATTTATATGTCCCCAACCCGCACTTGGCCAGCGTGGGGACGCATGGCCTTAACTCCCTCCTGAGAGGAGACCCGAGTCCATCAGTGGGACATTATAGATTGTTGATTGATTGATTGATGTATTTATACTAATTGGCTAGTACCCATAATACAAGCTCTGCTTAGCTTAGGACTAGATGGCGTTATTTGTCAGGTGTCCCAAATATTAATTATTAATATTTATAAAATAAAACAGCTCTATATATACAATTTATAACTGATTTATTTTTCATTTTTGTAAACTGTTAAACATTTTAGTTACTTGATATTACAACATTATATAATAAACTGTTTTTGTTGAGTTCAAGTTAAGGAAAGGAAGTAACAAAATAAAAAAAATATAATTTATTACTTTGTGATTTCATACTCAGATACATATAAAATAGTTGTTATTATCCTTTAATTAAAACAGGAAATGAATAGAAACCAAACATGAAAATATTAAGTGTTTTTCTATTAGTAAATTACTTTTTAATGCGTTTAAACGACAGTGTAAAAGTAGTAGCCTATATAGTCCTATTTGTCCCCAAGATCGTTTTTCTAAAGGTGAGACGATGGCAAGAGACCGGATGGTATGTCGTTACTGTCATAGTAGATGGGTAGGCCTTTGGTGTGGGACGTTAATTGCGTCACGACAACTTGCGTCGACACCCTTGCGCCCTCTCAGCTTCCAAGTAAAGTTGGCTGGCTCAGCTGCTGTTTCTGCGGAAAGCTTCAAACGGCGTAAAAAATCAAAATCTAAGAGGCAATTACATCTTTTTACCGCTTTTAGACGCTAGGTTCATGCGGGGCGAGCGCTCAGCTAAGCAACTGATTGACACTTCTCATGACCAGAAGGCCGGCCTTTTTCTAGCACAGAGAATTAACATTCAACGTGGCAATGCTGCAAGCCTTCTGGGAAAGCTACCAGTAGGCGATGATGCGGAGGCAGGTCTTGATGCTTGTATGTTCATATTGTTATAGTTTCTTTTTTTCATTGTTATAATTAAAATTACAACTACAATTAAAAAGGGTAACTCACATAGTAAAGGAAGGAAGAATCAAACGTTCTTCCTTCCTGTTTGTATGTTTTTAATGTTAAAAATATAATCCTTTATAAATAGTTCTTCAATAACTAACCAAGAACTACATCAGTAAGGCTATCCGCTTTCTAATTTAGACATTTCCATAAGTTTGTAAATTGCTAAAAACAAATCTAGATTTTTTTACAGATTTATATCAATCAGAGTTAGGTTCGAGTTGGGCCAATAAATGTTATTGGATTTTCAACAATAACAACCAGAAGTATGAAAGGTGCTGGTGTTTCGTCCGTGCCTCTGAGGGTACGTTAAGCTATCGGTCCTAGTAGTTATTTAAATTTAAATTATATGTACTTGAATTAAAGGTGCTCAAGTCACGAAAAGTGCTTTAATGGAAAACAATTAACTCTAATAAGGTCTTAACTTAATAATTTTGAGATCGTTCGAGCACTTTATGGTTGTATCATCTAATAATTAGGTAAAAAAAATAAAGCTACAAAACAACAATATTTGGGACTAGTTCGTTTTTATTGTTTTATTAGAAAAAACATAAATACAATTTTATTTGTAGTAGTCACTTAAAGCTTATGTGGGGCTTCTTGATTTACTTTAGTATTTTAAGTTTCGTTTTTTTAATATTTTCAGCGTAACAAAGTTTTTAGCTTGGTATTTATCTATGATAAGTCGCATATACGCCAACATATTCGACTAAGTTCTGCATGATCTGCTAGAGGGCGTTGAATGCAGGCGGGAATCGTCAAAATTTGCACATTTGCTTAGATTTTGTGTTTTATTGTCATACACATGATTTAATTTCGTTTCTTACTTAGATATTTTCCGTCATCATTATCATCGGCTTGGAACATTCGCTGGCACCAGCATTTTTATTTGATATTTTATCCACTTAAATTGATTCAGTTGAAAAGAAGATAGGAGTGAGTGTACGTAATCAAAATAAACTCCTAACACCTGAATACAGGTTATCTTCTTATAGGTATATGAAACTGTTTTATGAAAGTTTGCGACAGTGTTTCCTTCAAACGCCTTGGCGTATTGTTACATAATTATTTTCTCTGTTAGTTTTTGTGTTAATATCAAGGAGCCTCCTACGCATGTTGATAAGTCCTATTCAGCTCTGATGATAATGGTTCTGTTGAGCAGCGACGGCGGCCATGCATTGGTTGAAGACGCTGACGTACTCGAAAGGCACGTCGTTCATACAGCTGTTTGGTCCCATCTTGTGGATTGCCATGTAGTCGTAGCAATTAACTTGTCCGTCACCGTTGCAATCCTGAAATAATAAAGGTTTAAAAGAACTTTATTCTTTATTCGTTTCAGTATGACAATTTGGCGGCTAAATATGAACATAAATAAAACTTTTAGCTTTAACTTTATCTTGTTACTAGAAATGAGCGGTTATCCCTTTTTCCCAGTGACGATAATTGTATTATTGTGGTTAACCGCGACGAATGCAGAAACAGTATGTATTTTTCTTCTATTTTTACAAAAATCTTCATATCTCGAAATATATTGATGCTGTAAGTATGGGTATGGTCTCCATTCAAAGCAGCGTAAAAAATTTCATTGCATATTTGGCCTCTAGAAATGCTCTTTTTCCTATCGTATGAGTTTTAATAAATTCATCCGCGTGGCGACGAATTAAGAATTTGAAGTGTCACGACCCCTATTCAATACATGGATGTCGTAATTACCTAATAAAGAGTAAACTACGCAATACAATAACACTGCAAAGAGAAGAAAAACTTGACACAAGCTCTATATAGGTACCAACCCATATGGTTTTTTAATTAAATTACTAAGCTTTACGATCGTTTAAATTCTGAATTAAATATTTTCTCTGCCTTTGGATTTGCTGAATTTTTGCAGTAGAAAAGTCTTAAAAATCATAAAAAATTCATTGTTGACAGTGCTTGATGTATTTACAATAAGTACAAGGCGCTAATTCGGAATGCATCCCAATTAATTTATTAAGACTAGCATCTGGAGTTCATTTATTTTTTTTGACTGCCTCGGTAGCCTAGCGGTAGCGTATGCGACTGCTGTTCCTGAGGTCTCGGGTTCGATTCCCGGGTCGGATCAAATGTTTGTATGATCCGCAAATATTTGTTTCGGAGTTTGGGTGTTTTCTATGTATGATATGTATGTATTTACAAAAAAAAAAGTATGTAAGTATTATATCAGTTGTCTAGTACCCATAATACAAGCTCTGCTTAGTTTGGGACTAGATGGCGTTGTGTGTTAGATGTCGGAAATATTTATTATTTATTTATTTATGAAAATAACTAAACTTAGTGTTAGTGGACAATTGCTTGTAGAAAGAAACGATGGTCGAAGGGTCAAATTTTTTTACGAGACAACTGCGTACAATTAATTGCAGCGTTTGTAGGCCCGTCCCACAAGGTGGCCTTGTAAGGGGCAAGGAAGCCGTCAGATGTGGGTAGCATGGAAAAACGGTGAGTGGAGTTATATACAGTGCTTGACTTGCAAGCGTTATCAGACGTAGCAGTACTACCTAGTTCAGGCAGCGGGCTTAAAGAATTATTAGAAGTGTATGTCGGTATAATCGGGGATCCAAACCATCTGGAACCCTTTTTTTCGCGCCCAGTTAAGCGATAGAGTTCAAGGCCCGGAAGAAGGACTGCAGTATTGGGCGTAGGAAATTGAGAACCTACGTAGTAGTACGGAAAAAGGAAAGGTACGTTCCTTTCGGCCTACGGGAACATTTTAATAAAAGCAACCACAATACAGGCATTCTCGGACGAGGTCAAGGTCTAGAAGATTGGTCACCACACTTCACTAAGAGAAGCACTGGCACAGGCCTTAGAGGTCGAAGTGGTTCGACAGCTGCGTGAAGTTTCAGAGGAAATAGCGTTAGAAGTCAAGACTTTTTTATGAGGGATTCTGGGATCATGTGCTACAGTTGTGGTGAGAAAGGTTATCTGCTTCTAATTTGCCCGCTGATGAGAAAACATTGTGAAGAGAAGTTTGTTGCTCCAAGACACACTTTCCAAGACAGCGATCAAGGAAAACATGACAGCATAATGAAAGGTGCTACCACACTATTAAGGGGTAATCACCTTAGACGGACCTTCCCACTTGGTCTGTAGTTTAGGCGAGTTCCCTTTCCTACCGGTTGAGTTATGTAGCCAAAACAGTGCACCTTCATCAAAACCATTTAAGCGCCGGTCTTTTCGGTTTTTTTGTCTCGCTCACGACGTCAACTGCAATTCGTTTCCATGATGCGCCGACGTTTTACAGTTGCTGGTTTCCTGGACTTCGCTCCTGTGGGCCTTTTACAACAGTACAAGTAGAACATGTACGGCACCAATCTTGTACATCTTGCCCAAAATGAATCCAGTGGAATGTCTCACGTCGATGTGAAGCTATATAGCGTCGTGAACTTCACGGACAACGTCCGGCACCTTAGCTCTCCCGCACATTATCTGCAGGTGGATAATCTCCCGCTGGTCTTCTTCCATTTTCGGGAAAATATCGCGTTCTGTAAAACCAAATTATCCCATTGTGCCCAGTAAGCTCTAGTTATAGCGCTTGCAGACCATATATATGATTCCAAGCAGGTTAATCATCACATTGCGCTTTCCATGTGATAAGTTGCTTAGGGTCAACATTTTCCCCTGTGCTATCTTCATTGTTTAATCTTCACGGGACCCTGTGAAGACATAAACCCCAAAGAAATTCACCAGGGTCTCCAAGAAGTAGCGCTGATGCGCTTCAATCTCTAGCAATGCTCGGGACGAGCATCTCTAAGGAGGAGTTAGTCGGTTTTCTTGAGAAACAAATCAATGAACCTTACATAAATGTGTCGCGCGTTTAGCGGTCCTCAAGAGGCCACTGACCTTTACCGAATGAACTAGTAATAGCGGCATCTAATATAAAAGGCGTCTCACTGACCGCAGTGCAATTGCAATCAGTTTGAGCTATAATGCGACAAATATCTGAGTGAAATAAGTGATTAACGTTATTAAATACTATTGTTCTGACTTATTCTGTGTTCTATGAGTGTTTATAATAAGTCTTTTACATGTTCTGCCCTCTTCTTGTACACTTTCTCAAATTAGTTGAACCCACCTAGGGTTCAAATAATTTGAGAAAGTGTACCACGTAACGTGTAACACGTAATAATATTATAGAAGATTTGCTTAACAGAAAACCTAAAAGATACCGTTCTTGTATCAATATCACTCGTGACTTAATAAATTATTTACTTGATTACTCATAATAAATGATCATAGTAGAAAAAATTTAGTGTAATTCGCTTTTTTTATTTGCCATAACAAAAATTTTAACAAAAAAAAAAATACCGACTCACAAACTCGACTAAATTGAAACGGGACCAAACGGGAAGCACCATCTTTCAAATAAAAAAGAATCACCAAAACAAAAATATACAGTCGATATGAGAACCTCCTCCTTTTTTGATGTCGGTTAAAAAGTGCCCCAAATTTTTGTGTGCCCAAGGCCCCAGCTGAACTTAAAACCGCTCTGGCCTCACCTGTCACCCCAGGCTTGCGCTTATGGTGGACGGAGATCGCAAAACGATCTCCGTCCACCCAAGTCGGCTGGGGTACCTGATTCTATTTTGTCAGACAGCGCCGAGAGGGTTTGTAATAATGTTTACTACGTTAAAAACGTGCCTTCTGCAATGCAAACACTATTTTGCAATTTAAGGAATAAATTTCGATCCAAACGAGGACAATCAGTTACTTGACACATAAAAAGCTCAACTCATAAAAATCACAAAAACTCAATAAATCAAGAGCAATATTAAATAGTAGCTTGAATAGGATTTGGACTCGCCTATTAAGAGTCTAGAAGTTATTTTTAAATCTCTTTCGATTCAATTAATTTTAGGATGTTATATTATTTTATTTAAGTAATTTTGTTAAATACACAGAAGTATGGTCATCGTTCCAAGGAATTTACTAAAAGTTTCTATAACGTTTTTCTTTTGACTTTCACCCAAAAAATCCCTAAAACTGATAAAGCAGGTATAAAGAGAAATATAGATTACCTTGGCATATTTCTTCATGTATCCTTGCACCGTACGGGCTGCGCAGTATGGCTCAAACGTGCAGTTGTTAAAAGCTGAAACTGAATAATACATCTTAAGCAATTATAAATAAGCACGAAATAAGTAGGTACAGAACAAACGTTCAGTTTTATTATTCTCTGTCGGAATGTACACTACCTAGTTCGAGATCAACACAGCAGTCGAGTTAAAAATATATATATATTGGCATATCATTACTCGTATTGACTTTAAAAATATTATGTTTAGTGCCATCTAGTGAAAATTAACCGTACCTCATGGTAACTAGTGCAATTACAGTACTGATGCTAGAACGAACAGTAAAAGTGCTCGTACTCCTTTACATTCAACTGCCCACTATCATGAGGATCAGGAGGAGGGTGTGAGCAGCAGAGTTTTTAGACCTCGTAAGATTAAACCTTGAAAGTGTTATAATTTACTTAATTTTAATTTATCGTTTTGGGGATTCATGATGGCCCCGTCTACTGTATGTCTGCCACCGTCAATCCAGTAGGGCTCAGTGACCCGGAACAGTCCACAGGCACCGTCCTCGCATCCCAAGCTCTGCTTGCACCCTGATGCGGCCTGGCAGATACAGCTTAAACACCACTCAGTGACTTGCGGCGCCGTGATGGATCCCGGGTTGTTCAAGTCCGCTGGAAAGAGACAGAATTACGAATTATTATTTATCATTACTCACACACCCAACACTGTTACTTTTGTACACTAGGATCAACAGCAGTGACCCTCGAACAAGCGATCGAGAGTCACAAAGGAACTACTTGCTCTAATGTAATTTAGAATGAATGTTGTTAGAATGGTTGAATAGAACTGAACGAAATTCTGCACAGAGATAGATGAGAGTCTGAAATAATATATAGGCTACTGTTTCAAGGAAAAGTAGATCAAAACCTTTTTCCAAGCGACGTCAAAGTCAGCGAAGCTGTGGTTCAATGGATTATTGGATGGTTAACTGGATGTTGGACTTTCTGGGCTTAGAAAGATGGTATAGACATAGAATTCACATAGGTACCAACTCGTATATAAGGAATCTAATCTAATCTAATTCAAATTTATTTAAGATTTAAATCATCTGATATAGATTTTAGGGTGTTGTTATAGCCAAGCCTTTACAGACGAGAAAACCTGTATTGGTTTAAGAGAAAACTGGATTTAGAAGAGAGGGTTAGTAGGCTACTCTCATTATGGGGTCTTTGAATGTTTTATTGCGGAATCGAGAGTAAGGCTAGTCTATATAAACTACAGTTATGATGAAAATAGAAACCAGTATAGGAAGAAATACCCTATAAGATTGCTAACTGTAATCGCAGAGCAAGTTGGACCGGTCGCACCAGGATCAAGTATTGCTATACAGATCAATATTCAGTCAAGTTCATTACCGATCCGCCTTTGTATAACATTTTATAACGGCATTTGAGAGTATTATGTGAAATCTCTCGGTTACTGAAAGCAATTTTAACTGTTTGATTTTCCCTCCTAATTTACAAAGGCCAAAGGTCGAAGTTCAGTCATTGTTAAAATTTTGATTCGCAATTAGAAAAAGTAAACATACTAGCAAAGTACACAGGTTTGCAAAAAAGTTTTGTACTAGCGACAGACACATATTCATTTTTAAAAACGTGTAAAACTAAAGAGCTTGTTTGGTAATTGTGTGATTCTTAGCAACCATTGGTTCGAACTGAAAAGTTATTTGTGTTGGTTAGACAATTTAATGAAACATTTATTGAAGTAGACTATACAACATCAATACAGAAACAAGAGGAGCAGAAAATCAATGCGAAATGTAGTAAAACCAGGATAATTTTATTTCTTTTGAGAGTGCAGACTTTACGTTTCAGCTGTTCTAATATAATAATCGACGTAATTTAACATGGGTAAAAATACAGTAAACATCTGCAGTTAAATCATTACAATTTACAACAAAATTATATAGTATTTATTGCTTGACGGTCATTTACTGGTCAAATACCTCCTTGACATTGGTTATTGTGGTTACGCAAGACGTCAAGAGAGAAACCACAATTGTGGCGTCAGCTCATGTGATTTTACGGTATTACAGCAAGTAACTTCCCTTCAGTAGTTTCTCTAAACGAGTGGTTCTTAAAATGAATAATAACTAAAAGTATGTTGAACGTCCATGTCGCTCCCACTCCAGTGAAAGTTGGTTCCTCTACCCTCGAAATTGTTGAGGATTATAAATCTATCTAGGACAGACTATCCAGCTTGGTAGGTCCAACTTTGAGAAAGAGGTCAATCGTCGCATCCAACTCGGCTTGTCGGGGTTCGGAAAGATGCGAGACATTTTCTCGTCCAAAATACTAAATTATCTCAGGACGAAAGTTTTTGACCAGTATGTGTTGTGTGTGTGTTGTGATGACCTATGGTACAGTGACGTGGTCACTCACAATGGGCCTTATAAGACGGCTCAAAGTCGCACAAAGAGAAATGGAGGGATCAATGCCAGAAGTTTCTCTTCGTGATCGAATCAGTAATGAGGAGATCCGCAGATTAATCAAGGCACCGACATTGCCCGTAGAATTTCCAGGCTTAAGTTGCAGTAGAGCACATTGCTGCAGAAGAAATGGCCGATGGGGCCAGAGAGTTCTGGAGTGGCTACCATGTACTGGAAAATGGAGCGTGGGTAGGCCCTACTACGTGGGCCGACGACCTGGTGTAGGAAACAGGTGGATGCAGGCAGCACAGGACAACCGGTTTTGTACTCCCTCCAACTAGCCTTCCAGCCAGCAGACGCCAGGTGAAGCCTAGGTGGAAGCCTATGTCAAGCAGTAACGTCCACTATTTGACATACTTTCGGCTGAGATGATAATGACGTATTAACATGGAGACCATAATTTAAGGCAGCACTATGTTGTTTAATAATATTACAGTTCAAATAGCTGTAGCAAATATCAAACTGTCTGCCAAGTAATTAACAATGATTAAGGATATATAGCACCAAAACTCCTGTTTATCCTGTGGCCACGTTATTGTAAGAGCAAACTGTGTAGGATAACATAACTGTTAAGTAAACTTGATACAAACCTTGTACCTACGCATATAGCTAGATACAATAAGCCTGAACCTTCTTTCTAATTCGAGGGTCTAGGTCTAGCAATGGACTATTAAGGGCTGTTAATAATGAAACCTAATTGTCTGCACCTATGAACCAAACAACCTGTATATAAATTATCTACTTCCCAAACTTTCTGTTCATCTAATCAAAATTATTCATTTCGAACAGACTTTCTTGCTGGCGTACTTTCAATGCTTGATATTTCACGGAAAAAATATGTACAATAATAAAACGTTAGAATATGTATCTAATAGAAATGGATCGTTTCTTCTATTCACTGTATAGTAAACATTAAATTATTTCACGTAAATACCTACAATTTATTAATAAATAACAGCAAATTATTTCCTCAAGATCAATAATAAAGCAAATGATTTTAAGTGTACGTGACAACACAATTTAATTGCCAATATCAATAACAATAGCATATAAGTGGAAATTAATCTTCAATATGATGTTCACGCTTCTTTTGTTTATTTTTTTTGGAATAGAAGTTTTTTATATAATTACAAAGAACCGCAGTTCGTGTTGATCTGTGTATATTATGCTATAGAGCATAATATTTATGTCAAATCATGACGTTTTATAGGCAATGTGTCTTTTTGTTTTTTTGCCTATTTACCTATCATTGCCTTGAAGACAGTTTTATTTTTAATCTGCATTTAATAGCTTCAACAGAAGACGATTTGACCTACGTTTTTTGTCTTAATATTATCATCTATAAAAAAGTGAATTGAAGTTATGGTTTAAAACAGTAAACAAATGATTAATTTAAAAAGTTGTTTTTAATAAGCTTTCATTACTCGCGAATAAAAAAATAACTTTAAGCCCTTACATTTGATTGTAATTCCACCCATTTAGGGTGGGTTGTTCAGAAATATATACACCGCCATTTTGTACCGGCGGACATTTTGGATTAAAAATATAATAAAAATATTTTTTTTTGTCTTCAGAAACAAAGCATAGGTATTTGAAATTTCAGCCCAGTCGGATATCGAGCAGTGGATCAAACTTAACTTGCAAGATTTGATTACAGACAAACATCGGGACAAGCGAAACTAAATAAAAGCTTGTAAAAACACGTTTCTGCTACGAGCCGAACTAAAAAGTAAAAATTACTACTATTTTATATTTGTGTTTTTTTATCTATGAGCCTGCCAAAGTAACTCTACTCAAGTCTACTCTACCTGATGGAAAGCATTTTATGATAAGTGATTACCGCTGCCTATCAACAACTGCACTACTGAATCCTAAGAATTAAAACATTGCTTGGCCCCATCCCAGTAATTATCCCCCCAAAGAGGGGGAAGGCATGGTTTGGCCTTTGGTAATTCAGTAAAAAAACAATGAACTTCCAAGAATTGTACTAGACATTTTGAATTATGATTTTCTAAGTATGTAAGTACATAATTAGATGAGTGCTCGCGCATACAATTTCAGGAAGCCATTGCAATGATTCATAAGCCGAAAACGAGCAAGTGGCACACAAATTTTGGAATGATTCTAATTTAATCCATAAAATCAAATAGTATTTTTATATACATAGTTCCAAATACGATAGGGAATATGCATAAAAAAATATTTGTCTCAAATTTTTCTCGATTCTTTATTGCCTATACAATATTGTTCACGGGTTTTTTTTTATTTAGTGGGTATTTAAACCCGGAAAACATTATTTTAAAAGTGAAAATTAAGGGAGGGAAATTCAAACTTACAAAACGCTCACTATTGGTCGAAACAACAGTGACGTCGATGGTCACGTCATGGAAATTATCGGAGTCGAAATTCAAACTGTGTTAATAGTGTTTGTGAGAAAAATTACCTTCTTCCATGATTTTTATAGCAATTGAAACTGTTAATAAGTATTAAGTGACTGAAACACTGAATAAAAACAAACACAAAATGACAATGACGTCATTGGCTGTGTCAAAAGCGCGCGCAAAATGGCGGAAATTGAATGGCTCAAATTTGGTCAGTGTTTTAAATTTTGCTTCGAATATTAGTTTGACTATTTTCAAGCCTTTTCATATTTTTTTCCATGATATAGAGATGTAAATGATTAGATCAAGAAATAAAAAAAAACATGCATATTCCCTATTTTGCACTTATCAAACATCCTTTGCTGTTGGGCAAGATGATAACATGACAGTAAGACACTAAATGATAGAATCAAGAGGAAGACACTTACTGATTTAATCAAGATGTACCCACGGCAAATTAAAATTTTTGTTGTTTCAAAACCATTTCAAATTATTAGTTTTAATTTCTTTAGTATTAGTGGTTCATTAAAATTACAGGAACTTTGTGATAGATACCAACTAGGTATTTCATTAGCTGACTCCAGTAGATATTATCATTTTTAGAAGCTCCAAGAAGCTAATGGGCCTGTTAGTCTATGGGACACCTGGGAGGATGGAGGTTTTTCCGGGTGCGATTTCCATCGCGGACATATGAAGTACAACGAACCTGATCATTTGTTCTGTGTCTGGGTGTAATTTATCTATAATGCGTATGTTTATAAGTAAGTATGTTTATCTGCAGTCTCGTCATCACTTTTTATGCCTTGTTTGGCATCAGATGGTTTTGTCGATGATTTGTCAAATTGTTATCAACCTAGGATAATATACATTGTCAAGAATACTTGATATAACTCTGAAATAGTATGACCTATGCATCTGGTAAATCATCACATGACGGCACCAGACACATATTTATAACGCTATTATTTTAAGCCTCATTATGTTTCGTAAGAATAGGAAAATGTAATATTAAATGGATGCTTCGTTTCTTTAATATTTATCCTCAATGTAAACACTGATCTACATAATAAGCAAGTTAAAATTTGCAATTGTATAGAGCGTTGTATTTGTATTAATTTAATTATAATGACTAGTTATCCGTATGGTGATGTGATAGTCATTTCATGGGTGTGGTTCGAGAAGTCTAAGGCAACGAACAACAACAGCACCACAATGAGAAGGAAAACTTGAAATGCTATACCTACCAACCATTCTGACCGACGAGGTACAGTAGACTAAAGAAGAGCTCTCAAATATTCCAGAAGCGGCCTGTTAATAGTTGTTGATGATGATTTATAGTATATTAGTCGTTCCCCACATTTCCATTTGCATTTTTATCATTAATTTCATTCATATTTGTTTTGTGTATATATTTTTTGTTTATTCTGTCGTTTGGAAATCAATAAAAAAAAAACACTTGTTGTTTTTTTATTATAAATCGTGTAGTTTATAATTACGTATTTGAGATATTCGCTACATCATATTGTTTATTAGTGCATACGCTACGAAATATAATTGCATTTAATTGAATGGTAGATAAGTGAATTAAATGAATTTAAAACTACGATTTTGAGGGCATTTTTTTATTACAAATAACTTTTTAATTTATGCAAAAAATAGTTATGTAAATAGAATTTTGTAAGGCCCCTGAAGGGAAAGTACTCTACCCGGGTGTGGCAAGCGAATTTTCGTATATCTATAAATGCATTTCTTTTCTTTTCAAATTAAAGAAAAGTTTTCTTTGAGTAAAATTTTCTATCTACAATATTAAGAGTATTTTCCCTTCAGGTGTCATTACAAAATTCCAGCCTGTATATAAGTATTATAACTTTATTACGTCTTAAAAGAATCAGATTTTTTAAACACTTAAAACAAAATGCGTGTTAAGTTATAAATATAAAGATATAAACGAGTTTTGGGTTTAATTTAATTTGGCGTCTATACAGAATTAAATAATAGTAAATAATTATAATTTGATTACTTCTCTTTTAATAGAAAATTGATATAAATTTAGAGTTTTATAAAATATTCTGAAACTTTTAATTCATATCACTCTTTCGTAAATACCGAGTTATAAACAGGCGTTTAATATCAATAAGTATATGATAGATTTTCAGGATCGGATGAATATACTGTTTATTCCTGATACCTGAAAAATACGCGTATACCCTTTTTAAATGCATTCAATCTCATGACAAAATTATATACTAGTGTAGACTTTATTTGAAAAAAATACGAACCGAAATCAGCGAAGCACACACCAACGAACATCAATATGGCTCTGGACTTAATCACGGCAGACGCCATTTTGGGGATTTGAAAAGGATTGAAGTTATTAAGAAATATAAATTAAATTTTAGTTAAAAGAAATAAGTATGCGTCTATGCTTACGGGCGACAAGTCTCGACTGGCATTGAATATGACCTTCACACAGCTTTTATGTCCAACCCAGACGCTCTGAATCATCTCGTTCAAAGTTTTACAGTTTATGGAGTCAGAGCGTTCACCGTCGATTACGACATTTCCACC
Source organism: Hyphantria cunea (assembly GCA_003709505.1). Lineage (NCBI taxonomy): Eukaryota > Metazoa > Arthropoda > Insecta > Lepidoptera > Erebidae > Hyphantria > Hyphantria cunea. Next base: position 1,382,336 of record PKRV01000076.1, read on the forward strand.
ACGAAATTTCGCATAATTTCTCGGAAAGCCTATGGGAAAGGAGCTTCGAATGAAGCACTTCGTGCCAGACTCGATCGAAGGCCTTCGCAATGTCCAAACAACTTGCCAATGCCCTTCCCTTAGTCTCAATCGCTTGAGCCCAGCGATGTGTCAGGTGTACCAGTAGATCACCAGCCGATCGAAAGCTGCACTGCTGGTCACTAAGCAAATGATGACCTCCTAGATACCGCAGGAGTGGACAGTTGATAATGGACTCCATTATTTTCGAGAAGAGGGAAATTATGGCCAACGGCCTGTAGTTGGACGGATTTAAGCGATTGCCTCTTTTAGGGATCGGGTGGACCAATTCCGTCTTCCATTACGTCAGGACTACGATTGAAGAGTAAGAAAGCCGAAAAAGTCACGACAAGACCGGTATCAACTCTTGATCGTACATCTTCAAAACAATAGGAGCGATTCCGTCAAAGCCACTCGACTTATGAATATCAAGGGATAAAAGTGCTAAATGTACTGAGCGTTGGTAGGATTGGGTATCCAGCATATGGCACTCGAACTGCGGTATGGTAGGCGGCTCCTGTTCCCCGTCATCCAAGGTCGAGTTGAACGCAAAGAGGTTGCCAGAAGATTGGCTTTCTCCTTTGCGTCATAGACGAATCGAATTGTCTGCTGTCTTGTAGTGCCATACACGGCAACGTGCAACTTGTGATCGCGGTATGCATGTGAGAGGTAACACACTCAGGACAAGGTAATGGTCAGAGGAGCCAAGTGGAAGTCAAGTGCGTTTACCGATTCGTGGTAAGCGTTCGAGTAAGAAATTAGCAGAAGATCCAACAATTAAGAATTCTGGCACTCCACATCTGGGACTCACATGGGCAAGGTAGCTATTTGCGTCAGGCCTATATACCAGGGCGAAGTCGTGAACAGATCTCCCCGAATTATTTGTTTCACTGGAACTAGAGAGTGACTCGAATCGTCGACTGTCAGGAAGTCTCGATGCGACTGGATTCTTTGGCGCTGCGTAGTAATGTGGCTTCTCTATGCATCTTTTACCGCTTTAATTATGAGGAGTGCTCCGAGGAATTGTTCGAACTGATTCCTGTCGCCACCGTCCTACGCAACAGTGGTTCCATTCCCATCAGTTAGTTGGCTGGCAGTCCACAACTGTGCGGTAATCTAGGAACTTTCTGCCTCACACAACAAAACTGTGTCGCCTGCCATATTCCTTGACCAAAAACGACCATCAAACCTTCAAAAAATGAGCGTACTCCTTCTTAAAAGGCGGGCAACGCACTTGTGACGCCTCTTGTGTTACGGGTAATAGGCTGCGCTAATCGCTCACCGTCAGGCGATGCGTCTGCTCGTTTGAACCCTATTCAAAAAAAAAAAATAAGAAAAACGATGTGGTGGGCATTAAAATCGCCATGTAAGAGGATCTCTGCGGAGGTTTCGGCATCACAGCTATAACGATAGTGTCGTCGGCATAACAGAGGAGTTCTGTTGATGAATAAAGTAGTAGTATAAAAATACATATACGGTATCTTTGTATATACGCAATATACAAAGAATAACAAAAGGGATTAAAATGTTACGTTACATTTAAAAGTAAATTAAACAAATAAATTTAAGATTGATTTTGAGTTTAATATACTTTTTTTATGAGTACTTAATTTTAACTTCTAGAAAAGAATCAATGAGAACTGTTACCGATTTTCTTTATATTTTTGTTATTTACAATTATCTACATACTATATAGATACTAATTTGTTAACTTATTTTAAAAAACGTAATTTTTCAAAAGACAAAAAAAATATAAAAAATAATCATTAATTATATTGTTTACTTTTGTAGGGAAATTTTGTGACACCACTCATAACTATATTGAACAAATTATAAATAATGAAAAAAAAAACGATCGAAATAAAAAAAAAACAGTTCAGTCGATCCATAGATTACCCCCTATAACGTTTAAGTTAGTTACTTAAACACCTCGTTGGCGCAGTAGTAGCGTTCGCGACTGCTGTCCATGAGGTCTCGGGTTCGAATCCTGGGTCGAACCAAATGTTTGTACGATCTCCAAATATTTGTGTCGGAGTTTGGGTGTTTTCTATGTATAATAAGTATGTATTTACAAAAAAAATGTATTTATATATTCATATCAGTTGTCTGGTACCCATAATACAAGCTCTGCTTAGTTTGGGACTAGATGGCGTTGTGTGTTAGATGCCCGAAATATTTACTATTATTACAGTTACTAACTAATAAACTAATAGTTAATTAAACTAATTTATTTTTGATTTTGTTGTTGGAACTTGTTGATACAACATTATTTCTTAAACTAACTTTGTTGAGGTCAAGTTAAGGAAGAGAAGTAATCAAATTAAAAAATATTACGTATGTTGTAAGTATCATTCAAACAATTATGAAAACGTACAACTACAATTAAAAAGGGCAACTCACAAAGAAAAGGAAGGAAGAATGTTTAATTGCATGTTTTTAATGTTAAAAATATAATCCTTTATAAATAGTTGTTCAATAACTAACAAAGAAGTACATCAGTAAGGCTATCCGCTTTCTAATTTAGAGATAATAAAGAGAATAATATAAATAATAAAGCCCGTTTATTTCCAATCTTCAATTATCACAGCATGCTTTTCTTTTCTTTTTTTTATGGAATAGGGGGCAAACGAGCAGACTTATCGCCTGATGATAAGCGATTACCGCCGACCATGGACACCCGTAACACCAGAGGCGTCACAAGTGCGTTGCCGGCCTTGGGGGATGGGGACGGGGATGAGGGGAAGGGTTGGATTATGGGCCTCGGGTATCCTCAATCACTCGGTGAAACACAGCGCAGGCGCCTATTCACACCGGTTTTCTGTGAGGCATTGGTATCACTCCGGTCGAGCCTACCCATGCATGCCTAAGCTAAATAAATATAGTTCCTTTTTTAATATAAATTACAAACATAACATGTAGTGATTAGTTTTGTTAAATATAAGTGTATGTATAAATTTATTTTCTTTTTTCTACTCGCTTTCATTACTTTCTTCAGTACCATTGATCGGAACCCCTTCTCGGGTAAAGGCCTTTTTATTTTTTTTAATATTTTTTTTATTTTTTTACGTGGTGGAATGCGTTAACGCACATCACTCCCCCCCCCTGCGGGCGCAGGGGGTTCGCTTCGTGTGGGACTCCTGACTATTCGCCAGACTACCCACTAAACCACCACGGTGTTCCTAATCCCGGCCACTGGATAGTGTGCTCACTGCGACTCGGCTAGGGACGTCCAGATCTTTGTCGGGCTTACCTCGTCGAGGCCCCACCGTTCGGGCCGACGTGCCCAGACGGTGGGGCCTGTCCTCCTCGAGAGAATGCACTCCAGGAACACAGAGGGGGGCGCATTCCGCCACACTAGCATGGGGCAGCAGGTCCGCCAACCCGCCGCCCGTGGCCACTCTCATTCGGGCACGCGGGCGAATTGTGCTCGCCGGCGCCCCCTCGCCGGGGGCCTGCGGGGCGGGAGAGTGAGTCCAGCTCTTCCCCGCTCCCGCAGGGCCTCTCTCTTGGCCGCCATCAACTCGTTAGCGAACGACGCGACGGCGGCCCAATACCGTTCGCTGGCGGCCGTAGCTGGAACCACGGCCAACAGCGAGAGGTCCGCATCCACGGTGCTCACGAGGACCGCTCTGGGTCCGTCCCACGCCTCACACACGGCCATGGTGTCTAGGGTAAAGGCCTCCTCCTGAATTTGTTGTTTTTCCAGACCTCTCTATCCACAACTGTCTCTCTCCATTCTCTTTCTAATTTAGAGATATAAGAACAAATATAGTTTTTTTTTTAAATCTCCCTATCCTCCGAAACCCTATCACAGTTTACAGCTGGACATAGGCTTCTCTTATAGCACGTCACTTAGTTCGATCCACGACTTATTGCGGAACCGTTCTAGAGGTTAGCCGTAACTAAAAGATAGACGGATAAAAATTGAAAAAAATAATTATGTATCTACCGTGTATACATACATATGCTACTTGCATAGTTAGTAAGTGAGAAAAAAATTGCGAAAAGCATAATTTTTTCGTTACATCATTATACATATCCATAGGTTTGTACGGAACCCTGGGTGTGCGAGACCGACGCGCACTTGATCGGTTTTTTAAATACCATATTATAAATTCTTTACAGATAACAAAAGTACATAAAATGAAATGCCTCTTCACTTGTGCCTTGTACAAATCCTTTTACGAAATAAACTAGGATTATTAACAATTAAAAATACTTAGGAACGTCTTGTTATCACATAAGTTTGTCAGATAGATATATAACACATTTCTTGGTAGAAACTCAAAGGGAAATCTTCCTTCTGAGTTTCTACATCAGAATTTCTACTTTTATTTATATTATAAGACTGAGCATCAGCTCTGTTCATGAACATGTTATTGTCAGTCAGCTTTTTTTATGTTTTCGGGGTGGAAAATCCCTTCTGTCTCTGATCTCCGGCTCCTCGGGGACTGAGGGGCCAGGTATGTGGTGATTCCACCGCCGCCCTCCTACTGCCTACTCCGCTAACGGCAGCAATCAATCTGCTTCCAGAGGTCCCCACTCTCTGGCAGCTTGTGGTCCTACATTTTGTTAGCTACTGCTACTACTAATTTGATTTATATTAGAAATAGTAGAGACCCTGGAGAAAGGCTAAGGCTAAGAATATAGGCTAAGATTTTTTTATGGATAATGATCTGGTGGTAAGTGATTAACGCCGCCCATGGACACCCGCAACACCAGAGGCGTCACAAGTGCGTTACCGGCCTTTGGTGGATGGAAACGGGGATGAGGGAAGCGGTCGAGGTTCGGGCCTTCGGCATCTTTACTCACTCGGTGAAACACAGCGCAAACGCTGTTTTACACCAGTTTTCTGTGAGGCCATAGTATCACTCCGGTCGAGCCGGCCCATTCTTGCCGAAGCGTGGTTCTCCCACAATTAAGATTTCTCGAAAAAAAAGCAGAAGAATAGCAGGTTTTAATAATGGATGAATACAATAGGTATATTATATTTTGTATAATTGAATTTGCATTGGTTCGTTTTTATTCTTAAGCTGTGTATGCGTAGGTTGAGCTAAACAAGTCAATGTCCCCTATAAAAAATAAACCTGCAAAGTGCGTGTCAGGTCACGCATAGAAAATGGTTCCGTACTTTTCTATTTGTTTTGATTTTATATTTTAATATTTTATATGTTTACTTATTATTTCATTATTTTTGTACAAAGTTTCCTAAGCAAGCGCATTTTATAAGTTAGGCTTCTATAACGCCTAAACTAACAAAGACTGGGAAAAAAAAAATGTTTGTGATTTAGTTTAGCACTTTTTCGTCATGGTAAATATTACACACATCTATGCAAAATTTCACCTTTCTACCATTCACGGTTTGGAAGGTGAACCGAGGACAGACGTACGGACAAATGGTCGGACGTGACGAAACCTTAGGGTTCCGAAACGTGAACTATGGAACCTTAAAAACACATTGTATTAAAATCGTGTATATTATGCATTGATCAAGATATTATCGTGTACATAAGGTCTTTGGTTGCGGATTTACGCGGTAGTTGGCCTCGTAATCTTCGACCGATGACGGCACTGAACTTGTTACATTCCTATTGTGTTATTCCTTTGTTCATGTTTTTAAATTTTATATATTACTAGCTGAGCTTCAAGTTGTATCCCGCGGTACAACAATAGCCGCAGGCAACCAAGCTGGTCGTACCAAGTCAGAAACCTTTGCACAACACTTTGTTGTAGATCATCAAATCAAATGCATAGCTTACGATTTCATAAAGGACATATATATATATATATATATATATATATATAGATTTTAAAAGACACTAGCTCCCATACTTAGTACAAATTCTGTGCGCATACAAAAACATACCCACATGAAACGCACACAAAGAACCTCCATAATCAGATCAGCAATATCTAGATATTGTAGTGATGTCCCGTGTGGGAAACAGAACCGACGGTAACCGGAACACAACGCTCAGCCAATTAGGGAAAAGCGGTTAGTCTAAATAATACGTCATCCGTTAGATGAGGCTATAAATCATTATCATGCAACGGCATCCCAGTAATTAATCTTTATAAATGAAAACAAAACACTAAAATTGATGTACCCGCATAACTTTCGATCGACTGCATCAAACTGGATAATTCTTTTTTATGTATTTTTTATTGTTAGGACAAGGTTTGTATAAAAAGAAACCGTAGGTGTTGTATTTTCTTAGTCTGTTTAGTCGTATACACTACGGTCCTGCGAGAAGTTAACACAGGCTTACTAATACAAGTTTTTCAGTATTTCAGAAAATTTTCACGAAAGTGTTTGTGGTACAGAGTACGAAGTTGTTTATGGTACAGAGTGCTGACAGGTCACTTTATAGTAAGTGTCTTTTACCGCCCAATTATGATTACATACAATTCGGAGATCGTTTTTTGTTTTTGCGAAAGACGGTCCCCATTTCATGTCATCCACATTTTTTATATTTTTTATCATTAATTCCATCACGACGAAGGCTCGAAGACTCGAAGATTTAGATTTGAAGACTTAAAATACTTGACATTGGCAGAAATAGCTGATCCGGCTGATTGCCATAACATCAAAAGAAGAAGTACATACAATTCAAGAGTTAAGAGTCACAACTGCGCTATTGCACGGTGCGCCGGATCTGTTACGCACTTCAGTCTCTTTTCAAATGAAAATTGTACTACAGACAGTAATTTTGAAGAAGCGAGTTTATTTTGTGTCACCTGTATTTTCATGCTTTACGTGCCCTATCTCTATAAGGTTTATCACACACAAATGAATAACAATATATTATAAATATAAAAATTCAAGCCTACAATTTACCTCGTAAGTTCTACAATGACAATAAAGATAACTGTTGCAAAGATCAAGCTATATAATGAAGACTAAATCACTTTCATTTTACAAAACATTTTTTTTTCTTCTGGCTCTACCGTAGCTATAAATGAAATCCTTTGACAATTTTTTTTCAAAAAGGTGCATGATTTTGGTTAAATTGTGGTCACTCTTTACCACAAAGCCATTAATCAAAAGTTGAAGTGGATTTTCAGGACAATACCTTCACTCGTTGTAAGAAAACGAAACAAAAGTCAAAAATAATACACATAATAATAAAACAAAGTTACAAGCAAACAAACAAGACACATTTCAATATAACAAAGTGTGTGACATTTACTACGCCCAAAAAAAACAGTAAAACAGGCACTAATCTAACTCTAGATAATGAAATTATAAGTATTGTAGATTCAACAGTAGTCTTGGGAATTACATTGGATAGTAAACTACAATGGAGAGCCCAGATAGATAGCCTTGTAAATAGGCTTAGTTCGGTAGCTTATGCGGTATGGAAGGTATGCCTACTCACTGATACGGATACATCTAGGCTAGTTTATTTAAGCTACTTTCACAGTGTCATGTCCTATGGTATACTTCTTTGGGGCAAGGCAGCTGATATTGAAGCAATTTTTACTCTACAAAAACGAGCAATCCGCTCAATATACAATTAGGGCGCTGGAGTCTCTCTTTGGGGGTTGTTTAAGGATATTGGTGTTTTGACTGTTGCATCACAGTATATATTTGCCATTATAATGTTTTTCAATCACAACATTAGTAATAATAAGAAGAATAGTGGTGTACACAGTATTAATACGAGAGGCAAGTTTAAACTAGTTGATACCTATCATCGTTTACATAAGGTACACAACTCGTTCGAGGGCCTTGGTATACGTATTTACAACAAAATTCTTATACATGTAATTGACATTCCTGTGGATAAATTCAAGCAAACTGTAAAATATCACCTTATTAGAAATGTCTCAAATACAATCAACGATTATCTAAACGAAAAACAGTCGTGGGCTTAAGGTGTCATTAGATTTTTACACAAAAACTTCTTTGTCTTATAATTAAGGTAAGTTATTAACAAACCATTGTTAGTTGAAAGTAATGCGTGACGATTATTAAGGTAGTTTGATTAGTAGTGATTTTTATCAGTATCTCAACTATGGTTTGTCATGCTCACTTAAATGTCATTGCTTGCGGCGTCGTCGTGGGGCGTGTCGTTTCTTTCTCTCTGAAATGGCGAGAGAGGCGATGGCTGGTCCATGGGTCATACTCGTGAACGGGTGCTGCTTGGGGTGACTGGACGTCCTAGTCAGCGATGCTTTTGCCAATGCTATTAATTTGGTTCTTTCTACTGCAATTCTAGCCTCTTAATCCTATCACGATAATTTATAACAGTAGATTTTGCAACTGAATGTAAGTAGATGTGTACCTTGAATGATTTCTATGTTTAAGTTTAGAGCTTTAATGCTATCAGTGAGTGTTTTTTTGTTTTTTGTTAGTACGTTAGCTTTTCAAGCATTTTAATAAATCGAAATTCAGGTGGTAATACAGCTTGCATACAGTTCACCCTTCATGTAGTACTAATACTATTGTACCTGAAGGTCTGACTTTTAAAAAGAGTGGCAATGAGTTTCTTTACCAGTATTCTTCTCATAAGGCCCTACGCATTTTAAAAACTGGAAGTTATGGATCGACACAGGCAAGCAGTGAATTTTAATGTTTTTACCTAATTGACTTTGACAATACAGTACATCTGGCGTCTGTGTCGATCTATGATTTTGTATCTGTAGCTTCAATTTAACGTCCATAAATGTCACTTAATGTCTCAATTAAATAAATGATTTTGAATTTCAAATTTGAATACACTTAAATGGGAGAATTCTTCCCACACGTAATAAAACTTATTGCTTAAAACAAAAATGTATATACTCGAAGGACTGCACGGATCACAGACAAGGATGGGATTGCTAGATTAATACATAAGGATAACTTTGCCCTTAGCAGACTCTAAATGAATATTTAAAAAACATCTAACCATAAATATTTTTTTATGAAAACGAGCTTCTGTAAAATTGTCACATCAGTTCTAAAATATTAACTTACATAAGAACCCGTTAGCTTGTCATAATTTATTATTTTTATTTCCAGCTCTGAAATCGTTTTTCATTATAGTCAGTTATCTGTACTTTTTACTCAGATTATCTTTAACATACTAGTCTTCCAATCTATTGCCCATTTATAAATAAGATCGTTTCTAAGTATGAGTTTTAGCGTCCAACTAAATAATTCATGATGAACCATCATTTAAATATATTTATATGCTAGCAAGACTAACAGAACAAAAAAAGGGGCTATTATTTTAATCTGGCTGCTCTTTGAGTTAAATGTCATGTGACGTGACATTTGAAGGTATGTTCTCGTTTACGATTTAGGGGCAGCTGAAAATTTATAACTAGGTTAAAAGATCTCATTGGGAGTGTATAACATCTATTGACAATGCACTAATCGCACTTTTAGAAGATTTATCAATCCAGTTTATTTGTTAAATGAAAACATACTGTCTTAATCCCGTAATAAAGTAGGTGAAATGTGATTGAATCTACGTGAATTTATTATAATTTTTTAAGTTAATGGACAAGTTTAGTTAATATAAACAGTGAGAATTTGGTAACAGGTAACGATATAACACTACAATATACTTTGTTATCAAATATTTAATTGATAAAAAAACGCACTGGAGTTTTGAAAGTAAAAATAAGGAATATTTATAATTAGATTACCTTCATGGCTAATGCTTACATTACAACCTATTTATATTTATTTACCGTGAATAATTATTGATAATTTTAAAATCATGCTTTGCAGAACTTTTAGTACCTAAACTCTTTGACAAGTACTTAAGTTATTTTTTCTTTTTATACTGTATTTATTAAATTGTTTGTATTTTTAGTTGTTTTATCAATTTAGCTTTACATGTGTGTAAATTAAAGTTTATTACCTCGTAGTTATTTCTTGATCCTCGCCTGAAACCTTTCAAGTCATATTTGCACAACCTTGTGGAGAGATAAGATTGCTTTTCCTTGTGTCAATTAGAATTAAAACATTAAAACGTCTATTTTTACAAGGAATAAATATATATTCTCTTGTAAAGGTACCTAATATAAACAATTCTATGTTCAATTTTTTAACTCCTTCAGTATACCTATTTTGTTGTTCCTTTTTCAAATTGGTACTTTTTTTTGAGTTCACATATTGGTTATTTGAGTTTGATGTTTTTTTTAAATAACTTTATTTAAATAACTTAAATGAACATGTGTCTAAAAAGTAAAAATGGCAAAAAAAAAATATATTGTTGAGATGCGACTAAATAATACAAAAAATGTTATATATGTTATAATATTTCTATTTTTCGTTTTAAGGGTGAAAAATGCGGGTGGTACTGCTATCAGTTGTACTTTTGCTTTGTGGTACATTAGTAGCTCAGGCATACGAAGACCAAAATTTAGAAGATGATGACTTCGCAGAATTTGAACAGTTTGAAGTTGATGATGAGGATGAATCTGACAGTGGTAAGTATTTACTGAATAATCAATTTATAACAATGTTAGTTGCCAGGGTTTTTTTTATTTATTTTATTTAAAAACTTTAAGCACTAAACCTGTACATCGGTGGACTTAACGCCCAGGATATTTTCTTCCAGTCAACCTTTGGGTGGTGTAGAATTGTTGTGAGGCAGGTGCACAGAGGTTTTATATTACACTAATATAACACTACATATACAGAATAAGAATAAGTCAGCACTACTATCATTAATATCATTAGTGCTGACTTATAACATTATTAAATTAAGTACTGAGATACACAAGAAAAGTAAACTAAATTTTTATTAAAAAATGAAAGGACTTGTTTACATAACAAGTGAATTAGTTTACATTTCTACTGTTCACCTTAGGAAAAGAATTGCATCCGGTTGTTACCTTCAGGACTGACTTATTCTGAGGCAGCCAGATTTCTTTTAAAAAATACCTATGAATAATATTTATTGCCTCGGTGGCGCAGCAGTAGTGTATGCAACTGCTGTTCTTGAGGTCTCCGTTTCAATTCCCGGATCGGATCAAATGTTTGTATAATCTACAAATGTTTGTTTCCGAGTTTGGGTGTTTTCTATGTATGATATGTATGTATTTACAAAAAAAAAGTATATATGTATTTATATCAGTTGTTTAGATTTATTTATGTTAAATCATTGCTTTCAGATTTCAACGAAGATGCCAAGGAAATTCCGCCAGTTCCCCCTGTGAAACAAAAGCAATCATCCGATGAACAGTTTGAAGCTACAATTGAAACCGAAGATAATCTCATAGTTGAGGTAATCATTTACAAAAGAATTATTTAAAACTATTCACTTAATTGTGTAAGTCACTTATATATTCGAATGTTGTATTTACATAGAAATTGTTCATTACATTGGAAAATGTTAGTGAGGTTTGTGGTGAACCAAACTAGTTATCGCAGATTTTTTTTATAGTATAGAGGGCAAACGAGCAGACATATCGCCTGATAATACCGCCGGAGATGGGAGGAGAGGTTGGGGTATGGGCCTCCGGTATCCTCACTCACTTGGTGAAACACAGCACAAGCGCTGTTTCACACCGGCTTTCTATGAGGCTGTAGTATCACTCTGGTCGTGCCTGCCCATTCGTGCCGAAGCGTGGCTCTCCCACGTTTTGGATTCGTTTGTTATCACTGCCTTGCTTTTAATTATCGTAGTTTATTGTTACATCGTACTTTAGCTTATTGTTACATAGTCTTGGTTGTCGGCATTTAATGGAACCTGTTTGAAATACATTCTACAGAACTTTAACCTGACCGTTTTGCCCTATGGCATTATCAAATATGGTTACTTATACTATAGGGCAAAGCCGGTAAGGAATAAAGTTAGTTAAAATACTGGAATAAGTACAAGTGAGATTACTTCTAAAATGTATTGTTTCATCGATCAGAAGATTCTTGAAGGAAACTGTGTACTAAAAAAATATAATTTCGATTCTTCCATGCTGGTAGGTTTTATGATTGCCTATGTCGTAGTGGTTTAGGTGGCTACCTTGGCGCTTCCGAGTGCGCCGAGTGTCGTTGTGAGTTTGACTCCCAGATGTGAAAACATTTTTTTTTATTCAGAAATTGTTGTTCTGAACCTTAAGTGTTCTTTGTATCTGTGTAATAAATTACTGTACAATTCTGACTCTCTGAATTCCTAGTGAGGGAGTTACCATTTTAAAAAAATAACCTCTTGAAGCTGGCATTTAATGAAAATTCGTATAATAAGTTCGTTCCTGGAAAATTATAAATAATATTTTATTAATATATGCAATATTCTTTCACAGGATGAAGATAATGAGTTCGAACACTTCCAGGACCCTGAAGAGTTTGAAGGGTTCCAAGACAGTGTGCCAAGAACAAATGAACAACCAAAAATCACTATTTCTAAGGTCCAACAACTTACTTATTATGTTACTTATTGGATTTGTGTACAAAATTTCCTGGATTCGGGTATAGTTTAACTAAATGAGAGTAGTTCTATCATGTCTTGACTGATTGTGAATACAGAGTCTCACCATCCCTGTTCATCCTGTGGGTTAAGAGCCGACTAAAGGAGCATAGTTCTCAGGACAACAGTACTACAGACTACTATAGAAAAGGAAAATTTAACAAACTGATTGCACAGTTGATCTAGTAGTTTAAGCGATCCCCACGCCACTTTCTACTGCGCTAAGTGTTGTGGGTTCAAATTGCACATTGGACTACACTTTGTGTGATTCACAAGTTATCTAATGTTCCCCGCGACACAGATTGTAAATCCCTAATGCGGAAGATGTCTAGTAAAATAACCGGCAAGTTCGAGTCGGACACGCGCACCGAGGGTTCCATACAAACCTGTATTGTTGAAATTTTTCCTGTATCTGAGCTATAAGACGGTGCTTCGTACCACCGTTTCAAGATTCTGAGTTCACGGGACCCCGGATTTTGATTCCATTGCGAGTGTCGAAAATTTGCAGCATCTTTATGTTTGCAAAGCTGTTTCTTTTGATTGCGTTGGCTTAGAAGTACAACTGACAGTCAGATGGACAACAAAGTGATCCTATAAAGGTTCCGTTTTTACCTTTTGAGGTACGGAACCTTAAAAAAAGGCCCTTTACCAACCCATCTGGTATGATATAGTAGTTCTTTTTTTTTCCAAGGAAAGGCCATGTCCAGCAGTGGATTATTTAGGGCTATTAATATAAATTAACATGTGTTTTTATGCTACAGGTTCCTATAATGGTCCGTCCGCAATGGGACGCGTACTGGTTGGAAGGCATCCTGTGTTGTCTGCTCGCTGCGTACGCGTTGGCTTACGCAGTCGGACGCGCCAAGAACACCTCCATAGCTACCAATTTCCTCAAGCTTCATAAACCACTGCTCGATGACAACTTCACATTAGTCGGTGAGAATATATAATTTTTGTGTCGAAATAGTTCTTATCAAATATATAAAGAAATGATTAAGACTACACTATTAGGACTACACTGTTGGCCTAGTGGTTTCAGTGGTTTCGGATGGCGTAAGAAAGCGGTTCCCGGATCTCTCCCGTCTCAGGCGCAGAGTGGCACACCGTGTGGTTTTAGTCGGTTCGATTCCGACACACCGCCCCGCCGCAAACCCCGGTGGGGTGAAGGCCCGAGGGGGTTTCCACACGTAAAAAAAATAATGGTTTCGAAGGTGGCCGCTTAACACCGCTTCCTACTGCGCCAAGTGTTGGAGGTTCAAATCCCATATGAAACAACAGTTTGTGTGATACATAAATTGCTGTTCTAAGTCTGGGTGTATTTTGTGTCCGTTTTATGTATGTTTGTAAAGATCCCCGTGACACAGGAATGTATATTCCTAATGCGGGAGTTGTCTTTTGTAAAAGAAAAGAAAGAAAGAAAGAATTAAGTAAAATTGATAAATAAAAATTAATAGCCAAATGTGTTGCTAAGTGCAAAACTCGAGAACCAGTCCACAAGTTCCTGCATTTCTATTTTTTACAATTTCGTTAAGGCACATGGAAAATTCTTATGGATAGAATCAACTTAAAAATTGCGAGGCGAAAATAGAAAAATATAATTTTTCAAAATTTTTTTTTTCTGATGGACTGCGATGGCTATGGCAGAAAAAAGTCCGTTGGGGCTATATATATACACCTATAGTAGCCGCCCCACTTGATTTTGTCTACGTCTCTTTACTATCATACTCGGCTCCTATTGATCTAAACGTGATGTTAACTATTCTATCTTAAGCACGACAGCAAAACACTTTAAAATAAATACCTGAAAATCTATTCGATAGTTTTGGATCTGTGTATATATATATGTATATATAACATAACATTACGTAACGTAAAAATTATATATTTTTGGGAGACCAGAGGTGGAAAGATTTACAACAAATAAACAGCACAATGATAATATCCTCGACTGCCTCGGTGGCGCAGTGGTAGCGTACGCGACTGCTGTCCATGAGGTCTCGGGTTCGAAACCTGGGTCGGACCAAATGTTTGTATGATCTGCAAATATTTGTTTCGGAGTTTGGGTGTTTTCTATGTATAATATGTATGTATTTACAAAAAAAAGTATTTATGTATTAATATCACTTATCTAGTATCCATAATACAAGCTTTGCTTAGTTTGGGACTAGATGGCGTTGTGTGTTAGATGTCCGAAATATTATATTAATATTAAATACTTGTTAAGTTAAAAATTTTGTTGGGAATGGCGTCGTTAGTCGAAATACAGGTTTCTACCTAGTTTGGCAACGGAAGTCTCATGTTCGATATAACTTAAACTAGTTTTAATTTGAACAGATTGTATTTGATTTGTTTTCGCGCAATAAATTTTATTATTATTATTAGCACTACGGTACTTATAAAATAAATTATAAAATAGCTCCTTTATAAACTCAAGTCATACATACAAATATGATTAACATATTGTAACAATAATTAGATAGGCAGATTGTCTTCACGAACTGCCAAATATCCTCTTAACAAGTTGACTGTAGCGCGCGATACTCCCAAATGAACGTTGCAGCCCTTAATATAGACTCGCTCCCTACCGCCATCAATCATTTCTGGGCTAACAATATAATAATAGATTATAAGAAAATACCGATTTATAGCTTTCTCATAATCCACTGATCCATTAATAATATATTTGTGGATCATATTATAGGGTAATAATTAAGAAAGAACCATCTTAATTTTAACCTATATCCTTTCTTGAAAACATTAAAAATGAAAGTAGGACAAGGAAACTCATAAAACCATAAGACAACTGTATGTGCGAATGACTTCACGCGGCTGTTTATTTATAAAAAGTACAAGGTTGGTTATCAGATATCAACATACAGATCAAAAGATCATGCTCATCATACGACCGTTGATCTCGAGTGAGAATAGATAGTAATTTTCTTATGATTTTCAGGTGAAACAGGGTTGGATGTAGTAGCCGCTAGTGACGAACGCGGGTGGCGCCGGGAGGCGGAGCACTGTTTCACGATGTGGTGCAGCGGCAGGGTGTGTTGTGAAGGCATGCTGCTCACACTCAAACTTATAAAGGTATTCCTGATGAACTTCTTTGTAGAGATGCTTTTCCGGGTTTAAAAATGTGTGGTTATGAACTATTCTGAACATGTTTAGCTTAAAGGGATCTAAATTTATTTATTTTTTTTTTTTTATATATTTAAGCTGTCAAAATGACTCTGCCCTGCCTGATGGAAAGCATGAGCAGAATCCAAGAGTGGTGGCCACCATCCTCAATGCGAAAAAGAACAATGCAGCATGGTGACCCACACTATGGCGGCCTGGGGGGAAGGGGGATGGTGAGGGGGATAGGGGGCATTGGGTTGGGGTATGGGCCTCCGGTATCCTCACTCACTCGATGAAACACAGCGTAAGCGCTGTTTCACACCGGTTTTCTGTGAGGCCGTGGTATCACTCCGGTCGAGCCGGCCCATTCATGCCGAAATGTGGCTCTCCCACGGATAAAAGTCTTACACAGGTCATGAAATTAATAATAAAATACATAATCGTTATTATATATTAACATTTTAATATTCCAAATACTGTTTTCGCTTTCGTGGGCCATATTTGTTTAAGAAAAAGAACAAAAAAAATTCTTCGTACATCGAACCGAAGACCTCACGATCGCTTAGATATGTCTTGAGCCTAACCGTCTAAAAGTCGTTACTAATTGGCTGTAATATTTTCTTCCAGCGTCAAGACCTGGTGCACGTAGTGTTGAATGTAGTTAGACCAACTCCGGACACGTTGCTGGTGCGAGTGGAACTAGGCAAAGACGACAGCGACCCCTTCGTGCTGTGTGTGGCTCAGAAGAAGATCGCCACGAGACTCTCCAAGGAAATGCAGGATCTGGTATGTACAGTTTTTCTGCAGAGATTTTGTCTAAGAAAAAATCTGAGTTACACACAAAGAGTGCTGAACTCTTGTATAAGCTTTAAGATTTAAAAATACCCAAAAAAGCCTGTTACTTACATAATATGACATCGAACATCATAATCATGTCACATAAAAAAGAGATAAGACTGTTGGCCCTCTGTCTTGCGTTTAAAAGCAAAATATTTAAAGTTATTCTCTATTTTTATATAAATTAATTATATACAATACACAATACACCACAACAACAATACACAAGATAGTTATTATAATAGGGTTTCATTAAACAAAACAACACTGTGTTCAAAACCCTCTTTTGGCTTTGCCGAAAGTCAGGTAAAATCTAGTTTTATATCTGTAAAAAAAGCTTCTCTCCTTCCTTAAAAATCAAAGTTTTTCCATGTATTCTCGGTTTCATTTCGCATTCGCATTCTCAACAGCTTTTATAATAGTCCCCTGCTACATATGCCTCTCTTTCAAGAGGAGGTCTTGGCCTACCATACCTCGTTGACCAGAGTGGCCGGTATGGGGTTTTTTTTCGATGATGTACTATATAAAGTTGTGTCGTTTTCAGAGCGTGTTCTGCCCGGAGCGTCGTCCTGGCGACAAGCACGGCCTGCCGCCGACGCTGTCGGTGATGTCGGAGACAGCAGAAGCGTCGGCCGGCGTGCTGGACGCGCGGGTGCAGGCCGCGCTGGCGCAGTACCACGCGCACCTGCAGTACATACACATCTCCGATAGATACTCCGGGCCTAAACAGATGGAGTCAGTACCCTAAACAGCTTTTTTAAACTCTTCCAAACCTCAACTCTTTGAAATATTCCACTCGCAGTTGACTCGACTTAGCACGCACGCTGTAAACCTGTAGTTTTCAATGTTACTCGAACGTGTAGACACTTTCCTTATTGTTAAAAAACTAGAAACGAAACGACTTTCTGATTTAGTATAAAATGTACAAACGATAGTATAAATTATATATTAGGCTGCTGCCTATTTCAATGTATAATTTATACTATCGTTTGTTGGTACTTGATGGAACTTGTTGAAATACATTTTAGAATTATACTCACTTGTACTTATTCCACTATTTTAATTCAAAATCTCCAGAAATCTTGACCGGTTTCTTCACCATATGGCATCATCAAATAGTACAATAAGTACAAGTGAGTTTAGTTCTAGAATGTACTTCACTATGGACCCATCATTCTGCAAGACATGGCGGATAAATTGTTTTAAAAGGCCCTCTCTGCCTGGGTTCAATTTTGCAGATGTATTTTATTTTCAACCGAGCTATTCAACTATCTCTGTCAATTTTAATGTGTCCGAGGAACGTGACTGAAAAGACAGTGATCCTTTAAAGTAAAATACTTGAGCAAAAACATTATCAGTAATTTTCATACTTATTTTTATCTTAAGTCATTTTAACCATTCACCGTTGCCGATCGAGCCCATCAATTTAGGTACTCGCAACTGTCAAGTAAACTTAACAATAATTGGATGCGTTGATGTTCAGGGAGGGTGCGGTGGCGAAGCCCCCGGAGTGCGAGCGCGTGTTGCTCGTGAGCCTGGCGCTGGGGCCTGACGGTGGCGGCGACGAGGTGCGGCCGCTCCTGATGCTTGTGTTCCACCTCATGGACAAACTCAAGCGGCTACGGCTCAGCAAAGAGGTTAGCTCCACCAATGTACTTAAACTTGACAGCACGGTTGGCTTAGTGGCTTAAGAGTTTTCCGGATGGCGTAAAAAAGCGGTTCTCGGATCCCTCCCGTCGAAGGCGCAAAGTGGCACACCGTGTGGTTTCAGTCGGTTCGATTCCAACACCAAGCCGCCGCAAACCCCGGTGGGGTGAAGACCAGAGGGGGTTTCCATACATAAAAAGAAAGTTGTTTAAGAGGTTGAATACAGCATATCACCATTCCTATTCAATCCGTGGTTTAAGAGACATCCCCTGGAGCTAATTCAGTAGGACAATAGTTCTACAGACTACTGTGGAGAAGGAAAACTGGACAAACAGTTTAAACGGTTTGACCTAGTGGCTTAAGCGATTGGGTCCGGATGGCGTAAGGAAGCGGTTTCCGAACCCCTCCCGTCTCAGGCGCAGAGTGGCACACCGTGGTGGTTTAGTGGGTAGTCTGGCGAGTCAGTCAGGAGTCCCACACAAAGCGAACCCCCTGTCCCCGCAGGGGGGGAGCGAAGTGCGTAAAGGCATTCCACCACGTAAAAAAAAAAAAGTGGTTTAAGCGATCGCCACGTCACTTTCTACTGCGCCAAGTGTTTTAAATTCCACGTAGGGCAACACTTTGAATGATCCAGAAATTGTTGTTATTAGTATGTGCGTTTTTTGTGTCAGTTTCACGTATGTTTGTTAAGGCCCCGTGACAGACGATTTATATTCCTAATGAAAGAGTTGCTTTTTAAAAATAATAAAAAGAAAACTATGCTGCATCAGTATACTTTCTTTCGTAATTTATTTTATTGGTTTTATTAAATCCTGTGCATTTTAAGTTTGACCCTACATCTCTCTTTCACCCCACTAATTTAGGCTCTGGTAACAGCGAGTTTTATTATTATTACAGGAGCTAGGATGATGGATCTTCTGTGATCACCACAATGTCACAGAAAACTGGCACTAAATATTTTATTTCGGCTTCTGGTTTGGGGAACCTGCTCTTAACCATAACTCTATTATTATAATATAAGATTTTATGTAACACTAGCTTTTTCCCTTGGCTCCGCCCATATAAGTTGGTTATTGCGGCAAATAGTAGCTTATGTGTTATTCTGATAAGTAAGCTATATTACTGTAAAGTTTTATTAAAATTCATTCAGTAGTTTTTACGTGAAAGAATAACAAACATACATCCATACTTACAAACTTAAGCTTTTATAATACTAGTTTATATCCGCGGCTCCGCCCGTGTATGTGTCGGTTATCGCGGCAAATAGGAGCCTATGTGTTATTCTGATGTATAAGCTATATTACTGTAAAGTTTCATCTAAATCCGTTGAGTAGTTTTTACGTGAAAGAGTAACAAACATCTATCCATACAAACTTTCGCATTTATAATATTAATAGGATTCTCTTCTACCGAAACACTCTTCGGAAATCTTCCAACCCTATAATATCTTTACTCCAAGCTTTTATCATAAAAATGTTCAATCAATCAATCAACAACCCATAATGTCCCACTGCTGGGCTCGGGTCTCCTCTCAGAAGAGGGTTAAGGCCATACGTCCCCACGCTGGCCAAGTGCGGATTGGGGACTGGCAAGACAACGTTGTGGCTACGTAATCTTACCGTTGGATGTTTTTAAACCGCCCGAAGGCCTCCAACTAAGCTTCACGACTGTTATCCTATGATAACAACCGGGACCGACTGCTTAACGTGACCTCCGAATCACGGAGACGCTCATGGTAACATGCCACCAGCGGTCACCCATCCAGGTACTGACCGCGCCGTCGTTGCTTGCCCTCGCTGATTGTTTCTAATCACCGAGTGCAACTGGGCTATGAGCGCCTTTATAAAAATGTTAATAAAGCATAATTACAATAAAATTCCAGGCATTGGCTAAATGCGAGAAGCGTCGTCAGAAGGTGGCAGAAGCTTGGCTTCGTGGGGCTCATGCTGCCAGGCAGGAGCAAGCCGCCCAACGCAGAGAAGAAAAACGGAAACAAGAGAAAGAAAGAATACTGGCGGTGAGTCTCATTTTTATTGTAGTTTCACAGATTGCTTTAATATTGACGTATTAAAAGGGCATCGTATAATAATTTATAGTACAGTATTAACCACAGATAAACACCAGAATAATTGTAGTCTCAAAATAGTAATGATACTTAAAACATATGCTATGATGGATGCGAGAAGCCGAGGATCGAACTAAGTGGCGTGAAATTGGAGAGGCCTATGTTCAGCAATGGGCTGCGATAGGCTGATGATGATTTTTTTTTTTTTTTTTATATTTGAGCTGCCAAAATGACTCTGCCCTGCCTGATGGAAAGCATGAGCAGAATCCAAGAGTGGTGGTCACCATCCTCAATGCGAAAAAGAACAATGCAGCATGGTGACCCACACTATGGCAGCCTGGGGGGAAAGAGGAGGGGGGTAGGGGGCGTTGGATTGGGGTATGGGCCTCCGGTATCCTCACTCACTCGATGAAACACAGCGTAAGCGCTGTTTCACACCGGTTTTCTGTGAGGCCGTGGTATCACTCCGGTCGAGCCGGCCCATTCATGCCGAAGCATGGCTCTCCCACGGTAAAAATGATGATGATGATGATGGTGATGCTATAATAATTTGGCTAACCTGAGGTTGATTCTAAGAAAACTTAGAATACTTAAACTGCCTTTCCAGGTATGACCCTCGCGTACAATACTTCTGAACTACATGTGTTTTTTCTCAGGAGAAAAAAAAGGGGACCTCCAATTTGGTTCTATAACTTTAAGGTTTGTCGCCTCCAGAACTCCGACAGTTACGAACCGAAATCCTATTTTATTTGACAGGGTAATACTTTCTGTTAGTCCAGAAAATGCCATATTATGGATGAAACGTTAAACAATGTAAAATACTATCAATTTGTTAATTGTTTCTTAAAATATCAAATGACTATAAAATCACTATGCATTTACTATGACGATATGAAGAAAATTAATACTTTAGAAGCGAAATAAAAAAAAATATTTGGAAAGTAATTATGGGGATAAACTTATATAATACACTAATAAAATGGCAGCAGTAGCTATGCTGACAATATTGTTATATGTAGTAAGAAATTAGATTTTCGCATTCTTGTTGTAGGAAGATGATCCTGAAAAGCAGCGTCGTTGGGAGTTAAAGGAGCAGAAACGTCAACAGAAACGCAAAACGCCAAAAATGAAGCAGTTGAAAGTGAAAGCGCTATGATTGGTCAAACAAAGTGTGGTCGGCCGAGCATTCAGTTGAATGCAATATTATTTACAGTAAACTTTTGTTATTTATCTTAAGTGTTACATACTCATGGCTGCGAATAAATGAATTTTAAGTTTATGGTTTGTTTTTGTTGCCATTACAGAAAAAATGTACTGAAGACTTGTTGAACTTTACTTATGTGAAAATGGAAATCAGCTAAGTTTCTACGAACACACAAACACGTCTCAAGAACTTTTAGTATTGTGGAGAATAAAGATATATATTTATAGTACAGGATCCCATTGCTCGATTCTGCAAGTATCTGTTTGGTTTTTGATGAAATTAATTTTAAATAAAAGTTATGGAAGTATTCAATGGATTAGCGATATAGCCTATAAAAAAATTAGCCACAATTACATTTAGATAGATAGAAAACTCTTTATTTGCAAACTATAATATTATAGTTAGAAGAGAGTACATAAAATATGAGCCGGAGTGTACAAAAGGCGGCCTTATTACCTTTTAATTAATTTTGTATAATTACTTTTGTAATATAAATTGCAGCTAAATGTCTTTAAAGCAATTTTACGTCATTTTAAAGAAAATGATTCTTCTTCTTTTGATGATATGGCAACCAGCCGGATCAGCTATTTCTGCCAATGTCAAGTATTTAATGTCTTCAATTCTAAGTCTTCCAAGTCTTCAAGTCTTCGTCGTGATGGAATTAATGATAAAAAATATAAAAAATGTGGATAACATGAAATGGGGACCGTCTTTCGCAAAAACAAAAAACGATCTCCCCAAAGAAAATGATGTAAAGGATAGACAAAAAAAAGTTGTCAGCTATCAGCCAGCCGCAACGCTAGAGTTGCCAGGTTTAAACAGGCATATTATTGTTATTTATCTATCATCATCATATTAGTTATCCGTGTTTTTAGAAATGTTTAACCTCTCCAGTGGTGAGTCGCGATTAGTTTTATATATCCTGTTTACAATAATCCATGACTGCCAGTTAAAAATGTTCGCAAGCAGAGGTTACCATTGTGGAGTGAGTGTTTGTAAGATGATATCTCCCGTACAGATGTAGGTACATTTACCACGACACATTGTTCCCAGTAAAGATGTTTGATAAGGCCAAAGAGTTCTTGAATTACTGCTTACATGAATATGGAGCGTGGGTAGATTCTTCACACGCAGACAGCAAGGTAACGAGAGGCCGTAGGATGCGGACAGCAGAACCGGATTTTGTGGTTCTTCTTCTTCTTTTGATGAGATGGCAACTAGCCGGATCAGCTATTTCTGCCTATCTCAAGTATTTAACGTCTTCAATTCTAAGTCTTTGAGTCCTCAAGTCTTCGTCTTGATGAAATTAATGATAAAAATTATAAAAAATGTGGATGACATGAAATGGGGACCGTCTTTCGAAAAAACTAAAATCGATCGCGTTTTTGTGGTTGAGAAATGCCAACAAGAGGTTCAAGCGGTCGACGTCTTTCAACTGAGATGATGTGACTATTCATGTGTCCACGACATATCACAGCAAGATCATCGTGTAAACGACAGAGGAGTCATAACGCAAGTGACCGTTAAAGATTAACTTTCTTTTTAAAGTCGTAACTTATTGACTGCCATTGACCGATTTCGAACTAACCGAATATCAAGACATCTGTCGTGGAAGCCACGCTTCGGCACGAATAGACCGGCTCGAACGGGTTATGCCACGGCTCCACAGAAAACCGGCGGTAAACAGCGCTTGCTTTGTGTTTCATCGAGTGAGTGGGGATAATGAAGGAGGTTTTGACGGGACTTTTACTGATAGGTAGCTGATGATATAAGGAGTAACTTAGGCTACTTTTTAGACTAGCTTCCGCGGTTATTCTCGTACTGCGGGGTTCAGTTAGTTAAGATATAAAATTTGAAAGATACTGAACAAGTCAGTTTAAAAATTAAGCCGTGACCTCCATTCAAAGCTATTTTAAATATGCCTAACAAATTATCACCTTTTTGTTTATTTTCTAACACATTTTCAATGAAACCACTCACCAAATTACTGAAAGCAATATTTATTTAAAATATTTGTTATTAAATAATATGAACAGATTAACAAAATATGTAAACAAACATAAGTATCTATTTCCTAAGTCACAAAGCTGTGTTTGACAAACAAAATTAATAATATATGGGCATATTGAAACGATAATTCAAATATGGTTTAAGAATATGTGAATGAGAGTATGAGATCTTTGAACAGTCTTAATAATTGCAATCATTAATTTATACAACAATAATTGGTACTTATGTTTAAAAATTAATTTATATATGGGATGACAGGAGTATGCTTGATATGAAGAGTTAATGAAGCCCGCATATGTGACTTAGACAAAAAAGCTCAATTTGTTCTCGATAAAAACCTCTATATTACAGTAACCATAAAACTCAAAAGACTCTTGTTAACAAGAAACAGTAAAATTTCAAATAATTGTCTAATACAGATACCAATATGCATCTAATTTGTACCAATTCTGATAAATTTTTGAGCAATTGTTTAAGTAATTATTATTTAAAAATAGCTGCACAATCATTTTAAAAAATCGATGGGGTAGATAATACATGCAAAATTAAATCAATTACACAAACAACCTAGGAACATTTATATCAGCATCTACATTTATCCATGTACAGTACAAATACACTGAAAAATCATCAACATTCATGTGATCACTTGAACTACGACTATTATCTGACCTCCAATACTCTTACTTAGAGTAAATATCAATTGAAGGTCAGCACACTAGATTTCTAGGTGTACAGATCCAAATGTTGTCATTCATCTACTTGTAACTTTTGAATTTGCGTAGAGACACAGTCCATATCAGGTGATGCTTCCGGCCCTGGAGCAGCTTCCACAGCGAGGTTCAGATTCTCTAGAGACTGGCAACGCTTTGCTGGACTTTTGGCACACTCGTGACTGTAACCGCTTGTCGACGGCTCTAATAAACTGTTTTTATACTCGTACGAGCTATCATTCACGTCACTACCGATCGCGTCCGAGTTTTCACTCTTAGTTCTGTGTCTGATGGGCAACACGTAGGGGCAGAGTCTGTTTTTGTTTGTAGCTCGTTTCATACAGTAACCCACCGTCACGTTGGATACGTAGCGAGTGTTCAGTCGCATTACTCTGTAATTTGATTTAGAGTCGTGTAAATATTCACGACGCGCTTCGGTTATTGCACTCAGCATGCCCAAGTCGTGCAAGGCTTTATCCAAATTATCCAGGTTCATGTGGCGAGATTTCTGTGAACAACGTAATTATTATAGCGATCATTTAAACTTTTACAACCTCATGAAACAAGGATATGTTGTTACATACACTTTTTTCAAATTCATTACATTTCATTCTGAATAATATCTAGAGAGAATTGCAGAAATATACATAAAAAACAGTGAAAATAAACATCACAAAAAAGTCATAATATGGAATGACAAATTTAACCACGTGTTGCCAGTACATTAAAAAAGAAAATAATACAGGCCAGTTTTATAATACATTTAACTCCAGTCCTTTAAATAAATCCTGGATGTAACAATAGTTGACAGTATCGTGCCAGTTTCGTTTAGCAGCGGAGGGGATATGGTACGGTATCGCACATTTAGACAATAATGACATGCAAAATTAAATTTTAAGAGACTAATTACATGCGCGAACCCATAATTTAAAATCATTAAAATAAATTATTTCTTTGTGGCGTATTCTTAGGCTCGCCAACCTGCCACAAACAAAGCAACAATATTGTCCATCTTATTAACAGCGCATCAACGTCTTTAAAAAATCTAACTTGTAAAAATAATAATTGTGATACACGGGTTGAGCGGCGCTCAAAAGCTAGTTTCAAAATAAATATATGTTTTTAGGACATCCTTCATGATTACTCTTCCTTTTGGCTTCGCCGTAGTTTGGTAAGAAGCACATAAAACGATGATTATTGTTACTAGGGGTAAACTGTCACTATCACTCACGGCCTACTCTTAGTAATCAAAACCTGCTAGGTTTTGATTACTAAGAGGACGTCTTATGGAAGATGTTTATAGGCTTCATAACTGGAATGGGCAAGTATCACCCACCTTTGATTTGCTTATAATAAATAATCAATCTTACATGCTATATTCCGTCATAGTTCAAATTATCATCATCATCATCGTCATCAGCCTATCGCAGTCCACTGCTGGACATAGGCCTCTCCAATTTCACGCCACTTAGTTCAATCTATGGCTTCTCGCATCCAGCTCCTGTCAGCCGTCTTGCGAAAATCATCGCTCCACCTGGCTTGTGGACGTACTACACTACGTTTGCCGAGACGCGGTCTCCACTCAAGAACTCGTTTACCCCAACGGTTATCGGTTCTTCGGCAAATATGGCCAGCCCACTGCCACTTCAGCTTGCTAATCCTGTGGGCTACGTCGATGACCCTGGTTCTTTGTCGGATCACCTCGTTTCTAATGCGATCCCTTAGAGAAACGCCGAGCATGTACCTCTCCATTGCACGCTGAGCGACTTTGAACTTATGGACCAGTCGAACCGTAAGTGTCCACGTTTCGGCTCCGTATGTCATTACGGGCAGGACGCACGCATTGAAGACTTTCGTCTTTAGGCACTGTGGGATCGATGATGAGAAGACCCGACGAAGTTTCCCAAACGCTGCCCAACCTAGCTGGATTCTTCTGTTCACCTCGTCCTCAAAGCTGTTTCTACCTAACTGCAAAGCCTGGCCGAGGTATACATATTTTTGAACAACTTCGAGAACGGCACCGTGTACCGCAACCGGTTCCGCCAAGGTCATGTTCATTGAACATGACCTTGGCGACGTTAGTAGGACCGCCAAACGAGTGGGTCTTGAAATGAACAAGGAAACTATGTCGAACCTCCATGGCGCACTCATTCTTCAATTAATTCATTATGAAAAAACACGTTTAAAAATGTACATACTTTGTTTATGTTTTTTATTCGTCATATCATTCAATGACAGATTTCAATATATTATAAATTATATATTAATTAACGGAATCAAGTTCAATTTAAAATATGGCTGAAATATTAAAAGAGTGGTTAACAGAAAGGTTACAACGACCTATAATGTGGGAAGCTGAAGCCTTTGGAGATATGATGAAAAATGGTTACGTGATTGCTGGTGTACTTCTAAGTTATGGGGTGATAGTCGGAGAAGATTATTATTTAATAAGACCCGGTAACAACATCGAAGAAGTAAAAAATAACTGGAAGTACATTAGACAATGGTTGTTATCATTAGATGTACACCTCAGTGACGTGGAACTAGAAAATTTAATGACTGGTAAAAGTTCTTCTTTATTACGCCTATTCTATACGTTATTTCTACATTTAGATAAAAAAGATCGAACTGATTTCATTAAACGAGAAAGAAAAATGGTCTCCGGCTTAGTAGAAAAATTGGGCCATAGATTTCAAGTAGATAAAATACCTGAAGAGGAAGAATCGTTTGTTGACAATCTTTCGAAGCCTTTGCTCAATGAGAAACATTTCATAGAATGGCAAAGAAAAAAATCCGCAAAAGTTAGAGATACATATGACTATATAAGACATAAATATTCCAAAATGGTAGATAAAATCAAAGAAAAAAATACACCTTTGAATTTAAAACAACCTATACCTCCTAAATTAACGTACAAGGAACGGAAAGATATGCATGAATTTTCTTTAAAACATCCTTGTCAGTTTCAAAATTACACATATGAACAGCTTCTTGCTTTAGAAGAAAAGGCATTGGAGCAAAAAAGCTCAATATCCAGCACAGACTGGGCTAAAAACTATATGGAGAATCTTCATACTAGAATACATAAAAAAACTGATTCTGAAGAATTTCAAAAGCAGCTAACAAATGTTCTTAGTGGTTCTATGTGGGAAATGTCAGTTGCAGAAGAAGAAACTAAACAGGACACAGAACTTGCTAAGAAAGTAATGAAACTGTCTCAATTTGAAAAACAAATGTGTACACAAATTATGGAAACTAAACAACAAGCACGCAACCTGTTCAACAACAGACTAAAGGCTCAAAAAGAATTTAGTGCACAAAGAGATGAGCAGTTCAATCAATTTCTTGATAATATCAAAGAACATATCCATTCAGAAGTTGAAGAAATAGATTTCGAAAAAAGAAGACAAGAAATACTCCACAAAAGGTTGTACGCTGAAAAAATGAAACGAAAACGTCAACATTATTACGAAATATGCTATGAAACTATGTTATCTATAGTTGACTATGCGACAAAGTATGGGTATTTTAAAAAGTTAATCGGTAATGATATTCCCAATCACTTTATTCGTGAATGGAAAACTTTGTATTATAAGCAACAGCCTATATTTGATATTTTGGAGCCAATGGAAGAAATATTAATAGAGCACAGTGAGGAGGAAAGACCGCCTCAAATCGAAGAAATTGTGAGATTAGAGTTAGATCGTCAAGAAACATTAAATGATTCAGATTTCATAGAATATCATAATTACTTACATCCATGGACTTTAGAATTACTAATTCCGAATTACAACCGCGAGTCTGATGAAAGAAAACACGAATATTTGGGTACGAGAATTTTAGGTCACGTAGTTTATACTTTACTTGAGATCAAATATCCATATCCACCACCTCGACCTCCAGCTGATTTACCAAATTACACGGCTAAAGCGATACTACGAGGCCTTCCAGATAGATCGATTACTGTACCTATGCAGTATTTGTTAAAATTAAGAAAAATACACGTAGTTCGACTTGAGAGTGCAATTAATTTTACTTTAAGACAGTTCAAATATGAGTTAATAGGATGCACAGATATTGAATTATCGTTTGATAAGTTTTTGGCGGCAGCTGAAGAAGAAGAAGAAAAAGAACTAATCAAATTAATGAAACTTGATGATGAATCCACATACAAACAAAGTGATTTAGCCATAGCGTCTATGCTCGGAGTAACTTCAGCAAACACCAAACAAACTCAAACTCCAAAAACCATACCTGAAGAAGAAATAGCTTTGTCTGCGGCTGCTGATCTTGGAAAATACGCATATGAATCACTTAATGCTGGTGATACTTTAACTGATTATCTTCTATCGGCAATGATAGTTGAATACCTTAAAGAACAAGATGATATTAGTGGATTTGTAATAATAAATTACCCAAATACATACAGAGAAGCACAAATTCTTGAGGAAACGTTTCTAGGTAGAGCTCCTCCCGATGATTCTGAACTTGATGACAGGGACGAAATTTACTTAGAAGAAAGCATTGCAAAACATCGTAAAAACGAAAAAGATCAGTTCAAGAATGTTAGGATATCTAGACTTGTTCATGATCCACATAAAAAGAAAATAGTAAAACCTTTTGAAAGTTACTTTACTTCCTATATTAATCTTAAACACACTGAAGATATCCTACAAGAACTCGTTGTATGGGACCTTAATGAAGAGAATTCTGAATTGATTGATCGATTTTATGCCGTCTTGGGTCTAAATTATAGTTTATACTATGAAATAGTTGATAAGGATTTGTTAGCGCAAATATGCAAGTATATAATTGGAGATTTGGTAATACCTTTGAAATCTTGTGAAACTTTATTTGGTGAGGGTGTTCTTAGTATAATTGATTTCCCAATATCTGAAGATAAAAGAACAAAATCTAAAATAGTCAAACCAGAAGTAAGTACTATGAGTAAATCCAGGGAGAAACTAAGCCGAAATAAATTGAGTAAAACTTTTATCAGTAATGAGTTAGAAGTAGTTAAAGAACCTTCTGTAGAACAATACCTCGAAGATAACATTTCGGAAGAAATAGAAGAAGTAGAAAAATCCGTACACAGTGTAGAAGAAATTAAAATATTACCGGGCGAAGAAGATTGGGATTATGTTGAATTACCAATTTCGGAACTAATTGGTATAGCTTTAGCAAATTGCTGGGAGGAAGTGGAACATATTTATATACGAGATTTAGAACAATTGTTTTTCGCAAAAAGGTTACAAATGAATTGTTTAATTCCATATGCTAGATATATCAAGGATAAAATGGAACAGATAATAACATTACCGTCAAATAAACAAGACTTAGTAAGTAGTTTTCAAAAGGAATACAATGATTTTGAAAACGATTGGCGAGATGTAAGTTTAGCGAAAAACGAATGGCACTGTCGAGTGAAAGAGTTGCAAAATAAACTGTATCATATTTGTGACGATAGAAAATTATATGCGGAACAGCAAAGGCAGTTATTAATACGTAATAATTGGACTATGGAAGAATTAACTAGTATGGCTAACACGTATATATCGTGCATGCAAACAGAGCTCAACAGGTAAGTTTACCTTCACTGTGAAGATATTGCGTATGTATTTTTTACATAATTTTTACATACATATTTTACATATGTGAAGACATTGTATTTGTTACATAGTAAAATGTCTATTTTTTCAGATCTATCATGACTTACCAAGCTTTACACGATTTTTACTTTTCTATGTTAAAGCGATTACCACCAAATGATAGATTAGCTTCAAAAGAGTTAACTAAAATATGTAAAGACTCTGACGAAATATCTGGAAGCAAGAAAGGGGGCGAAGACAAAGCTTACAGACAGCTAAAAGCAGCTTTTCAAGAACTACATTTAAAAAATATTGTCATTGATTACTCTAACAATCCATTCAACATGGTGATTGAAAACAATGTAAAGTTTGCTCTAAAAGTTATTAAGGATACGAATGAATCCTATAGAAGTCTAATAGCAAAAGAATATAGTGAAGTCGCTAAAATTCAACCAACAATAAAGAAGAAAGATGACAGTTCTTCTGACGATTCTGTGAATGAAGAAGAAGTATTCAAGCAGAATGCATTGAAATGTATTGAAGAGTGGACAGTGGGAATCAACGGAGAGATGTTCAGAGCAAGTCTACGAATACTTGCCTTACAATACAAATGTTATCGTGATATGAAACTATTTAATGATCATATATTTCGAACATTTATGGAAATACAAAACGATATCGATGTTTATTACATAAATGAGATAAAATCTGTAGATAGACTATGTAAATATTTACAAATGGCCGTTGAAAACGGACGTCGGATATCTGATAGTCTTATATTAGAACATGATACCTTTGTGATAGATCCAAATCTTTTGCAGTTTGCATCTCCAGAACCTCACTTAGACTTAGGTAAAATCAGTGAAATGATGGGAGAAATGGACTTTAAGATCAGTCAATTAGCCTCTTTGCGATCGCAATTAAAAATTGCTGCACTGAATGGTATCATTTTGCAACAGGCTTTCATCTATTTATTACAAGATTTTCTGTTCTTTGGAAAGGAATCTTGTGAAGGAAGTCTTTTCCCTGAAATATGGAAACGTGTAGATCCCGAGCAAGTTTCTAAGTTAGTGTATTTTTTATATGGAGATATGGTGTATGTTGACTGGCGAGATTTCCTAATTTACTGCCTGAATCTGCGATTTCCTAATTTGGATCAGTTACTAGAACTGCGTAAGAGTTTTAGATGCAAAGATCTTGCAGCTACCGAGTTAATTAGTAGAGATGAATTTATTGAAGAGGTTCTCTGGTTCGAATCAGATTTTGATCCCACAGAACAACGAGAATTACTTAGAAAAAATTTAATAAAACATTTCTTATTCGAATTATTTGAAACATCCCAGAATATGATGAATTATTCGGCATTTTTATTAGCATTCTGTAAAGATAATGATCCAGTTGAAGGCTTTGTTATGGCATTAGCCATGGCTGTGGGTAAGAAGATATGCCATAATATAGATGAATGTGAAGAAATAGTATGCAAATTGATTAAAGATAAACAGTACAGAGATGCTTGTCGAGCGTGTGCAGTGAAATGTGCCAACCAATTCCTTGATTTACTCTTAACAAAGACCGTTAATTATTGTGAAGGTATAACTATTACAGAACTCCAATACATACCTTCAGTTGAAGACAAAAAAGGTGGGAAAAAAGGGAAAAATGTGACGAAATCACACAGCGTTAAGAAAATTGAGGCATCTCAAAGCGCGCGTTTAGCAAAGATGTCAAGAAGCGCGGAGTCTAAAAATAAATTAACACAATCGGCTACAAATGTCAAGACTACATTTATTTGTCCTCCATGCCAGGAACTGGAGGAGAAAGAAACTAATTTAGAGGATAAAATCGAAAAGGTATTAGAAGAAGAAGCTAAGACTGAGCCCGAACCAGATCCCAACTTAGCTTATGCTGTTGGTCAAGACGTCATATGGAACGTTCTCCGTATTTGTTTACCTTGGCATTTTGTGTTGCTTCCTGAAAATAGGAAGACAGTGTATGTAGAACAAGTATCTGAGCTAATGAAGTTGTTGGAGGTAGACACTGACAGCGGAGATATTTACGTATGCAAGTTTGTCACAGACCCGAAGATATGCACGATGCTGAACAAGGCTAAAAAATTTACTATCATTTGTCTAGCGGATGTTCTCGACAAAGTTTTAATTTAATTTTGATTCATTTGTATTTTAGAGGGAAGGGTCTCTCGTTTACATCTACTACTTTATATAAAGTATCCCTAGTTGTTGGACACTAACCGTGATGACCCGTGAGACAGTCTATGGGAGTTTGGGTTATTTTTTATGATCACTCATATTTTTTTATTAGATTTTTGGGCATAGAACGCAGACACGATGTGATTTATTCGAGGAACTAAAGCCATCATTTCGGTTGTAAACATTTTGGGGTGCCTTCACTATAGAAAACAAAATGTACGAGGTACACTTCATTCTGCAGGTTGATAAACAATGTCTATCAATACTTTTATAAAAGACGACGTTATTACTCGTAGGTGTCGAGTAATAACTTGATTTTATGCATTTAAAAACTTCTGTCTCACGTTAATCCCTTCTGTATTAAATGTGTATATAATCTTATTTTTATAAATTTCGTTCTAAAGAATTGTTTCCCCTGCTATCCCCTGCTTTATTCTAGGTGAAAAAATGTGTGGACGCGAAACCAAATGTACCTTCCTTTCCGTTCCCTACCTTTTCGTTCTGATATCACAAGAATAGCGTGACCATGTATACTTAGGCCATAGAAATAGTATCTGCAGGGATGGCAGAGTGGTTTAAGCTTTTAAAGTTACTACTGCGTCAAGTGTCATGGGTTCAAACCTCACATGGAACGTTATATTGTTCACAATATATTTGTTCCACATATTACACATTCCGATCATATTTTGATCCACAAATAGTTTTTCTCAGTCTGGGTGTTTTGTATCCGTCTCGTGCATTTAAAGTCCCCCGCAACACAGGATTTATTTAGTAATATGCGATTTGTTTAAAAGAATGGATAGGTATTCTTTAATACTTTTAATGAAATTGTAGATTAGAAATCTAAAATTAAAGGAGTTTTGGTTAATTATATGCATTTGTTTTTGACACCTTCCTCCAGTATCAGTTTCTCTCGTAAAGTAGAAGTATCTTCATCATGGGCGTACCCAGGTTCTGGGTCTAATGAGGCAAATCAGATATTTTGAAATCACCTAGTCAAATTCATTCGTCACAAATGAACCTTTAAAAGGTACTTTTTACTAAATACATCCGTATGTATACATGATACATAAACCAATATGTTTTTTTTTTGGCTGTCTTTTTGTGCCGGCCAATCTTTGGAACAGCTGGACCGATTTTGACGGGAGTTTCACTGGCAGGTAGCTGATTCAATAAGGAGTAACTTAGGCTACTTGTTTAGACTAGCTTTGGTGTTACAAGCGTTTCTAAATGTACATCAACAACACTTCAATTTTATTTATTTGTGTAGATTACATCCAAACAGAACAAGTGATCATTACACAGTAATTTGATCTAGGATAGAACTGAACCGTCGATCTCTAACTAGTTGTCAAAATCACTAATCACTATACCTACAGGGTCATTGCAGGATTGTCTAAACATTTTTTTTTTATGTATGGGCCTGCCAATGTGACTTTACTCCGCAAGATGGAAAGCATAAGCAGAATCCTAGAGTGGTGGTCACCAAACTGATTGCGAATACAATAATTCAGCATGGTGACCCACACCATGGCGGCCCAGTGATGCTTCTGCATCATTGGACCTCCGGTCTCGCACTCACCAACGAAACACGACAGCTTGAACGCTGTCATTTTTCGTTGATCTTCTGTTCGAGGGTAGTACCGCCCTGGTCGAGTCGACCCGTTCGTGCTGATATCAGTGTGGCTCTACTACCTCTCTGGCTGCTAAAGCATGTAACGGAGACTAAGAGCACCCAGAACAGCAGTTTGCGGAACACACAGAGTTGTCTCATGTGGGGTTCGAACCAACAACACTCGTCGTTTTAACACTACACCATGCGTACATGCAGCAGTGCAGTGTAAATAGAAATAAAATATTAATTTTGTAAGTTTTGTATTAAAATTTCAATAGGCCGACGTAGTGTGGGTCATGTCTGCATTCGGAATGAGTATGGTGACCACTGCTCTTGGATTCTGCTCATGCTGTCTATCAGACAGAGAAGAGTCACTTTGGCACGCTCATTTATAAAAAAAAATATATTAACTAGTTTTAAAGGTTCAATATCCAGGTAAGATTAAATTATACGTGAATGTTTACCGTCTTCAACTGTATTATTATTTTATTTAGTTTAAGTTAGCCTTTTGCTAAAGTCTACTAATAAGAAATTGAATTATTAATCAAGACACCGTAATATAATAATTACAGATATGACAAACATTTTCAATTTCGCAAAAAAAAGAAATAAAAACACAGATCACTTAATTAACTCGCTGAGGCTTGTCTATGCACTAAATCTTCTATTTCCGGAGCATAACTTCAATTCCGGCACAACGACGGCAGCGCACTAAACGGCGGGAATTAATCCGGAAACAATTGGACAGGCACAATACCGAAGCTGCAAGGTTTGATAACTTGGTAGGTTAATAAGACGAAGCTAGAGATCGTTTTTTGTTTTTGCGAAAGACGGTCCCCATTTCATGTCATCCACATTTTTTATATTTTTTTATCATTAATTCCATCACGACGAAGACTTGAAGACTCGAAGACTTGAAATACTTGTCATTGGCAGAAATAGCTGAACCGGCTGATTGCCATATCATCAAAAGAAGAAGACGAAGCTATTTGCGCATCTTGTCGTCCAGATCGTTCGTATTATCCTAATTGAAATGATTAATGCGAATGTTAGCTTCTTTGTTTGTTATGCTTTCACTTATTAAAATTGATTTTAAACAATTTTCACCATTAGAAACTACATTATCAGTAATTTATATAGGATACTTTTTACAGCGATAACCAATTTACATGCAGATAATGGCAAAAGCTAATAGACAACGTAATATCCCGTATAATAGACAAAATTGGACAAACACAATACCAAAGCTGCTAGGTTTTTTACCTTCCTAATTATAAGCGTACGAAAGATGTTTGTCTATCAGTGCATTCGTAAATACCACAAGCATACCGTACCACTTCTTCAACCTTCGGGTAAAAGAAAAGATAAGGGTCCAATCCCAAGGGTAAGAAGCAAATTTGCTCAGCAACGGTATAGCAACATTGCACCTAGGTTGTTCAAATAATTAAACCTACAGTATCAGACCAGATACTTATCAAATTATCAAATTTAAAGGATTACCAAGATATGGCTTGGGAGATTTGGCTACGATGATGTAAAGGATTTGCTTTCAATAGTGACTTAGTTCAAATTTTTACGAACTCATAGACACGCGCACACACACACACACAAACACACACACACACACATATACGCAAAATTAACAGATCAATTATGTAAGTATGTTTCATGTATGTTCCAATTGTAAACCTTTATTGTATCCTTATTTTTTTTGGGGAGTTTAAGATTCCCGACACACAGCTCACGCTAGTTTGGGAATCAGGGCTTGCACTTGAATTGTACCCATACTTTGTTACAATAAATAAATAAATAAATAAATAAATTTTAAGTATACCGAGATGTAAAATATTGAATAGAAATATTGATATAATTCTTCTTTTTTATCGTCTCAGGCATTCGTATAATAGACAATCTTTGTTTTATTTACAGTAGTTAGCAAATAAGAACACAACAAACAACTAGTAGAACACCTTACTTGTAAGGTATTTTAATTTTGTTGAGAGTCGGTCAGGGATTATTCTTACCCCGGGAAAGAAAAAAATCACTATGTGGACTTAATTATCTAGGATGTTTTATAAAACATCAAATTATTATCTTAATTTTTCTAGGATGTTTTACAAAAAACAAATGTTCGGCCGACTCGACCAGATACTCGGCCTCACAGAAAACCGGTGTGAAACAGTGCTTGCGCTGTGTTTCACCGAGTGAGTGAGAATACCGGAGGCCTCCCCAAAACAACGCACTTGTGACGCCTCTGGTGTTGCGAGTGTCCATAAGTGGTGGTAATCGCTTACCATCAGGCTATAGTCTGCTCGTTTGCCTGTTAGTCAACAAAAAAAGTACTTTTTAAAAATTTTTAAAAACTGTTTACTGTAAAGTATTTCATCTTCATCAACAGCCTTTTAAAGTCCACTGCTGGACATGGGCCTTTCCTTAAAAAGGAGGTTTTGGCTTAATATTTATTATTTTAAATGTAAAAGCTTCCGAAATGCTTCAAAGCTGCTGATAGAAACCATGAGCAGAATTTAAGAACGGTGGTTACCATTGCACAATTTGCACATGCGGACAATGCAGCATGGTGACCTACATTATGGCAGTCTAGGGCGATGCTTTTTCACACTCCGTTCAAAGGACCCAGGATCATAGAGGCAGGAAAACATGGGATTTGACTGTTCGGTACAAGAAGGAAGTTTCAAACCGTTTAGTTTGAGAGTAATTAGTAGAGTGGATATTTCACAGTTATTGGGAATTTCTCACCGACTTGCTTTGCATAGCCCAAATTCTTTCTTTAGAAATTTGTAAACATCCATGTGTCCTTTGTTATCGTTGCTAGGTAAACAAACATAAGTTTCGTCGTAAGTGGAACTAATCTCCTTGCTACAGACTACTGCAGTCAGTGGTAGACGATGAACAATTGTGTGACTTTCAAGAACATCATAAAGAAATTCTGTCGCATCATCACACGATTCCTAAGTTAAGTCCGCTCATTTATTTATACTTTAATACTTTGTAAATAATCAAGGATTACAAAGAGCGTTTTAAAAATGTATGGTCTTAGTAATGCCTATGATCTTGCAAGATTCCGTAGAAACTGACCCTTAGAGCAAATCAACCATGACTTGCCCTTTTTTATGAAATAGGGGGCAAACGAGTAGATGTACCGCCTAATGGAAAGGGATTACTGACGCCCATGGACACCCGCAACACCAGAGGCGTCACAAGTACGTTGCCAGCTTTTAAGAAGAGTACGCTCTTTTCTTGAAGGTTTGAAGGACGTATGGGTCCTAAAGGTCAGTATGACTTTCAGATTGATAAGTTACTTTAATTCAAAGAGGCTACACACATACAAACAGTAATTACGCCTCTATCTTGCTGTGACAAATGAATTATATAGGCTATGGATAGGCTAAGGAGTCATATACACGATATGTATATAGTCAATGGTAGATGTAACGTAACAGTTCTCCATTGCCACTGAGTTCAGTGCATTGCGTAAAGTTTCAATATTAGCCAATAATGGTTGCCGCAGATCCTCGTAGCTGCCGCTGACACATCGTTGACGGTTGAAGGCTTCGACGGAATTCATTTCTGTGTTTGATAGCATACCACTCGTGAATATGAAGCATTAGTTTGCAGCTGTGCTGTCAATTTCAGTTGTCAATATACTAAACTAACTTACGCTTTCTTTCTTCTTATTGATACTATTATGTGTATATTTTGACACAAAATCTAAAGTGACATATACATCTCAGCCTATAAGTGATATTGTGGATGAAACGTTAAAATAACTAAATTACTCTACGATAAAGCCATTATTCAAAAGTTGGAGTTGAACATAACCAAAAAATAATTCCCTTACTCTAAAAAAGCCTTCAAAGGTTCGAAGTAAAGTATTGAGATGACATTTCTACCTCCAGGTCATACATATTTTCACTACCTTATTGCGGAATTTCAACAGCAACTTCTCCGTGTGTTAGTAATCAGCTATACAAAGAAGATCAATCGTACTGGAACCATACGCCTTAGCTGACAAGGAGAGTAAAAAACTAAATGGCGCGATTGAAAGTCAACCGTTTGAAATACAACTCCTTACTTGGTCGAGATAAGCGTTCGTGTTCACTGCAAGAATGTTTGGAAAACAAGCGGGAATTCAGAAGGTCCTATAAGAACTGGATTCTTTTGGGACTCATGCTAATGTGTTTGCATTTCATGTACCAGTATTTTAACCTCAATGATAATGGACTGGAATATGGAACCGAATCTACTCCTGTCTTAAAGGATCCTGGAGGTAAGCATGAGTATTATTTTATACATGAGTTAGGCATGGTGGTAAAAGGGATTCAAACATATTGTTAATACCTAGCTGTTCCAGAATTAATCATAATTAAGGCGCAGTATGGCTCACAATTTGATTTTAGTCAGCTGTAATCAAACACGCTGCCTCATTGAAAACCCCGGTATACTGAAGTCACTTTTCCGCACTATAAAAATTCATCTAATGGGCCGACTCGATCGTGATGACACAACGCCCTCACAGAAAACCCTTTCCCTGAGTGAGTAAGGATACAGGAGGGCCATACCCCAATCTCTCCCCAATCTACCTATCTACCCGTACCTTAACTTCTCCCCTATCCCCCTCTCAATCCCCCTCCCCATGCCTCAACTTCTCCTTCATCCCTTACCCATACCACAAAGATCTGCAACGTATTTGTGACGTCTCTGGTGTTGCGGATGTCCAAGGGCCATGGTAATCACTTACCATCTGGCGATACGTATGCTCGTTTGCTCCCTATTCTATAAAAAAAACCAACTATGGACTGCGATGGGCTGATGATAAATTTATCTATTCTAGACTTTTCATCATAGTGTTTTTCTATTTTACAGATGAACTATTAACCACAAAGGAACGTAGTAAATCGACGCCACCGATGGAGGAACTCCGTAACTTTTACAAACGTAATTCAGTTAAACCATTTACCTAAAGTACCTATATATTTACAAATTCTAGATTATGATCACAAACGTCTGTAACATTCGCCACTGAAAGATCTCATGAGGTCATTTTTTTAATTTCATGGTAGTTAATAATGTAATATGATGACAAATTAATAAAAAGGAATGTTGCCACTTCTATTTCCTTCCGTTGATATCAAAAGAGCCGACCAAGGAACATAATATACACGACAACATCACTACAATACCTTCTGGCTAGGGCGATGAAGTGCGCCAAAACCATCTTATAAAGAAAGGTGTACGTTCAGCAATGAATTATTAAAGGGTATTCACCATAATAATGATTAATAAAAAATTGGTGTATGTGTGCTAGGTACTCTGAATAACTAATTTTATACACTTTGAATATTGATTACCGTCGTCTTATAAGCAAGTTATAAATGATACCGAACTCCAGAGTAGGTATTTACTCTGCGATGTCTAACAAGCAAATGGACGCGCCCTGTATAGAGTGTATTTTTTAAGGCATGACAAAGTCGATGTCATTTCTACTACTACTATTAACAACTTATTATTTATAATAATTTTGGTTATCGCTGTGTCAGAACACACAAGTCAACTACTTTCAAACTAGGTAGAGGTTCTATTATAAAACCTAGATTGATTAATAGAATATTTATATAATTTTTCTCGTAAATACATACACAGTAGACTTAATAAATATTGCCTGGAGCTCAGTACATGTATTTTTTGTTTAATTTTTACATTCTGATTTAATTTGAATTTTTCTTTTAGTCGATTCTATTTTGGGGTTGGATTCTACACCTACTGTTGCTTCGGCTCTACCAAAATGTATTAATCATAAACATTCAGGTAAGTAATAGCTATATATTTAAATCATCCTGGAGTTACAATCCGGAAGATAAGCAAAATACGCGTTTAGAATTTATGAAATATTTTACACAGGTTTGCACGATTTTTTTAATGAGTACCCTCTTGAACAATCGTCGCTAGTCTCTGCGCGTAATAAAAATAACTTTTTTATGGAATAGGGGGCAATGAGCAGTCGTATCGCCTGATGGTAAACGATTACGGCCGCCTATGGACACCCGCAACACCAGAGGCGTCACTAGTGCGTTGCCGACCTTTGGGGGATGGGGATAGGGGGAAGGGTTGTGGTATGTACTTCCGGTATCCTCTCTTACTCACTCGGTGAAACACAGCGCGAGCGTTGTTTCACATCGGTTTTCTGTGAGGTCGTGATATCGCTCCGGTTGAGCCGGCCATTCATGCCGAAGCGTGGCTCTCCCGCGATAGACTTACATTCGATATAGTCACAGAGTGTCACAACCACTATTCATCCCATGGCTGTCGTAAGTGGCGACGGAAGCAAACTACGTATTACAATAATACTGAGAAGGAAATTTGGGAACTAACCTTATAGAAAAACTTCTGGCCAGCTTATAATTACAGGTCAAAACCTTCTCTCTAATGAAAAATCTACGTTCCACAGTAGACAGTTAAAGTTGTTGGTAATTTTCAGGTTCCAATACAGTTTTTGTATGTTGCAGGTGCATATCCATTAAATTTAACAAAAGTAGAATTAACTGAACTTACCTCTGACTTCTCCATGGTTCGGAGTGGGGGCTACTATCGCCCACCCAACTGTACATCTAAACAGAAAATTGCAATCGTAGTTGCTTTTCGGTATGTGCCCTTTTACTGTCTTTAAGTAGGTTTATTTTTGTATTTCTGACTACAATTGTCGTTTTTTTTTTATGACGAGCTGACTTGTCGCCTGAAACAAAGCGATTACCGACGCCCATGGTCACAAGTGTTTTGCCGGCCTTTTAAGAAGATGTACTCTAGTAGTAATTTGATACTACTAATTTCTGGCAGATTTCTTCAAAATACAATCGGCACAATTAAGGTGACCGCATTAGACAATCAAACAAGAAAAAGTTAAAAAACTGTAATCCAATTGCGTAAAATATTTGATAAAATTTATAAAACCTAAATCAATAGGCTATTTAAGAACGAAAAAAACACCCCATTTATTAATATCGGCTCAGTATTTAAGGATTTGCGGTGCAACATACGACTATATATAGACTACCGAAATTATTACACTTTTGGCTTCGCTGTAGTAGGGTAAAAATAAAACTCTTCACTATCAATAACAAGTCAAAATTTAAAATTTAAAATACCCCCTACCCTAGCACCTATTCGAGTAATCAAACCCCAAAATTCCTTACAAAAGCTGATACTCTTACACTGTTGAACCAATATTAACCACACATAGCTGAGAACCACCGCAACGAAACTTGCTTTTAAATGTAAAAACAGCATCGAAATCTTTCCATTTTTTTGAGTGTCACGATGCCACAGACAGATACATACGCACTAACATCGACGTCAAACGTATAACACTCGTCTTTTTGCGACGGGCTTAAAATGGTTTTTACTCGCGACAATCTATTTTTTTATTTTTACGCATTTTTCATTGTATGAAACAAAGCGTTCTCTTTTACACTTAATTAATTAGAACTGTATGTTATTGCAGTAGTCGAGATACAAATTTGGCGATATTTTTGACCAATATTCACCCGTTCTTAATGATGCAGCAACTTGAGTACCAGATATTCATTATTGAACAGTCAGGTAACATCGTTCTTGTAATATTAGTTAAATAATAATAAATTTTTCGGACATCTAACACACAACGCCATCTTTTTTATGATATAGAGGCAAATGAGCAGACGTACCGCCTGATAGTTTGCGATTAACGCCGCCTATGGACACCAGCACCACCAGAGGCCTCACAAGTGAGTTGCCGGTCTTTTAAGAAGGAGTACGCTCTAGTCCCAAACTAAGCAGAGCTTGTGTTATAGATAACAACTAATATATATACCTATATATATATTTTTATAAATACATACATATAATACACAGAAAACGCACGGGAATCGCACACTTCGCCACCGAGGCAGTTAACATAAGACCACTACCAAGATATTGTCCAAGATTTCATATATAGTTATTTAGTACATAGCATCTGAATTGTGTTGTGAGGAATTAAGAATATGGAGTATCCTCACTTCTATTCATACCGTGCGTGTCGCAAGAGATGACTAAGGGAGAAAGAAATCTTGAAACTAGCCGTAA
Organism: Hyphantria cunea; assembly: GCA_003709505.1. Taxonomy (NCBI): domain Eukaryota; kingdom Metazoa; phylum Arthropoda; class Insecta; order Lepidoptera; family Erebidae; genus Hyphantria; species Hyphantria cunea. Next base: position 1,423,921 of record PKRV01000076.1, read on the forward strand.
ACCACCCCGCCTGGCCGTAGCCTTCTGTATAAGGCTTCTAAAGACTGTTGACATGTTGGCTATAGATATGAACTTTGAAGATGGTGTGCTCACTTAAAAATACTTTGATTCAGAATGAGAAACGAAATTGTTGCCAATTAATAACTTGGATATTATAGTCATCATCTTCCTAGTCTGTATTATTCCCAAGATTTGGGATCGGCTACTAGTTCAACCGTCGTACGCTCCATGGCCGGCGGCGAGAGCAATTTACCGCGGTCGCGACCTTCTGCGAGGAAGTCATCTCGCAGAAGGAGGGGGCGGAGAAGGCCCAGGAGGACGATCTCTACTCGGACCCGATCCGCCGCCGGCGAACCGGGCGGCGGAGGCGCGCCTACCAGCGCCTCATGCCGCCCTGAGTGTGGCTGCGGATAGGCGGGACGGGTTTTCCCCCATCCGCTTCAGAGGCCACCCGCGAGGGAGGCGACGTTACGCGTGTGCCGTACGTCGCCCACTTTGAGAGTTTAACATCAAAAGACGGTGCCCGCTTCAGTGCGGGCAGGCGCTGGGAGGGGTCTGGATGGCGTAAGAAAGCGGTTCCCGGATCCTTCGCGTCTCAGGCGCAGAGTGGCACACCGTGGTGGTTTAGTGGGTAGTCTGGCTGGAGTCAGTCAGGAGTCCCACACAAAGCGAACCCCCCGTCCCCGCGGGGAGGGAGCAAAGTGTGAAAAGGCATTCCACCAGGTAAAAAAAAAAAAAAGTTGACAGTATATTTTTCGGATGGCGTAAGAAAGCTTTTCCCGGATCTCTCCCGTCTCAGGCGCAGAGTGGCACACCGTGTGGTTTTAGTCGGTTCGATTCCGACACACCGCCTCCCCGCAAGCCCTGGTGGGGTGAAGGCCAGAGGGGGTATCCACACGGAAAAAAAAATATTGTCAATATATTTGAGGGCACTGACTTCCCAATAACGTTTGCCATAGATGTTCATGACAACCGGGACCAACGGGTTAACGTGCTCTCCGAGGCACGGGCGGGAAACACTGCCATATTCCATACTCCGGCCTTCTATTAAGAATTTCTTGTAAGAAAATCTCAACAGCAGTCTAAACCGGAAATCGAACCCGAGACCTCTTGATCTGCAGTCACTTACGCTAACCACTGGACCAACGGGGCAGTTTACTTGAATAGTATAGTATTAAAAAATCATTGTAACGGCGGTCGTCCGGAATATCATACTATCCAAAACGACAAGAGCATCTTTTAATACAGGTAATCTTTTAGGAATTGGCGTCTTTAACAAGGGCCGTCTTTACAACGTGGGCTACAAGGAAGTAAATAAAATGAAAAAGTTTGAGTGCATAATTTTCCATGATGTGGATCTGTTGCCGATGAACCTGGAGATACAGTACGGCTGTCCAACGCTGCCCAGGCACATGAGCGCCTTTGTTAATGACACGGAGATAAAAAAAAGCGGGTAAATTTAATATTTATCATAACTAACCGTAGAGGAAATTTGTTCAGATAAGTTGATAACTTCACCAGAGGAAACCATCATTAATAACAGCCTTTAACCCCCAAATCCCTCAGTAAAAATAAAAGGAATCCCTTTTTTTTCGCGTGGGAACCCCTACGGGTCGTCACCCTGCCGTGGTTTGCAGTTGGGTGGTGTGACAAAATCGGACCGACTAAAACCACACGCTGTGCCACTCTGGGCCCGAGACGGGTGGTATCCAGGAGCTGCAGTTATTACGACATCCGGAATCCTCCCAGCGCCTACCTGCACTGAAGTTATATATGTTTGGCAGTCTGTGTTTGAGTCCGTTTGGTGACGGATTGAGAATATGGATTATAACCAACCCTACTCACTCCAGGAGTGTCGTAAGAGGCGACTAAGGAAAAAACCACGCAGGACTACATCAAGGAAAAGAGAAGGAAAACTTGAAGCAAACTCTATGCCAAACCGTCTTACCAGCGTGGTATACCAGGCCAAAACCTCCTTTCGTAGCAGAGGCTTATATCCTGCAGTGAACTTTTAAAGGCTTTTCATGTAATACCTTGGTCTTCTAATCGTCGATCCCACAGTCCTAAAGACGAAAGTCTACAATGCGTGCGTCCTACCCGTAATGACATACGGAGCCGAAACGTGGAACCTTACGGTACGGCTGGTCCATAAGCTTACAGCCACTCAGCGTGCTATAGAGAGGGCTATGCTCGGCGTTTCTCGGCGTTAAGTGATTGCATCAGAAATGAATTGATTCGACAAAGAACCAGGGTCATCGACATAGCCCACAGGATTAGCAAGCTCAAGTGGCTGTGGGCTTGCCACATTTACCGTTAAACCAATTACCGTTGGGATAAATGAGTTTTTGAGTGTAGACCGCGTAAAACGTAGACTAGGACGTGCACAGGCTAGGTGGAGTGATGAGAGTTGTGCAAGACGGCTGGCAGGAGCTGAATGGGAGAAGCCGAGGTTCAAACTGAGCGACGTGCAATTGGAGAGGCCTATGTCCAGTGGTGGACTGCGATAGGCTGATGATGATGATGATGATGTTGATAGTATTTTATGATGGATCTCATAAGAATCCTGGCGGTGAAAAAACCGTAAATTTTTCTCATAGCAAACGATTTTTTAATGCTCGATTCAATCAAAGACATCGATGTGATATATGTTGATTCATACATCTACACTACATCTACTAATCTTTAAATTTGATATGATTCTTTAACTTCTTTAAGTAAATATTTATTAGGATGGACTACGAATTCAAGTCGTTGTTCGGTGGCGTTGTATCATTAACTATGGAGATGATAATACGGACTAATGGATACTCTAATGTCTACTTCGGGTGGGGAGGCGAGGATAACGATATGTTGTGGAGGTATCGGATTAATTTTTAATTTCACATTTTTTCTTTCACCACCCACTCTTCGTTTTCCAGTTTTTCAAGTTCGTTGTGGGCAGCTCAGGACCGGTTTTTGTGCAGAGCCCTGCAGGTGGCGTATGTCCAGCTTTCAATTTCGGTTGAGTTGATGATGCTGATGTTTTCAGTAGCCGTTATCTACATCATTGTAATTTCTCTTTATTATAGTTCGATATTCATTTACTTACAAAGATAGTAGAACCACGCTGATTTCATCACGAACGGGCCGACCGGGGCGGTACTATCCTCGTACAGAAGAACGACGTGAAATGTCAGCTTTCGTGCTGTCTTGTTTCGTTGGTGAGTAGGAGACCGGAGGCCCGCATGTAAAAGCATCACTAGGCCACCAACATTATGACGTAATTTAATTTGCCTTTGTTTATTTTAGGCTGCGCGCTGTGGGGTATCCTATAGTTAGTTACAACAAAACCATCGGTGTATATTTAGTACTGCCACATATTCGTGCTCCTGCTAACGAATTCAGGTATGCAAATATCCTAATAATACTATTCTATCCTATTAGTATTTTAAATGCAAACTATTGTGAGGGTGTATGGATATTTGTAACTCTTCCCAAGCAAGAACTAATGAATGAATTTAGTTGTAACTTCATAGTAATATAGCTCATACATTATAATAATACATGGATTATTATCCGAATGCGAAAGAAGGAGGGTTTTATTTTTCAAGTGTATGAATGTAGTTATGTATGTATATTCCATGGGCATGCCCTAGAGCCTAAACGGCTTGTCGTATTTTTATGCGAGTTGTGTCAACAGATTCGTCTTAGTCGCGAGAGTGACTTTTTTAAATAATTCATTACTTGTTTACTTCTACTATTTGCGCTATTTACAACATGTAAGCGGGCGGAGCCTATTAAAGTTAGCTTAATATAAATTAGGAAATAGAGACTACAAGAGGTTTAGAAAGGGGCTTTAAAGAGAATTGATAAGCTTTACTTACGGAAAGGACTATGTCCAGCAATGGGCTGCTAAATGCTGCTGACGTACGTTGAATACAGATTATAATTGTTCCCAGGCGCCATTTCTATACAGACTGTATACCACATTCTTTCAGATAGTTTACAATGCTTTATTTTCAGGGATTATTTCTAAATAAATAAATATTTCGGATATCTAACACACAACGCCATCTAGTCCCAAGCTAAGCAGAGCTTGTCTTATGGGTACTAGACAACTGATATAAATGCATATATACTTTTTTTTTAAAATATACACATATTATACATAGAAAGCACCCGAACTCCGAAACAAATATTTGCAGATAATACAAATATTTGGTCCGACCCGAAAATCGATTCAGAGACCTCAAGCACAGCAGTCGTATACGCTACCACTGTAAAAAAAGTAAAAAAAAATGTTTGTAAGGTAGAAAAGTATTTAATTTGATTGGCTTTTAGACGCAAAAGGTATGCTTGTTTTATACCTCTCAATCTCTAGTGTTATGATTAAATATTAGCAATTTACCTAGCTCTACTTAGTTCCATGATAAATTTAATTATCTTCGGTCTTGGTTTAACGCAGTTCGGTTAAGCTAGCGCGTTGTATAATTGAATGATATTGCATGTTAACATAAACTTGATTATTCTATTTATATTTCAGTAGTTATTTGTATTAAGTTAGCTCTGGATAATAGACTATAGAAACGACAGAGACAAAACTACTTAAGAATTTGAGTCTAAAATACTATTTTTTTCAGGCATCACCTTCTTGCTACCGGTTTAGACAGATATAAGACAGATGGCTTATCGAATTTAGAATATGAAGTCTTTGCAATTAGTCGATTCCATCTTTATACTCTCATCGTGGCAGACATAAACCCTCGGAAGGAGAATATTTCCATGTGGTACACGCATATTGGCTAAGAATAAATTGTTGTTTTTAATATTTAATATTTAAAATCTGAAATTGGCACAGCAAATTTATATTTGACCAAATATTTGATCAAAATTAGCCAAAACATGACTGTGAATGTATATTAATGTGTAATAAAGAACGTTCATTTGATAATGTGTATTGTGTGTTTGTTCTGCATACGTGTATAGTGGTAAAATGATAACGAAGCTTCTATAAGTAAAGGTATCTTAATGGATATATTTACGTATGCAAATTTACCACTAGCCATTCCATGGACATCTAGCTCCATAGGGGTAAAGTACTACAGCCTAAGTCCTCCATAGCCCCCGACTCCTCAAAGCTTTCACGAGAAATTATACTAGAAAACGGATATTTTAAATTAGTAAGATTATTTTTTATGCATTGACAACATCTAATTTTCGTTGTAAGGGATACATAAAATGCCTTTTGTCATGAAAGATGTTCCATAAGAAGAACTTTGATTAGAATGATTATTATCGTTAGGCATCCTTGATCCTCACTCCTTGATTATAATCATTAAGCATCTATAATGACTCTTCTACACGTACACAGATGCGTCCGCAGATATCGCATAAAAATAGCACCTAAAAGCATGTCCCGTATTTTAAAGGATGATTACTGATAGTTTAAAAAAGAATAGGATGGTAAAATCAAAACAACTGTATAACCGGTACATAAAGGGAGGTATTGTTTAGGATTATAAAGTCCCCGGTGGCTTATGGTATACTTTTTGACGGTTTCGGGACTTTCCACATAACAAAAAACGTACCATAAAGGCTAATTGTTGTCTGGTCTTGGCGGTGCACCTATTCAGGTTCGGGTACAACACCTTGGTAGAACCCAGAACAGGAAACGTATATAAGAAACATTTAAAAAGATAAGATAGATAATAAATATTAAACTTACGATAAGATATGACTCAATGATGCAGAAGAATCTTAACAAGTCGTCATACTGTGGGTCACCATGCTGCATTTCTACATTGTCTACATTCGCATTAGTATGGCGATCTTTTAGTTTCTGCTCATATTTATCATCAGGCCGAGTAGAGTTACTTTTGACGGCTCTAACTAGTTAAAAAGTATAGAGAAATTACACCCCTTTTTTTTACGTGTGGAAACCCCTCGGGCCTTCACCCCACCGGGGTTTACGGCAGGGCGGTTTGTCGGAATCGAACCGTCTAAAACCACACGGTGTGCCACTCTGCGCCTGAGACGGAAGAGATCCGGGAACCGCTTTCTTACGCCATCCGGACCCCTCCCAGAGAGAACCTAAGACATCAAGTAGATCCTAGCCATACATAGAAAAATCTTTAAAGTTACTTGAAAAAATACTGTGGTAATGCACATATTGTAACAACACGCCTCCAACTTAGCTTTGAAGTAAATAAAAAAAATAAGCCGTAGTAATCTTTGACGATGCAATTGCACAAAGATAGAATTGTCTATACAATAGATATTTATAAAATCATAAACAAGACTTTATGTTCCATTCTCAAGACGCATAGTTATTTCAATAAAACGCCTATATTGTCATCAAACAAAGATACTTTAAACACTCGAGGTTATTTACTGATAAGTAGAGTACGTATAAATCTTTATAGGATTGTCTGTCTGTATTTCAACAGTAGACGCCAGTGATTAGCAATGAGTTTTGAGAAAGTAGTCATAATTATGGGTGTTAGTTCGGGCATTGGAGCTGCCATTGCTGTTCAATTCGCAGAACAATTCGCCAATGTAGTACTCGAAGCAAGAAACGAAATGAAACTTAAAACGGTTGCTGAGAAATGCCAAAAACACGGCCCTAAACCATTAATAATTATTGCTGACTAGTTTATGCCCGCGGCTCCGCCCGCGTATAGGTCGGTTATCGCGGCAAATAGTAGCCTATGTTATTCTGGTGTATCAGCTAGATTACTGTTAAGTTTCATCCAAATCCGTTGAGTAGTTTTTACGTGAAAGAGTAACAAATATTCATCCATACAAACTTTCGCGTTTCTAATATTAATAGGATTTTACAAAGGATGATAATATTAAAGAAATAGTCGATGAAACAATCTCTCAGTTTCAAAAAATTGATATTTTTGTCCGATTTCGACGGGATAGCTGACTGGTACTGGCAGATAGCTGACGATGTAAGGATTACTTGAGCTACTTTTTTTGACTATCTTCGCCTCGCGACTCTACCTGACGTAACACTGCGGATTCAGCTAGTTTCTAAATAAATTGCTACATGTTCAAGTGTATTTTTTCATTATTAAGACCTTTTAAAAATACTATGACCTACCTACTTTAAAAAAAACTTACGAAACTTAGCGTAGAAATAAACCAAAATAAACAAAACAATCTTCCTATCTTTCGTCAGGCAGAAACAAAATGGATCCTATAATTCGAAGTGTGCAGTCGAAGTTTTTCATTTTACAGGCGTTTGCCGAGCATTTTCAGCAAAAAAGTACAATAAAGGCCGTGCGTAGCCTCGTTGAGGCTTTAGCCATATATCATTGGAATAGCTAGAAACAACGTTCACTTAAAATGGTATTTGAAATATTGAACGGGTGCGGGTTTAGCGGGAATACAATGAGTACACATAGTCTGTGGATTTTTTAACATTCCTATTTATTCAGCTTCGCAAATGACACATCTACGAACAAACAATATAAATAAAAAAGTCGGACAAGTGCCAGTCGAACTCGTTCGTAGTCGAATTCCGTACGTAGGATCGATGTGTATTAATGAAGAAGGTCTTCTTTATCAGTTTCTTCTAGTCACTCTTCTATATATAATAAACAACACCTACAGCTAAAACCAATAAGGAACCATGGTGAAGCAAAATTCGATAAAGGTTTCTTCGGAGAATACTACCAACATATTTATTTATTTGGACTACCAGTTACAGACTTACAATAGGAAACAGTAAATTCGCTAACAACATGTTAAAATGCACAATATGTTAGGGCACAACATGCACCAATAGTAACTAGTGTGAATAAGAAAAAAATCTACATATAAACAATAGACAAAAATAAGAACAAGAAAGAGGATGTTAGAAAAATTAAAGGGAAAACAAATTCAAGCAGATAAATTAAATAAAACGAATTGATATAATATAATAGATTTGGAAGATAGGCAACGGAACTCCATAATAAACCACCAACAAACAAGCCATGTTTGCACTGTTTTTTAAATATTTTATTGGTAGGCACGCTGTAATAATCCTATATACTGATTGATAGATAAATAGGCCTAGTAAAAGATCAGGGTTTATTTGTTTATATGTCCTTCTTCCTCACCAAAAAGCAACAATTTGACGTGATTAATGCCAAGAAGATTTTGTTAATATTAAATTACAAATGTGGAGTTTTGAGATTTTTCACTGAATTTGTGGTGTGCAACGATATATCGCCTATAAGTTAGCACACTTCATGAGTTTTGATTCTCTTAGGACTGTCGAAAAATTCGTTTTTGCTGAATTAACGGCCGTATCATTTTTTACGTAAACTCAGAGGTTTAATATTTTCCTAACTTCAGAGGACTATAGACTTGAGTATACGGTTTAAATTTCAACTCGATATCACGCGTTTCTGACATAAAAGGTCTTGACAGTCACAGACCGATAGACAACAAAGTGATCTTATAAAGGTTCCGTTATGTCCTTTTCAGATACGGAACCCTAAATGTGTTGGAAATTGAAATCTAATTTAACTATTTTTAATTGTAGGACTAACTCTCTCTCTCACACTTTGCATTTATTTTGTTGTAGAAGTTGGAATTCAGTGGTGGTGCATTTCCTTTTGCCTTTTTAACCGGTTCTGCCTTTAACTTTAAAGAGGTCAATGTAATAACACAATTAAAAGGATTTTGTAATTTAAAAAACATAAAAATAATTACATGTTTACGGACAGTATTGTAACTATGATTAGGTTTAATGAATTCAAGACTGGCTAAAACCATCAGTCTCTATTTACTGGTATTGTCGGCTAATATTAGGTTTTGACCACGTGACTTACTTAGCGTTGAGATGACGTCATTCCCATATATTAGCTAGTTTTCTATTATAATTTACGTTTGTAGAATGTTAAATCAAATAATTCTATGATGCGCACGATCGTACCGTCGAGAGCAGGTTGGTAGGAAATTAGTTCACACTCGAATGTATACACCTCTTAATATATATCTATAATATTAAGATCATCCTAAAATAGGATATCTACGTAACCACGAAAGTGTAGCTTATCGTGATCTGTCCTTGAATATATAGAGCAGTCCAACCTATTAGTGTGTTATTATTATTTATTTTACAATACAACTCCAGCATTAGGTATATGATGGTTGGTGGTATGAAAGTGTGATAGAAAATGAAGCACAAGCAAGTAGCACAAGGAAGCCAGTTTATATTGCACAGCAACACAGAAGAAATAGTTCACACCATACACAACTAAAATTACATAGAAATTAGGAATGAAGGAGTAAGTAAGATGATAATAGTGATAGCAAAATTAAATACACAATATTATATCCGTTCACGTAATTAGTACGTACGACCGACCGAGCTGTGAATGGAATGAAGTTCGCGTAATACAGACAGATATCGACTGGTCAGGCGACGCGAGCGCAGGGTCTTCGTAGGAATTTACGAAACTGGTTTTGGCAGCGAATCGACGGAACGTTTCCAATACACGATATGATTAATAGAATAATAAACTTATTTACTATTTTATGTATGCGATGTATATAAAATATGTTTGCATAAATAATTTTAATAGATGTAAATAGTTTTAGAATTTAGATAGAATTAGAGTTAAATAGAAATATATAAATAGCATGTATGTAATATATAGGCTACAGGTATAATCATCCTGTGTCGCGAATGAACACCCAAACTCAGAGCAACAATTTAAAGATTACACAAAAGCTGTCCCATGTGGGATTTGAACCCACAACATTTAGCAACCGCTTAAACCATTAGGCCAACCGTGCTGTCAAACAGTGGTGAGTTGGTGACGGATTAAGTATACGGAGTGTCACCACTCCTATTCATCCTGTGAGATGAATAAGGACGGTGACAATCCGAGGCGACTAAAGGAACAAACTAAAAGGACAACGTCACTACAAACTGTTGGTAGTTTTCATTTTACAGCTAATTGGTCTAAAGTAAGTTGAATAAAACTGCTCCTTAAGGTTTGGCCTCTCAGTCCTCAGTGCCTACAATGAAAGTATGTAATAGCTGTATAGACCGAGAGCTGAATAGAGTTGAGTGTGCAAACTATGAGGACTGCATTCCATAAACAGTTTTGAACTGTTCTTTTGATGATATGGCAATCAGCCGGATCAGCTATTTCTGCCAATGTCAAGTATTTCAAGTCTTCAAGTCTTCTAGTCTTTAAGTCTTCGTCGCGGTGGAATTAATGATAAAAAATGTGGATCACATGAAATGGGAACCGTCTTTCGCAAAAACAAAAAACGATCTCCAAGTTTTGAACTCGGAACAGTTTGCAGATTATGATTTTGACAGCTGCCAGGTTTCTTGCACTATGTTTAAATCCTCTCCCCTTGGATACTGAGTAAATGGACTGAACAAAATGCTTTACAACAATTTTAATTGTTTCCAATAAAATGTCCAATTGTTTTTATGATTAAAGAAAGTTATACTCAACAGAATTCAAAAATAAAATTAAGCAAAAATTGTTGTAAAATAAAAAATATTAAGAAAAAACTAAATTATTACCTACATACTTAAATCATAAAAAAAAAAAAAATCAATCTCTTTTACTTTGACAGTCATAATACTGATAAAGCTGTCTTAGCTATCATTGACCGAATTATTGATTCAGTTCTGAAAATGTACATCTAAATATCAAGCAAAGGTTTGTTTCTTTAAGAAATTACAACCAAATTGTATTAAGTTTTGCAAATGTATTAATGTCTGTCTATTAACTGTCAGAATAAAAGAGATTGATTTGTTTTTTTTTATGATTATGTAAAGATTTGTGCTCTTGTAATATTTTTTTTAACCATTCTTGTTTCATATTTATTTTTTTATTTCTATTAAGTAGCTTTATATATCTGTAATAATAAAAAAAACAATTGGATATTTTCATTAAAATAATTTTTAAAATTGTTGTAAAGCATTTGTTCAGTCCATTTACCTAATATATATTATAATAAACATTCTGGACAATTAGCACACAACGCCATCTAGTCCCAAACTAAGCAGAGCTTGTATTATGGGTATTAGTTAACTGATATAAATACACAAAAACACCCAAACTCCGAAATAAATATTGATTGATCGATCCCGAAGTCTAAACACACGCAGTCACTTACGCTACCGCTGCGCCACCGAGGCAGTCAGTATATTAGTTTCTTATATATATATATATATATATTTATTACTTAGTATTATGTTATCCTTGGATATCATCGAGGATATCCAAGGATAAAAGAATACTAAGAATCCTCCTGGCAATATTCAAAATCTCTGCAAGTTTTTTCAAGTTCAAAAGTACTTCAATATAAAATAAAAATGTGTATAATTTCATTCATTTTATACACATTAAATTAACGTTTTGAATAAACATAGTTTAAATTACGAATCTACAAGATTTTCAGTTGCCATGTTCCTATCAACTACAAAAAAAAACACTTAAATCACTGAGTCTCCTGTTATTCACTATATTCTGAGCCGCCACTATTTAAAAATAAGCATGTTTGAATATTGATAAGAACCAAGATGAAATTGAATTCCAGTTAATATAATTACATGATAGATGTCACTATGTGCATTATTTTTAAATTCAGTGAAACTCAAAATTACAACTATATATTACAATAGTTTAAAGAGACTAAAACTTAAACATTAAAATTACAATAATACAGATAAACGTTCCTGTACAAATCTCTAAATATGATCTGCGTTTTATGAAACGTTTGAAAATGTGTTACCACGTTATGAATTTTCAGCCACAATGGGGTAAATTCCTAACAAATTGTAACTATTGAAATAATTGTAAGAACAAATAATTTTGAAAACGTGACATGTCTTTATTAATTCAGGGTGAAATATCGTTATTCTTTTACTACCAATAAATTAAGTTCATAACATAAACTCTTTAACTGTTGTAAATTAAAATGCTCTCAGGTACTGATACCTAGTAGTGGACATTGAACGAAACTTTAACGTTGGAACAAAACCTCTTTTAAACTGGCAGCACCGGCTGGGTCTTACTGATAATATGTCAGTTGATTTTTGCGGTTTGGAGTAGACGGTGACGATACATGTGGATTTACCGCATTCACAATATTTCATATTTTCGCACTTTCACCTATTTTGCCAACTATATTGTGTCATAAGTTACGTTTCAGCACTGAAGTAATCTTAGGACATTTAATATACGATTCCGGTGGTTACAGTTAACAAAATTGTGTAGGCAGTGTATTATTTAGACATACTTGTTTTTTGTGAATTTTGGCACGAATTTTTGGAGTAAGTTGTTCAGTTCAGAACATAACAACTGGACTGATTAAAAGGTAAGAAATAAATTTATCTCACTGTCAAATGTTGTGGTTTTTAAAGTATATACGCTTCATTCGTGTTGTGGTTCTAAATATAGAAACTTGTTTTTATGAGTAATTTTGTTTAGGTTCCTTTTAGTTATAAAATATACACATAGGTAAATCTTTTATTTTTTTATAGCACTTTTTTAGTGCCATAGTGCAGTAAAATTGCGTTTTACTTCCATGCCTAGTAATATGCATAACATGAAGTTATATTAGTAAGGTATTGCTTAAGTTATTATGAGTATTTATAGAGTCAACATGGTTCTATGGTTATTAGATTAAAATATATTGAAAACTTGAAATTATCATTATAAATTAAGACTAATAAGTGTCTTGTCACTACCCACACTTGGTCCCTACCTACACTTTTAATTCAGTAAATAAATATTTCGGTTGTATTCAATTATCTTCTCTTCTAAATTAATATATATTATTCACTAAAAATATGTCTATATTTATTTATATTACAAAAACAGACAAATTAAGTTTTATTTTTTTTACCCCCCAAATTCTGTGCATACCATAGAGTAGAATTTTCATAGATCATTACTAAATAGTTTTTAGTTAGTTGTTACATAATAGAATAATAATTCACCACTCCAGTATTGATATGACCTTCATGAGGCAAGTATCATTGTCTTGAAGATATACCTATTAAAGTGATTGTACTATAATTTTATTATAGTACATACTTTTTTTTGGAAAATTTCTAACAGATTTGTCACAAGTTTAAGTTCTTAAAAGAAATTATTAGAAGCAGAATAAAATATCTTTTCTGAATTTCATTCAACTAGATTGCATATGAAATTTGTATTCCAATTTTAAATTAACTTTCAAATACTAATATTTTCTTCATACCAATCAAGGATTATGTAAAAAAGTGCATTAAAAGTGATAATAAAGTTTTTAGATATCTATATTTTTTTCTTTTATATAAAAAAGAGTATATAATTGAATGTAATAAAACAGTTTTCTCGTCTTAAAGCAATATTTATCATCTTAAATGAAGTCGTTCCTGCTGACTATTCGTTTGGTCCTGTAGAACTAATCAACGGTTTTAATGCAGTTTTCAGCAATAGATAGGGCAATTAAAGAGGGAGCTTTATATGGGTAATAGATGCATGCAGAGCATTTTAAAGTATTACATAAAATAGTTGGCTGTTGTTGCTTTAGAATATTACAATTATCAGGTAGATCCATAAATGACCTTAAACTCTGTATTTATAATAGAAACATTTACATAATTTTAGCTATAAATGTTTTGTTTATCATATCTCCACTAAAACCAAAAAATTGATGTTTCAAAATTAGCCTTATTTCAAACACATTAGAGCTTATAATGATGATGGTAACAAAACTAGTTTATTCAAACTATTATTAGTAGTGTTAGTTTGACCTTATCTATATGTTTCTGCTCCGATAAATTAATCTGAGTTGCATTTGTTTATTATCAAACCATATTTCTGGTTAGAACTAGCACAGATGATATCTGTGAGGGGTAATTATGTTGAATATGTTATTACCTTCTATCAGTATAAATTAATGTCAATATTTGTATTTTTTTTACTAATCTCTGGTATGGTTGGACCGATTTTGACAGGGACTTTCAGTGACCATCACAGACTCAATTGTGAGAACATTATGTCGAAGTTAGTTGTGCTAAAAGTCCTTAAAAAAATTATATGGTTTGTGAAATATTATTACTTTATAAGGAGAAACTTAGACAAAATTAAAACCAATTCAATAGTAAACAACATCCGAATTTAAAGCAACAAAAACCGTGTATAACTCGCAGAGTGCAGCTAGTACTCATATAAAGTGTACAGTATAAACATACATACTATATTTACTGTTAGAATGTAAATGGCTTATGTAGTAATGTAAAATTATACTCTACAACTACATTCTGCCAAATTAATAATTATGAACCAGTCTTGTGTTGCCTGCATTCAACGGTAACTTTTACTGTAACTTTTAACTTTAACATAAACTACTATAAATATGTGCAGGTAAAAAAAAAATCCACTCAAATGTTATTTTGCATATAAAAACCATAATAAAAAAATCTTTAAGGAAAATGATTTTTTATTTCTCCACTGGCTTGAAATTCAGACGATGTAGGTTGGATTCGCACTCAGGACAAATAATTCTATGATGAGCGCAATTATTTATTCTGTGCCCTGGGTAATAATTTTTCTACTATGTACTACACTATTATACACATATGTTGCATTGTCTACATTTACAATTAGTATGGTTACTTCTGCTATTGGATTCTGTTCATGCTTACCATCATGCAAAATAGAGTCACTTTGGCAGGCTCAAATATCAAAATAATAATTTAAAATATTGTTCGTTTATCAGTAGGCTGGGTAGCATAGTACATACTTTGGCTTTGTGTAAAATTTTACATATTATTCTTTGAATTTGTTGAAGTTGAAGCTACCAGTTTATTTTATTCATCCACTATAAAGCCTAACAAGATTTTGATTTAAAGTTGTATGCCAAAAATGACAATAGTGTTTTCTTGCCTGTTAGACATTGAAACCCCTTCCTAGCCTTTAGCTTAATAGTAGTATAAAAAGTAAGATACAAGACCAGATACTAATAAATATTGACGCTTGCAACACTAGCTCATGAGTCTAAATTAAATATAATAATTTAATATATTCATTACATCTATATTCTACACATGACATATGTAATTTAAACCTGATTAACAGGTGTTCAATGCTACATCATGCTATTATATAACTGAAATTTATAATCGTCTGACTATTTCCCTTTATAACAAATAAAATATAAAATATAATATAAATAGTACAAAGGTGTTTGCCTTATTCCAGTAGAATCACCTGTTGTTAAAGGACTACCACCACCCATGAACCACTCGAGAAACAAAAGTGTGTTGCGTAACACTCCGGTTCAGCTGGACTATATCTGTCAAAGGGTTCAAGCTTAATTTGTAGGTTATATGTGGTATTCTGAACAAGTTTATTGTTTCAATATATTAAATTATTATTACGATTTTATCAATTTTTCGTTTTGTTTGTAAACTATTAATAAAAAAGAAAGCGCTTGCGCCTCCACCCCACCCTGTTTCTGCTAGGGTGACAGATGACTTCCTCGCAGAGGGTTGCGACCGCGATAAAATTGCTCTCGCCACCGGCTATGGGGCGTACGACGGCCGGTAGCGACAGATCTCTGATGACTGCACTGAGGGCCCGACGCTGCGGCGCCCAAGAGGGACACACCGCCAGCGTGTGCTTGCCCGAGTTCTGACGAGTGGTGGCAGGCGGGACTCCCGGGTTCCCTCCTGGCGACCGAGTACAGGTACTGCCAAAAGCAACAGTGCCCGGAAAGCACCTGCGTCAGTCGGAAGGAAAGGGTCCCGTGCTGCCGCCCTGTCTTCTATACCCATATCCTTTACCAACCTTCATTTTTCTTTGGCCTAAATTATATCAAGGGCTATTTAGCCGATCTAGCGAGATTAATAAACATGCATTCAAGCCGTCGTATTAAAAATAGGTAGTTGTTAAATAAACTTACTATAAGATATTGAATGTCATTTTTTTTTATAGAAAATGCTTCTTACAGAGAAGAGCCCCCAAAGACGTTACCTTACGTTTTCACCAATCAATTAATCAACAACCCATAATGTCCCGCTTCTGGGCTCGAGTCTCCTCAGAAGAGGGTTAAGGCCATACATCCCCACGCTGGCCAAGTGCGGGTTGGGGTACGTTTGCATATGGAAGCTAAAATGTTAACCAGTAATTATTAACGTGTAATCCTTTCTTTCAGTGTTTTCTCCCCTCCTATCCAAGACAAAGAAGCGTCTTAACTCCGGGTCCTATCCTAGCTCCACTACTTGCATGTATGGCTGGCTTTAAGATAAAGGCTTTGACACTAATATTATTGATATTTGCTTGCTTATTGTCTTACAGCATGTATCGGTATGTATTAGAACGTGTAGGCGATAGCAGAAAAAAATTATTACTGTTAGGTAGTATCTTTACTTATTAAACTTTGGAAAATTATGTAATAAAGAATGTTGTTATTGTTACTGCTTTTTTATTCCACTCAGTTATTGGAGTTAATGCAATTGTATACTTTTGTGTATATTTATCCTTGCCTCGATATGCTCTGGCCCATAGTCATTTTAAAGAAGTTGTTTAAAACCATCTTCGAACTTTCTTTCACTGCGGTATGGCCATAATAAATACCCTAGAGAATTTTACTTCCATTTCCCCTAAGGGGATTCATTTAAAAGTTTTTGTAAACGCAACATGTAATAGCATTCCTTGCTTAGCTTTCTATATTAATGCTATCCTAGTGGACGATGCATATCGTGTCAATTTTTAAAGCACACACAAACAATTTTTTATATATGTTTTAGCTTATAACGGAAGAATCGATGGCGAAAAAAGCAATAAGCAGTTGGTTAATGTAGAGGACAGCGCAAATATTCTAATGGTAAAAAAGTGTCCCCTTTGTAGTATATAAGGGATTTGCTGTTGGTGAAAGCCATACCTTTAAGCCGTAACGTGATCGTTTAACGTTCTTTTTATGGTTCACCAATGCCATTCCGGTCGAGTTGAAGCTAGACTAGCTCCATATAATTTTACTTCTTTAATGATCTGCAGAGACTCGAAAGCTTTGGTATTTCGTAGGTACTGATAAAGTTTAGTACGGATAAACGCAAAATTTGTACTAATTATTGTACTTAACGGGTCTTTTTCCGTGTTTATATCGCACGGAATTTACGTTCATGAATCAACACTATCACGTGCTTCATAGGTTTATTTTATTCTGACGTTTTGATTGTGTACCAAATCGTCCAATTCTTTTTGTTATTCATAAATAGTTAAATATAATACAGTCCTGAAGTATGGTAGGCATTGCTAGTTCAGAGGCAAAAAGAAAAAGTTCAATCTATTCTACAAACACGGATAGGTAAATATGGGATGTTTATTTGTAAAATTATACACATTTGAAACTTATAAGCACTCAAAGACACGTCTAGACTTGTATACAGGTACTAATATTAGCGGTACTAATATAAGGTACTAATATTACAAACAAAGCGGGGTGTGTGGGGGCGAACCACAATCTTTCGCCCCCAGCCAACCTCACCTGCACGCGGTGCACCCTGCTAGATAACAAACGAGGCTCTGGCGACCGACCGATGGCGGTATATCCATCCTAAAAGGCGTAACTAAATACAATAGGCCGGTGATGGGCAGCAGCGTCACCGGTGCAACAAGTTACGCCCTGCGATCACCAACCCGCCTGCCCAGCGTGGTGATTATGGGCTGACCCCCTCCATGAGTAAGCAACAGAAGCCACGGCCCCCAGTTCCCGGTAGTCCCGCTATTCCTGGTCATGGTGGCGACCACGGTTACGGCGGGACAGGGGGTGCTAAGAATCACCGGGTTACGGGAGGCCACCACAAAAGACTGACCCTGGCAACGTACAACGGCCGCACGTTACGGCTAGACTCGCATCTGGTACAACTTGAGGAGGAACTTGGGAAGATTAGGTGGCATATCTTAGGGTTATGTGAAGTCCGAAGAGAGGGGGAGGATACCATAATCCTGGACTCAGGTCACCTGATGTACTTCCGCGAGGGAGACCAACGATCCCAAGGTGGCGTGGGGTTTCTGGTAAACAAGTCGCTTTCTGGCAACGTTGTGGAAATTTCCAGTGTGTCGAACAGGGTAGCGTACCTCATTGTCAAGCTTACCGAGAGGTATAGCCTCAAGGTAATACAAGTGTACGCACCGACCTCGGCTCACTCAGACGATGAGGTGGAGGATATGTTCGATGACATATCGAGGGCCCTCCACTCCACTACTAAAACCCACTACAACGTTGTTATGGGTGACTTCAACGCCAAAGTGGGAGTACAAACTTGCGGCGAATCGGTAATAGGATCCCATGGATTTGGAAACAGGAATCATAGGGGGCAAATGCTCATCAACTTTCTCGAGCGGGAGGGGCTGTTTTTGATGAACTCATTTTTCGAGAAGCGGCCCCAAAGAAAGTGGACGTGGAAAAGCCCGGACGCTATGACAAAAAATGAGATCGATTTCATCATAACGGACAGGAGGCACATATTCAGAGACGTCTCAGTGCTCAATAGGTTTAACACCGGTAGCGATCACCGACTAGTCCGAGGTTCTCTGAATATCAACTTCAAGGCTGAACGTGTCCGCATGATGAAGTCCAGGCTCCGACCAACTCTGCTCCAAGTCGAGATGGGATCTGAAAAATTCCAGTCAAATCTGGAAAACCGATTTGTTGCCATGGAAACCACAAGAGACGTAAACCAGAACCTTGAAAATGTGGTTCGAATCCTCAGGAGTGAAGGTACGAGATTTTGTCAAATGCAGCGTACAGACACGAAGTCGAAGCTTTCAGAAAGGACACTAGGGTTAATGAAGGAAAGACGTGAGAACCCGCCAGTCACTTCATCGGCAAAACGGACTCTAAACCGAGAGATTAGTAAGCGTGTACGACACGACCTCCGATGCTCCAACACTCTTTTGATTGAAAGAGCAATCGAGCAGAATCGGGGGTCAAAAGTGTTTGTGAAATCTCTTGGAAGAAGCCATTTGACGAAGCTGACCACAGTAAGCGGAGAAGTCGTTGCTTCCAAGCTGGCTGTCCTTTCGGAAGTAGAAAGCTTCTATGGCGATTTGTACGCTTCGCATGCATCTCGACCTGATCCCGAAAATGAGGACCCTCGAGCCAAATTAACACGCCACTTCACCGAAGATCTGCCAGAAGTCAGCATTGACGAAATCGAGATGGCTCTTAGACAGCTGAAAAATGGAAAAGCCCCTGGAGAGGATGGCGTTACTACAGAGCTGTTAAAGGCTGGAGGTAAACCCGTATTAAAGGCGCTCCAAAAGCTTTTCAACGCTGTCCTGTTCGAAGGGAGGACTCCAGAGGCGTGGAGTAGGAGTGTGGTCGTCCTGTTCTTCAAAAAGGGAAATAAAACCATGTTGAGGAACTATCGGCCCATTTCCCTCTTGAGCCACGTCTATAAGCTGTTTTCAAGAGTCATCACGAACCGTCTTGCGCGAAGACTCGACGAATACCAGCCACCGGAGCAGGCTGGGTTTCGGAGCGGATATGGCACCATAGACCACATCCACACAGTGCGGCAGATAATACAGAAGACCGAAGAGTATAATCAGCCCCTGTGTCTAGCATTTGTGGACTATGAAAAGGCCTTTGACTCGATTGAGATCTGGTCTGTTCTGGAGTCCCTGCAGCGTTGCCAAGTAGATTGGCGGTACGTCCGAGTGTTGAGATGTCTCTACAAAGCCGCTACTATGTCCGTCCAAGTACAGGATCAGCATACAAGACCCATACCATTGCATCGAGGAGTGAGGCAAGGGGACGTTATATCCCCGAAATTATTCACTAATGCAATGGAGGACCTGTTTAAGACGCTGCACTGGAAAAGGCGCGGTATCAACATCAATGGCGAATACATCTCTCACTTGCGATTTGCAGATGACATCGTCATCATGGCAGAGACGTTGCAGGACCTACAACAGATGCTGAACGACCTGGCTGACTCGTCTGTGCGCATCGGCCTACGGATGAACTTCGACAAGACCAAGGTCATGTTCAATGAACATGTACTACCGGAACCGGTTGCGGTACACGGTGCCGTTCTCGAAGTTGTTCAAAAATATGTATACCTCGGGCAGGCTTTGCAGTTAGGTAGAAACAGCTTTGAGGACGAGGTGAACAGAAGAATCCAGCTGGGTTGGGCAGCGTTTGGGAAACTTCGTCGGGTCTTCTCATCATCGATCCCACAGTGCCTAAAGACGAAAGTCTTCAATGCGTGCGTCCTACCCGTAATGACTTACGGAGCCGAAACGTGGACACTTACGGTTCGACTGGTCCATAAGTTTAAAGTCGCTCAGCGTGCAATGGAGAGGTATATGCTCGGCGTTTCTCTAAGGGATCGCATTAGAAACGAGGTGATCCGACAAAGAACCAGGGTCATCGACGTAGCCCACAGGATTAGCAAGCTGAAGTGGCAGTGGGCTGGCCACATTTGCCGAAGAACCGATAACCGTTGGGGTAAACGAGTTCTTGAGTGGAGACCGCGTCTCGGCAAACGTAGTGTAGGACGTCCACAAGCCAGGTGGAGCGATGATTTGCGCAGGACGGCTGGCAGGAGCTGGATGCGAGAAGCCATAGATCGAACTAAGTGGCGTGAAATTGGAGAGGCCTATGTCCAGCAGTGGACTGCGATGGGCTGATGATGACTAATATTAGCGAAAATTGGAGTGCATATCGATCGTACAAATAGCATAGTATGTAGCCTATTAAAACAGTTAATTTCTGCGTTAGTAGTTATTTTCTATGCAGAAACAGCGTCGTTTCTGTTGTTTTATGATTTTATACATTTAGGAAGCCCTATTACTGGCTAAATTTATATTTACTACAATTGTTCCGTTTATCGTCTTGATTTATTTTCATCTAACATGTAAGTGTTCGTTCAAGCGTAATAACCTTGACTAGACTAGAACATCACGAACTCCATTGTGAGAACATTACGTCGAAGTTAGTTGTGCTTAAATTCTTAAAAAAAAAATATACGGTTCGTGAAATATTACGCCAAACAGAAAATAATCCTGGTTTGGCACACATTCTTTCTGATTCGTGCTTAGGTACAATACGGTTTTGTTCGCTTTATATTATTTTCGTTGAATCTTGCTGTATGGAAATTCTCGGATCTTTTAACAAATAAATAATGATCATCTGACGAAGCGTTGAGATATAACTCTATTGTACTTTTGATAATCTTAGATTTATTCTCTCGAGAGAACTAAAATGTTAGGAGTGGGCGGAAAATCAATTGTCTGGAATCTGGAACGAATGTTACATCATTATGCGCATCATGCTGACGTCATAGCTGTCCATAATTATAGCTATTTATTATTTTAATCTTTTATTGATAAATTCAATTATGTTTGAAGGTCGTAATTAATTTCTTTATTGCACATGTATAGGTATATATCAAAGTTATCAAGTAAATTTAAGCAGAAAATGATATTAAATTTTCAATGTATGTTAAATTACCATGGCAATTAATGCTATTGTAAAACTACTCAAGTAAAATGAGGTGCACAGCACATTAATAAGGAAAAAGTTATTATTTTATTAATAATTGGCTTTGATATCCGTTGCTTTGTTTTTTGTAATCAACGAATCCAATATTTAAAAATATAACAGCTTTATCAACAGGGATACGGACAACAGAAAATGAAATAGGATCCTTTGTCTCGTGTTGATTAGAATGGTACGATTGCACTACGCATTGTAATGAACGTTTTGAAGAACAAAAGGTTCATTTAATTTTTTATTCATGTGTGAAGGGCTTCGTATGTGTACATTCGGACGCGGACGGAAGCGCTAATCTTTAATAGTTAATGCAAAACCGTTATTTGATAACTGTTTGTTTTACTGATGTGTAATATTTTAGTTCGCGTTTTCTTGTATTTACTCTATTCCGAGAATATTGTCCGAAGTTTGTTACAAAGCTATGGAAGCGCCGGCATTTTGATTTATCAAGTTAACGGGTAGCGTTGATTCTTAAATGTGATTTCAATTAAAGTAGCGAGTGTTACTCTATAAATTTTTGGGACATTTTACACACAACGGTCATCTTGTTTCAAACTAAGCAGAGCTTGTATCATGCTATCTAGAATATTTGATAGCATACTTATAAAATACTTAATTCAATTTGGCATGCTTTTATTTATGGTATGTTTTCGTAATGTATTCATACAATAACTCTTAGAAGATGAGAGTAACCTTGTTTATAGCTAATGAAATATTACAGAAACCTATAGTGAAATTATATAGATCTCCGAAAAAGTATTAAAATTATATAAAAACGTACAAATAAATAATAAGTCCATACAATACTTAGATTTGGTAGGTATGTATGGTATTTTGATACGTATATATTTCGTATGTCACCTTTTTTCATACCTTAACAGACTTCGTTGTTTATAGCTTGTTAAATGTACGCTTGAGTATAGAACATCTTTTAATATCGACATTATAGTTAATTCAGTTAATAATCAAACCTTATCGTTCGGTGGGCGGCTATCACCACACGGTCTGGCAATGCATAACATGATTTTTGTTATCTCTTTATACATTGAAGAAATCAGATATCGATTGCATATGTCTGTGTTGCTTCGGCATGCATGGGCCGGCTCGACCGGAGTGATACCACCGCCTCACAGAAAACCGGTGTGAAACAGCGCCTGCGCTGTGTATCACCGAGTGAGTGAGGATACCGGTGGCCCATAATCCTACTTATCCCCTCATCCCCCTCCCCATCGCCGGCAAAGCACTTGTGAAGGGTGTGCATGGGCGGTGGTAATCGCTTACCATCAGGCGATACGTCTGCTCGTTTGCCCCTGTTCCATAAAATAAGAGGCTTATAAGCAACACAGACCATCAGGCGATACGTGTAATCGTTTGCCCCCAATTCCATAAAAAAAGTGTTTAAAATCAGATATAAAGAAGCAAATAATACAAGTATACTTCATCCATTCGTTTCTTTTCTTTCAGTTATTGATTAGCAATGTAACTATGCCGTTAGTTTGTGATAGTTAATTTTGAAATGAAAAATGTGTACACTATGTATTTTTATGTAAACACTATATAATAAGTACTAGGTATTTATAATTATTTATAGGATTGTGATATGTTTTTCATGCGCAATAATAAAATTCAAGGCCTACATACAAGTATAAAATTAACTTTTGCTAATGAAAGCTTTTCGTAAAAATAAATGTTTTCCATCAGGCAGCGTACAGTCATTTTGGCAGGGCCATACATAAAACAATTAATTTCTTCTCTATTATAATGTTGAAATCAAATTAAAACGTAGAAAAATTAAATCATTTTAATGTGTTATAATTCGTTACTTAAGTCCGCAATAACATAGTATTGAAAGACCTTTCCGTAGTTAAAATAATACTTGATTCTATTTTGACCTGAATCGTATCTTTTCTGCTCGTTTGTCCCTTTAGATTTTTTTAAATAGTCGGCCTAGGGCCTCCTTAATATTACTTTTACTCCAACATAAAATATAAGTCTTCATGAGAATTGGCAAATGTTTAGGAGCTATGATGTAATACACAGGTGTCGGGGTCAAAAACGAAAATTAGAAATAATCTTATTAGTCTATGGTGAATCATAGACAATCAAGCAAGATTTTTTTTATGTTGGACTTACATAAAAGAAATTAAAGTCGGTAGGTACGTACAGATTAGCATAAGTGTATTATTATTTAAATGGTGGCCTAATTAAAAAAGTTTTTTTGTCGCGGGTAAAGTATGCATTGAAATGGAGGAAATAAACCAAATGAATCATCGAACTCGGCACTTAAATATTCAACTTTTGACACCAGTCGATATTTCATCTTCATTTCCAAAATGCACTAATGGTTAAATTCCAACGAATGTCAGACACATTGTCACCTCATTACTTGATAAAACTCCGCCCCTTAACATCAATAATATTTTTCGATTTCCTGTTCAACAGGCTTTTGGCTTTTGAAATATTCTTCATTTTTATCATGTGCTCGTACTCGTTTCATGTAGCTGTAAAATTTATCTACCGCAGTCAGGGTTACATTCAATTCAATCTTCATTCAACATTAGAAACCAAAATTTATTGATTTTTAAATAAACAGTTATATAAATCGCCTATGCCTGTCTCCTTGGTCTAGCGATAAGCTTATGCGACTATACATGCAAAGGTCTCGGTCTCGATTCTCGGATCGGGCAAAGAGTGTTATTGAGTTTTATAATTACAGAAATACTTAATAGCAGCCCAGAATTTAGAAGTTTCGGATTTTAGAGAATCGCTCCCCAGTCGTATTGAATAGCCGGTCCATCGGCTTATGACAGTGAGATAACAGAGAGTGCACCTGTGTTTGGGAACACACTTCAGCACCATACCTTATTTCTCTTACGTAGTTGGGTGGGCGCTGTTGAAACTGGCCGCAGTGCCGCAATCGGCTAGGAGTACATCGATATAATTAAAACTTGTCTACCCGGACGGAAATTTTTCGGACTTTTTTCAGAATAAGACTTTTAAAAAGAGTTCTAAAAACTTTCTCAGAGTTATCCAGGTTTTTAAGAGAAAAGTCCGAAAAATGTTCACAAGGGTATGCACCTGAAACTAATCAGGTATAGAGAAGTTGTCATTAAAATAATGGTTAGGTTTTCTTCAGCTTATAATTCTACTTGAAGGACAGTCAGAACAGAAGATTAAATTTAATTGACGTTCCATTTTGATTTTAATTTACACTAGACTTGTTTACTTTTATTCTTATTTTTTAGCAGTCGCTACATTTAGAACAGTTAGAAACCACAGATTAACTAGGAGAAAGGCCTATTAACTTGTATGTAAGGTGACCACTAGCGATTGTCTGTATATTACACATAATTTCCTAATTAGTCGAGACGGCCACTAATTAATGTGATAGCCAATCACCAAAGTGGATTTCCATGAAATTGTTTACTCTAGTAAACACTGCGAGTATCTCAGCTCCCTTTAATTATATATGAATGTCTGTGTTGCCAAGTTTCTTTAGATTTTAGATTTAGACAAACGATATTAAAATTTTCGAAATTCAAATCAAATTTCATTAATAATTTGCAGGTGCCCGACTCTGAGGCTTTATAGCGCAGCGCTATACCGCTGTATATTTTTGGAAATTCTGAATTCTCCATTGAATGTACTATTATGTAAGCTGGTGGCATTCGAGTATATCTAATACTCCTGAGTACTACTTTTACCGCATCTAATGCACGTTTATCTTAGATTAGTTCAAGTGGTAGGTTATAAAGACATTGTTATATCTCCGTTTGCTGTCGTTATATTGAACATTGAAAGGTAGTAGAGCCACGCTGATCTCAGCACGAACGGGCCGGCTCGACCGGGGCGGTACTACCCTCGCACAGAAGACCAACCTAAAATGACAGCTTTGATGCCGTCGTATTTCGTTGGTGAGTGCGAGACCGGTGGCCCATGATGCAGGGGTGACAGTTATCGGGGTAAGTGTGTGAGCAGTGGAATGCTCGCAGAGTCTTGTTGAGGGTGACGAAGTTCGAACCGTCGGCCAGGGAGACCCGTAGAAACGGTTTTGCCGCTGGCCGCCCGCGGCATAGAGAGGGGCCCAACCGCGGTTAACCACCCTGGGAGACTGCCCCATCAGGTCGCGCATAATCTGCGGAGTGGCTCGTCGTGCCGGTTGGTGACCGGACAGTGGGACCAGGTGACCACTACCGGCAGGGTACGGGGGCCCTTCCGTCTGAGGGTTCGGTCACCGTCATACCTCACCGTTGTATGGCGATGCAGCATTCCGAGTCTCAGTTTTACACTGCCACAATGACTGTCATGCCTTTTACGTTCCCACTCCCCTCCCCATCTTACTAAATCATGGCAGCAAGGAAAGAGCACAAACGATTAACAGCGGCACTCCATTCTCCCACCAACTCGCTTTTTGAGGTGGAGTTCACTAACATCCGTGGACTTCATGCAAACCTCAACGCCGTCCACCAACATCTTGAGACGGCACGGCCGGCCATGCTATTCCTAACGGAGACACAAATACGCCGCCCTGCCGACACGACTTATCTCCACTACCCCGGCTACGTGCTCGAGGAGTGCTTCCTCGCGAAGGCTGGAGTGTGTCTTTTCGTTAGGGCGGATGTTTGTTGTCGCCGATTACGCTGCCTTGAGGACCCATCCTTCTCCATCCTTTGGCTCCACGTAGATACTGGCTCTATGAGCCGAATCTACGTATGCCTATACCGATCCCACTCTGGAGACTCCGAAACAACTCGACTCTTCGAGCATCTAAGTCNATCCCGGGTCCTTTAATCGGGGCGTGAAAAAGCATCTCACCAGGCCGCCATAGTGTGGGTCACCATGCTGCATTGTTCTTTTTCGCATTGAGGATGGTGACCACCACTCTTGGATTCTGCTCATGCTTTCCATCAGGCAGGGCAGAGTCATTTTAGCAGCTTAAATATTATAAAAAAAAAGTACAAAGGTGACGCGATACAGAATCTGTGCTGAATACATTTTATGCCTCACCTTTATTAGATTCGGTGTTTAATAAGGATTATGCTGCATTATATGGTGCTTTAGTTTCAACCGAATGAGAACATTCATAACTGAAATATACTCATTTAACATATCTTCCTTGTTTACATATTTTTATACCTCTTGATATTCGCGCGTCATTTTTTATTTATGATGGTCATTGAAAGATTGATATATCTTCTTTTTTTTTGATGAGATGGCAACCAGCCAATTCAGCTATTTCTGCTAATGTCAAGTATTTAAAATCTTAAATCTAAAGTCTTCGAGTCTTCAAGTCTTCGTCGTGATGAAATTAATGATAAAAAATGTGGATGAGATGAAATCAAGATCGTCTTTCAAAAAACAAAAAAAAAAGCGGTTTCTGATTGAAAACTCAATGAAATAGTGTGGAATAATTTTTTTCTTATTTAAAACTAGCTGAGTCCCGAGGTTATCGTTGTACCTTTACAACCGCGATTAAGGGCAATACTTATCTTAAAAAAGTAGCCTAAGTGACTCCTTATTACATCACATCAGTTATCTGCCAGTGAAAGTCCCGCCAAAATCGGTTCAGCCATTCCAGAGATTAGCCAAAATAAGCAGACAGACAGACACATACAAAAATTGTAAAAATCTTTAACTTGATATACGTACTGTATATACATATGCATTTAGTAAAAAGCGGTTATTTTGATATTACAAACGGACACTCTAATTTTATTTATTTGTATAGATACAACCTTAATCTACAACCTTCTTCGTAAAATCTCCACTGTCGTGTTTCTTATTCAAACAGATAATAAAATGCATGCCATTGAAAACAAATTGGCCTTGCGTTATTCTTACGTATCTGTATTTTTTCCGGCACGACTGTATCATTGTTTACATCATACTTAGTGCAGTGCAAGTAAAAATGTAGCCTTGCCACCTAGCATAGTGTTTGAACAAATACTACCCGCTAAATACGTATACATTTGTTACATATTCGTGTTTGTCTATGAAATATGTACGTGTGTAAATTGCGCTCGAAATCGCAACTAATGTACTCCAGTTTTAAGTACAATTTGTTTACAATAGATTGAAAGAGCACGTGTTTATATATTAGCGCAAAGAAAATAGGTTAAACATATAGAGATGTCATGTATAGTGACGTCATCGCTAGTTATCGCACAGATACCTTCTGTTATCATAATGAAAATTTATACTTCTCATCATCAACGAAGAGGCGCACTTAGTCAGGCATTTTTTTCACCTCCTATACATTTTTAGATCATCAACAACCCGTAATGTTCCACTGCTGGGCTCGGATCTCCTCTCAGGAGAGGGTTAAGGTTAACATCCCCACGCTGGCCGAGTGCGGGTAAGGGACAGGCAAGACTACATTGTGGCTATGTAAATCTTACCTTTAGATTTTTTTAAACTGCCTAAAGGTCTCAAACTTAGCTTTACGTCTGTTATGCTATGAAAACAACCGGGACCGATAGCTCTACGAAATCACGGAGACGCTTATTGTATCATGCCACCAGCGTTCATCCATCCAGGTAATGACGACGCCGTCGTTACTTACCCTCGATTGTTTCTAATCACCGAGTGCAACTGGGCTATGAGCGCCTCATACTAATATAAAATATGATCTGACCCACGCAATCTCATTCACGTTTCCTATTGTGTTTATATAGCGTGAACAAATTTGTTATATCATTATAAAGGTGATATAGGTATATAGTGAGCCAAGCTTTAAAGATAGACATAATCTGTGGCGGACTTTTCAAAGCTTTAAATGGGTGGATAAAGATAGATATTCTATGCTGCAGCAAACTAGTAACACCATAATTCGTACAACTGAGAGCAGAGCTGTTTTGGTCTGCACAACGCAATGAGCCACGGCTTTTGGGTCTTTTTCTCGTAAACAACAATATGTAGTCGAAAGATATTCTTTTTCTCAAAGATAGGAGGTATCAAGCTGAAATTCATATCAAATACTCAGGTCTACTGTCTCTTGGTACTGTAAAAAAATCAAACTTCCTAGCCATCGCAATCAAAAGATATAAACGTTTATGCTGCAAATTTTCGACACTCGCAAGGGAATCAAAACCTACAGGGTACTTTCCGTCCACTTATAATCTTGAAATTTGGTACGACGCAACGTCTTATAGCACAAATCTTTTGTTACATTATATGTTAATATTTTTAATAATTTATAGGTACTGCCCCTTTCCTCATAAACGTCATTTAGCTATAGGTTAGTACGGAACCCTCGTTGCGCGAGTCCGTCTCGCACTTGGCCGATTCGAAGTGCTCAAGTCTATGACTGTAGAAGATAATAATGGATAGAATAAAAATTTGGGGTAAAACAACAGCATTATTTTTTTGGTATTTCTCAAATATTACCAAAAACTTTAAAGTCTAGACTCTGATATTTATAGTAAAACCCAACAGTTTCAGGAAATAAATCATAACGAATTCATTTATGACTTTCGACTAAATGTTTGTAAATAACTTCACTAATGATTGCATCTGTTTGTTATTGGTAGTTTGCGAGGCAAAGTTACCCGTTGTAACATATTTCAAAGCTATATTTAGCAGACCCAGCACTGTCATCTCCACATGTTATAGTTATTGCATCAACTGAGTGAGAAAACCACATATTAAAATCAGTATGATTGCTTTTAATAAAATTATGTACACGATGAAATTTCAACTTACATCATAAACATTATAAAGAATTGTGCAGATAATAAATACTATCCATTATTAAATCCACTATATTTGTTGTCAAATACTTGACCTTTATTTTTTCAGTTTAAATTAACCTGTTTATTATATATAAGTAAATAAAGTGTGTGTAAATATTTATTATGGTGGTCAGAAACCATATACATAACTTGGTCTGATTTCCAGGTTATTAACAATGTAATAAACGCGTTAATTCGCGTTAACATTATTAGTTGCATACGTAGGTATATAATTCAAGGTCAAAGTTTAACATTAAATGTTACCAAGTAATATTACTACAGTTTTTAATACTTTTTTTTAAAGAGACAACTCCCGCATTAGGAATATACATTCCTGTGTCGCGGGGATCTTTTACAAACATACATGAAACGGACACAAAGTACACCCAGACTTAGAACAACAATTTATGGATCACACAAAGTGTTGTCCCATGTAGGATTTGAACCCACAACACTTGGCGCAGTAGGAAGTGGCGTGGCGACCACTAAAACCACTAGGCCAACCGTGTAGTCCTCGTCATAATATGTACTTATCTTTGTCCTAACCTGTATGAACTATATCCATTAATTTACTGCAGTAATCTAAATGTTTACCTAGTTTTCTACGAAATAAATTATTAATAAAGAAATAAATTATTAAGAAATAAAGTATATTCAATACTGTTGTTTTCGCATTTTATCACACGGTGGGTTGTTCAAAGGATTGAAAGAGCACGATTCTTCGTGACCTTGGCCTCAAACTAGATTTTTTTATTATAGAACAGAGTCTACGCGAACCGATGACAGATTGTTTATTTTGCTACTTTTAAGACTTTTTTTAGGAGATCGTTTTTTTGTTTTTTCGAAAGACGGACCCCATTTCATGTCATCTACATTTTTTATATTTTTTATCATTAATTTCATCAAGACGAAGACTCAAAGACTTAGAATTGAAGACTTTAAATACTTGACATTGGCATTAATAGCTGACCCGGCTGGTTGCCATCTCATCAAAAGGAGAAGACTTTTTAGAAGATATTCTGTTTTGAATCGTCACACGTCATTATTTATTTAACTACATGTGATATCTGGAATAGTTGCCTACATTTGTGTGTAATTTGTCAACGATTCAAGCTTAAGCGTCACCAAGAACTCTAGTAATTTCATATCTAATAAAAAGTTCTTTGACAATACCCGTTAACGGATTCAGAATTAACTGAAAACTAAGTAGAAACTTGATAGGCGATAACAGGACGTTCAAGGTTCAATAAAATTGTTTTAAGTTATTGGAAAAAGAGAATAAAGTACTTACTAACATTTATCAGCGAATACCATTTATATTTGCTTATGCGTGGGTAAACACGGTTATAATAACATTGTACATACCTATCATCACTAATAATATCGTTGTTTTTCAATTTATTTCATGCTGGGTTTTCAATGGATTGAAAATGATTTATTTTTACTATTGCCTTCATAAAATAAAAAGAACATTATTAATGCACAACTACATTACTACATTTCAATATTATATAATATTTTTTTTATATACTAGCTAAGCCTTGCGGTTTCAAACACGATCATTGTTGTATACCTCAGATCAACAAAGAAATATGTACTTTTTTAATGGTCTGAGACAACAATAGCGGGTAACGAGGCAAAGTTTTTCTATAAAAGTAGCTTAATTTACTCGATATATCAGATAGAGACAAACATTTTGTAAATAGATTTATTATGTAAGTACCATATATTTTAATACGTGTTTATTTGAAATCAATTAATACATATAATAAAACTACTATAAAAAACTGAGGAGGTGTAAGAAAAACCATTAAGGGCAACGCAATAGCACCCAAAATAATCATTAAAATATTAGAAATTTCCACTGTTTTTCTGTACATCTGTTTGCGCTTTGCTGTTTTCCCCAGTTAATATTTAGTGTTTGTTGCATTCCAATCGGTTCATAGTTATGAAAAGTTATATTTGTTTGAAGAATCACCGCGATAAACGACCTTTGGAGGAACTGCTTCAATTTTCTTTACTTTTTTTTTTGTAATTATAGGCAAACAAGCAGACCTATCGCCTGACCGTAAGCGATTACCGGCGCCCATGGACACCCGTAACACCAGAGGCGGCACAAGTTCGTTGCCGACCTTAGGGGATGGGGAGGGAGATGAGCAAAAGGGTTGGATTATGGGCCTCCGGTATCCTTACTCGGTGAAACACAGCGCAGGCGCTGTTTCACACCGGTTTTCTGTGAGGCCTTGGTATCACTCCGGTCGAGCCGGCCCATGCATGCCGAAGCATGACTCTCCCATGGCTGGTTTGTTTAGATATGATATATATCTACATAACTTAATTCTGTGGATAATTCGGCTTTCGGCGTAACTTTTTTAAAACATAGTTCGAAAACAAAAGTTGATATTCAGGAATTAACTTAAAGTGGTATATTCATTCATTTAAGCGATGCCGTATCGGCCAATAGGATTTATTTATTTAGTAGATGACCGGGTGAACATCGTACCCCCATATTTTTCTTTCGTAAATATTTTTTGAAAAACTTGTTTTAGTAATTATGCAAACAAAAAAAAATATTATTCCAGTTATCTTTTAATATTTTTCTATACAAACCTTGTCCGAATGAACGAACGAAACACATAGAAAAAATAATTATCCATTTTGGTGTAGTCGATCGGAAGTTACACGCGTACATACATTTCAGCGATTCGGTTTTATTTATATTGATAGATAGATTTATTGTAACTACGTAATACTGAAGTGTGCAGTTTTCGCATACATTATAGACTCGTCATTTGTTTGCGTTTTTCTTGTTTGCTTAACGCTACTGTTATCGCACGCCTTATTAAAAAGCATCATATATACTCAGGTGTATGTACTTAATATAAAATAACAATATTAAATATTTATTTATTCATTCATTTACATTAAAGGGGCAACGCTCTACAAAGCAAAAATTAACAGGATGTGTCGTTGTAGAGATCGATGTACATTATTTCTTGTCCAGTACTGTAAACTGATGTTGTTTTTATTAATTCTTAAGAATAGTCAGACGTCCGGAAACGAAAAACTTTTATAATACCTTCAGAAAGAAGTAGAACACTTTGACCCGCACTGTCGTAAAATTCACTCTTACCTGATATGTCCTACCTATAAATTATAACCTGAAACATATCAGGTTTCTGCTCTTAAAACCCGAAAGGTTTGCCCTGCTTGATAATTAGCCGATGTCTAATATTATACCTCCTTAACCACACACTATGGCCCTAACCGTTCTTTACGGGTCTTGTGTAATCTGCACTGCCTAAAGCATTAAAGAGGCGTATACTACATTACCACAGGTCGCAAAAAAGTCACAACTTTGAACTATGACGAAATAGCTTTGAAACCATTAGATATTTGAAAGTTAACATACGTATGTCTCACTTACACGCGTTACAAGAACTATAACATCGCTATAATTAGACAAAGACAAAACACAAACACCACAATGGCGGACCAGTGTTGACTACTGTGTAAAAATTTACCCATAAAAACAGAGTTGGTTTTTTTATTATATATACTTATATTTGAATGAAATAGGTACGATTAATAGAATAACTGCACACTTTTTGTTAAAAAGTTTATAAAAAAAAAAAACAACCACCGTCGTAAAGGCATCAGCTTCGTAAACAAGTACCCAATTCTCTTTTTAGATTATTTTTTGTAGGTTTGGTTGAACAACTTATTTTTATGATCCATTTTTATTTTTACGTGTGTATAAATAATAGCATTAATTAGTATAAATAGCTTCGATGTATGAAGCAACGAAATTTCGCATACGTAGGTTCACGAAATTTGACGACTACAATTTAATTTGCTTAGTATATCATCAGTTATTAAAAATATTACTGTGATGACTAAGTAATCCAAAACTCTAGTTCTTATCATATTCAATTCAATGTGTAAATATCTTTATTCTAATGAATAAAGTTAAATTATTTAAATAAAGGAGGCACTCATAGCCTAGTTGCACTTGGTGATTGGAAACTATCACCGAGGGTAAGTAATGACGGCGCGGTCAGTATGTAGATGGGTGCCCGCTAGTGGCATGTTACCATGAGCGTCTCCGTGATTCGGAGGTCACGTTAAGCAGTCGGTCTCAGTTGTTATCGTAGGATAACAATCGTGAAGCTTAGTTGGAGGCCTTTGGGCGACTTAAAAACATCCAACGTCAAGATTTACGTAGCCACAACGTAGTCTTGCCAGTCCCCAACCCGCATTTGGCCAGCGTGGGGACGTATGGCCTTAACCCTCACCTGAGAGGAGACCCGAGCCCAGCAGTGGGACATTATGGGTTTTTGATTTGATTTAAATAAATAATTTTTCTCCAACTAATTTGGGGAAAAAAGATCTGTGAATGGCAACACTGTACTTAAATTGCAATTATTATTATTTTTATTTCGATTATAGACTTATTTGCCATTTTCAATACATATAGACTATATTTACATGTGAAAAGAATATCTACTTGATTTGTTACAGTTTTTTGATCTTTTATGGTATTCTTTCACTACGCATTTGCTCATTTTAATGATTGCTGTTGTCACGTGTCATTACGTCAACTTCGGTTGACAACGACATTGAACACTAAACTGGCGTTTGCCTCCATTAAGAGAAATCTCTTAATTTCGACATGTGCATTGTTAATTCGTAATTGCTAATCTAGTATATAATAGATCAATGGCCAAAAGGTATTTCATGCAAAAAGGCATTGGATTTCAATAATCTAGCCATATAGAGAAATTTGATCTACCTCTGTGTTAGGCTCTTTATGGCATGATATATATCTGCTAAATTTCAGGTATCTTTAAAAAGCACATGACCTCCGTATAAATGAAAAGATCTATATAATGCGAGAGTTTTGAGACCTTAATCCGACCCTATCATAAAACCAGTTATTATTTCACATTGCTTACTCATAAAAGAACCTCAATCAAATTTTTCAATGCATAAATTTGGTTATTATTGCGACAAAGTGTTCGATCTAAGCCAACTAAAATTATCAAGAGTGGATTTATTTGTAACGCATTTTCGTAAGATTGCTCAGCTGATGGTCATAAATACATATTTACATATTCACGTTATCAGGAACGGAATCTCCACGATTTATATCGCACAAGCTTTCGTGTTCTCATATCTATTCTGCAAAAACAGATGTAGTACCCTTCTCCTTGTCCAGTGAAAATCTAATACCTTTAAAAGCAATTCTTGTCTATCATATATATACATATAATATGAATTTCGGAAACGACTCAAACGATTTTCATGAAATTAGGTTTGCATGGGGTTTTGGGGTGATGATGCTATCTGCGGTCAGCGCCATCTGTTATCGTCTGTGGCGAACCATCGTCGTAATTTATGTACGTAAATCCGGCGAAGCTTAGAGACCCGTATCAAAGCGACGACAATTTCGAAATAAATCCTCTGCAAACCAGGGTGGACATCACTGAGAGCTTTGAGATATTTTATTCGCGTACATTTTCATTCATGCGTTATATGTAGGGCTTTTGCTTTCATTGTAATTTACTTAGCTCCAAAACAAAAAAGAATAGTTACTTTGCTAGTAGAAATACGATTCAACATAATCCGAGGTGTTGAATCAGCACTGACATCCTAAATTTGAATAACAAATAAAAATTGGACATGATTTGATACGAATAGCTTGTATTTTGCCGTTATATAAAATTAAATTTAAGTACCTATTAACAAGTTTAAATTTACAATAATTAAAGATAAATTGTTAAACAAAAAATTTTAAGCGACAAGTTAATAAGAAGTCAGTCAATCGCTTAGTTAAACGTAAACATGTGTTATTTATCTGTTTAGTAGTTGCTTTTCCAAATAAATAGACAAATTGATATCTACTAAAATCCGTTAAGGGATTCTAATACGCGAGTCCAATTCGTTCTCGGCAGATTTACTTTGCGGATTCTAAATTGAATTTACTGATTATGGAACGTTTTAGAACGGAGCAATCTATTTTTAAGATGAAATTTAGAGGATAAGTAAATTGAATCTAAGGCTTTTGGCATTCAAAATTCGAAGCTACGAACTAACGTCTTTCCGTCATTATAACACACAGAAAAATATAATTTGATTTTGATATACCTTTTCAAATTTCATCTGTATATTTTTAATAGTGTTGTTCAAATTTGCAACAATAGGAGTGTGTCTGAAATGATTGCGTGCGTCGGACTTTATCCTAATAATCATAATCTTTTTATGGATAGCTTGTTCCCAATGTTTTTTCAAGTTTATGCTCCAGTAGGTGTTCTTACGATGTTTACTTCTTTTTTCATGCAGTAAACTAAACACATTCCACTAATATTTATTATATTTTCTTATTCGGAATATCAGGAATTCCAAGCTTATGAATATAACAATCATAAGTTAATGACGTCTCTTTGTGCCCCATTTCCGTCGGATGAGGTCACACGTGGTAGACATAAATTGTTATGCGACACGTCAAGCAATGCTCCATGATTCAGTTTGTACGTATTTATTAAAAAAAAAACTATTTGCCGCGTCTTGCATCTTAAAAAGTTTCCTTTCATTATCGATTATGGTACATAAAATTATTTTTGATGTGGCAACATTTTTACTTTGAGGCAGTGTGCCAAGAAAATCCATATTTTTTTTATCATGTATTTTGAATGTAATTCCAAATAATCTAGCTCTCTATATAAACAAACAATTCTTGTTTAAATATAATCTGAATTTTGGTAACGGCTCCAAAGATTTTTATGAGATTTAAGTATGCAGGGGGCTTGGGGGGCGAGAAACCAATCTCGTTGTCAATTCCTCTCATATGGAAGACGTATGCCACAATAACTCATAAGTTTGTATGTTCAGAGCACTATACTTATTAACCTCAAATTAAGGTAAAAGTATGTGCATGGTTAAAAGTGTTGACTCTTTACGTATGTCCCGAAAGATAAGATTTTTTCTAATTGTAATAAAATGATTTATCTCACATATATAGAGTAAAAAAAATAATAAATATATTTTTTTTATTTCATATTGTGCTTTTGGAATTTAATATCATAACTCGATGTAACTTTAGTTGACTTATTTTCCTCGATGTCTAAATAAATACCCTGTACAAGTCCTACAAAACTTTAAAATTTTGAACTACTCATATCCGTGTTATGGTAGTCTGGAAGAAATCGTCGAGAGCGATAAGACCGGCAATTGTTATACATACATTGTGACTGTTCTTGTTGTACCGTTTCTAAAAAAAATTGAACATTTTGGATATCTATTTTTTATTAATATTCTACACAATAATGTACTGCAGATATATTGTAAATAAAGAATATAATGAAAAATGACATGAATACTTTTTGAATTCTTGAATATGTATTCAATAATATATATTATATATAATATACATTTAATAATTGAATATGGTATGACTGTGTAATATTTGTATGCCGAAAAGGCAAATATGATTATTCCACTACTTATTGTAGCATCCCTGCATGCTCTGTGTATTTATGCACATGTTTTGGACAAATAAAGTATCTTATCTAAATATAGGTGTGATAAAAGTTTTTGCTTTTATAGCGAGGGTCATGATTGATTTGCTGATAAGCTAAGCTTTAGCTTGGAGCTTAGCTTATCATAGTTTGATCACAAACTGTCATCAGACAGTGATGTACTAACGAATAGAATAACATTGATTTCTGATAAGACATTGTAATCATCAACAACCCATACTCTCCCAGTTGCTGGGCTCGGGTCTCCTCTTAGGAGAGGGTTAAGGCCATATGTCCCCACGCTGGCCAAGTGCGGGTTGGGGACTGGCAAGAATACGTTGTGGCTACGTAAATCTTGCCGTTGGATGTTTTTAAGCCGCCCGAAGGCCTCCAACTAAGTTTCACGACTGTTATCGTATGATAACAACCGGGACCGACTGCTTAACGTGACCTCCGAATCACGGAGACGCTCATGGTAACATGCCACCAGCAGTCACCCATCCAGGTACTAACCGCGCCGTCGTTGCTTGCCCTCGCTGATTGTTTCTAATCACCGAGTACAACTGGGCTATGAGCGTTATTTATTTATTTATCTTTATTGTACACACTTAACAGATAGAAAAAAAAAGAATTACAACATACAAATGTGACAATTGGCGGTCTTATCGCTCATATTAAGTTTCATTAAAATCCGTTCAGTAGTTATCCCTCCATGCCTACCGTCTTTCGCGTTTATAATATTAGTAGGATATTAGATAGAAAAGATCTTTAAAAAAGTGATAAACACTCTTTTATAGCGGGTAATAATCGTAAATTTGTTTTATCTGGCCATAGGCACTAAAAAGTTAAAAAGCAGCATGTAAATGTATACAATTTTATAAAGTCATGACAGTCATAAAGTATACAAGTCTTCTTCTTCTTCTTTTGATGAAATGGCAACCAGCTAAACAGTTATTTTTACCAATGTCATGTGTTTAAAGTCTTCGAGTCCTCAAGTCTTCCTCGTGATGAAAATAATGATAGAAAATAAAAAAAATAGAATAGAAAAATATAATGTAGATGAGATGAAATGAGGACAGCCTATAGAAAAAAACTCATACAAGTTTAAGGGCAATTTTCACCAGTTATTCACAAAACGTCAGATATCTGACATAGTACCTGAATGACTGTATAACGTATTTATTCAAATTCAAATTCTTGCACAAAATGTTACAGTAATTACTGGTGGCACCCAAACTAAGCTTCGCTCGTATTTTGGGGCTGCCGAATTACACATTTACTCTTACAAGATGTAAGTATTCTTGTTTATGAATAAGTACCTAGACGACATGGATTGCCTCGGTGGCGCAATGGTAGCGCATGCGACTGCTGTGTTTGAGGTCTCGGGTTCGTTTCTCGGGTTAGGCCAAATGTTTGTATGATCTGCAAATATTTGTTACGGAGTTTGGGCGTTTTCTATGTATAATAAGTATGTAGGTATTTAAAAAAAAGGAATAATATGTATTTATATTAGTTGTCTAGTACCCATAACAGAAGCGCTGCTTAGCTTGGTTGGGACTAGATGGCGTTGGGTGTTAAATGTTCGAAACATTTATTATATTTATTAATTTTATTTATATTTTTTTGATAAATTTTCTAAGAATGAATCCTAGCTAAAAGTTACTAGCTCTAAAACGTCCCGCATACTACATTTCGTGGAAATCGTTTTATTCATTCAAATTAATCTATTAGGCGCTCATAGCCAGTTGCACTCGGTGATTAGAAACAATCACCGAGGGTAAGCAACGACGGCGTGTTCAGTAGTAGTACCTGGATGGAAGTTTAGTTGGAGGCCTTCGGGCGGCAACGGCAAGATATGTAGCCACAACGTATTCTTGCCAGTCCCCAACCCGCACTTGGCCAGCGTGGGGACGTATGGCCTTAACCCTCTCCTGAGAGGAGACCCGAGCCCAGCAGTGGTTGGGTGATTGATGATAACTTGATGCATCTATTAGGAACTACATCAGTAAATTATGTAACTGGTCGTGAATAATTTTCTGTCCACATTAAAAGGAAAACTATGTATTTATTTATTAAAAGCTTATTGCAAATGACGTAAAAGGCGGACTTATGCCATGTGGCATTCTCTACCAGTCCACAATGTATGTAGTTAAACATAAGAAATAAGGTGAGTTAATTACTTGCCCATGAACGTTCGTTACATTCTTTTCTGCATGAAGAAATAAAGTAATAACTACAATACCTCACCTGAAAAATTACTTAATTAAATAATGAGTGTTACATCACTGGCCCACAGTTCTTTATAAAGTCGTAGTTAGTTATCTGCTATACTACACTACTTAACAAGTAAATGTTGCTGAAGTATACATGTTTATTGACTGACTCGGTGGCGCAGTGATAACGTGTGCGACTGCTGTGCTTGAGGTCTCGGGGTCGATGCCCGGGTCGGACCAAATGTTTTTATGATCTGCAGATATTTGTTACGGAGTTTGAGCGTTTTCTATGTATAATAAGTATGTAGGTATTTACAAAAAAAAAAATTTATTATCAGTTGTTTAGTACCCATAACACAAGCTCTGCTTAGTATGGGACTAGATAGCGTGGTATGTTAATGTCCGAAATATTTATTATTAATCTCACATATCCAAGACTTGTAAAACAGAAAACTGTAGTTAACTGGCAGGCAAGTAGCAAGTTCAGAATAGTCCATCAGGAATTTTATCAGCAAGAGGTAACTAACTAATGTTTTTAATGTTTAAATTTATCAGTACAATGTTTTTTTATTTATTAGTTTCACTATCAATAAATTCCATGTTAATTTAATTGACTTACGTTCGCTTTAAATGTTATTATGTAAGCCTTTATCTGAGAATTCAATAAAATGGTAATGACATCCACTTTAAATAAAACTAGCTATTTACCTCCTATAAATAACAAGCACCAAATAGATTATTTTAATTATATTATTCCTGTGCGTGAAGGTTGTGTTTTTATTGATTACTTTCATTATCAATAAATGCCATGTAGAGTTAATTGTCTTATAGTCGCTTAGTTATATACGGCTCTATCTAAAAATTTAATCCTTTTATTTTATTGTTTTTTTAGGTTTAAGACATTTATTTCTCATTAAGATTAACATAAATCACTTACATGAGAAAAATAACTATACTAAACATTTTTAATTATTCGTCGTCACTTTAGAGGGTAGATAGTGCGTTCTTACAAAGACAAATTCATAGTGCAACATTGTAACATATCGCCCGCTCAACGCACTCACAGCTGTGAAATATCCGCTAATATCTGTTGATAAAGTTTATTTTTGAATGCGTTGAACGGGCTTACACGTTTTAAATCCGAAGGCAGTCGGTTAAACATCTGTGCGCCTGCGAACACTATCATTATTGTTCCTATAGTGTTTCTTTTCAAACACATACGGGACCGAAATTCTTCATTATTCATAAACTAGCTCTGACTCGCGTCCTCGTGTATATCGAACATCGCGGTAATCATTTTTCGGGTTGATAGGTAGACTGTAACACTCATAAATAACGTGGCTTGCCATTAGTAAAATTATTTTCAAAGACGGTTCAGTAGATCCAGCTATTGCTTCCTACAACTTCAAAACCTCTTTATAACATTAGGAGTTCGTGCGAGTGTTATGTAAAGGTCCGAATTAGTCTTTACATGACCGACATTTTATATTTTGGGTCTACCAGACACTCTCAGATTAAGAATATATCTTGTGTCGCGATAGAATTTACAAACTTATGTTACAAAGAACATCCGGAGTCAAAACAACAATTCGTGGATCAAAATAAAGTGCTGATCTATGTAGCGATCAAACTCGCAACACACGCGCAGTAAGAAGCGTCGAGTTGACCATTTCTACAACCACCCCGAGCAGTCGAATACACCATGCTGAAAATAGAATTCAAAATGAAAGACGTGTTAACTTGTTTTCACTTTCATATAAATATAATTCGCTGGTAAGTATATACATAATTTTTTTTTCGGAAATCTAACACACAAAGCCACCTAGTCCCAAACGAAGCGAAGCTTGTATTATGGGTACTAGACAACTGATATGAATACATAAATACTTTTTTTTGTTAATACATATATATTATACATAGAAAATACCCAAACTCCGAAACAAATATTTACAGATCATACAAACCTTTGGTCCGAGCCAGGATTCGAACCCGAGAACTCATGGACAGCAGTCGCGTACGCTACCACTGCGCCACCGAGGAAGATAAATTGTACATTAACGATAGTTTCGCTATGTAAAGCGCAAAGTTCATTAAAATATACGACAATGCGAACTTACAAAATAGCATTCAATCAGGGATGACACTTCCGTCATTGAAAATACACATATTGTTATAGTATGTTGGGAAATAATACCTTGTACTGAAAACTTTCTAAAAGTATACAAAGTATCTGCGTTTTAAAATTATATAGCTGACAAACATTCACACACACACACAAACACTAACACACACACACACACACACACACACATATACACACTCACAAACATAACATTATTATGTCTATTATATATCTATTGATTTTACATTTAGTTTTACATGTTTTTGTATGTTATCAGTGGGGCAACGTAAATTGTGTGTACTTGTATTACTTGTATTGGGCAAATCATGATCAATGTACCTATGAATGATTAACAATACTGTGTCACTGGGAGGTAGCTGGTACCTACATCTCAGGTTCTACCTTTTTAGGTGCCAGCCGCATTTTTAAAAATTGTAGCTCTAAATAGTGCCCACTTTTTGTTACTTATATTATTCTGTGTAATTTCATTGAATACATAAATAAATAAATAAATAAATAAATAAATAAATAAAATAAATAAATAAAATCTAAAATCTAAACATTGTTTTGCATACAAGGAAACAAGCAAGAACGGACTAACGAAAACGTCTTCTTCTTTTGATGAATGGCAATCAGCCGGATCAGCTATTTCTGCCAATGTCAAGTATTTCAAGTCTTCAATTCTAAGTCTTCGAGTCTTCCAAGTCTT
Source organism: Hyphantria cunea (assembly GCA_003709505.1). NCBI lineage: Eukaryota > Metazoa > Arthropoda > Insecta > Lepidoptera > Erebidae > Hyphantria > Hyphantria cunea. The sequence continues at coordinate 1,465,716 of PKRV01000076.1, forward strand.
CGTCGTGATGGAATTAATGATAAAAAATCTAAAAAATGTGGATGACATGAAATGGGGACCGTCTTTCGCAAAAACGATCTCCCTATGTTTTGTTGTAAAACAAAATACAAATATGACGTAAAAGAATACATGCGTACCTTCATACGAACAATTGTAAACATGAATTAGATGTCAGGTATTTAAACACTAAAATTTTGGCTAATTTAATTCATTATTAGGTCTTAGTTACTTTAAGAATTTAAGATACCTTAAATTGAAAAAAATCTCTTCAATACAAGTTTTTATTTCTCCGCTTTTTAGAATAAAACACTTTTTCTTTTGTACCACTACTGTAAACTTGTAACGTCATTACACAATTGAAGTGAAGACTTCTTGAGCCCTGTTGAGCACTTTTTGGCTGGCATCGTAGCTCTCAAACGGATTGACCGATTTTCATGCGGTTTTTTCATTTGAAAGCTAGTTTCCCTGTGGTGGTAATTAACTATGTTTGGTAAATCATCAATCAAATCGGTCCAGCTGTGTAAGGATATCAGTTTTTTTTCCAAAATGCCATAGAACAGGGTTTTTTTTTATTTTAGCTGGTAGATTGAAGTGACAAAGGATTGAAGTCGTCAGTAGCTACATAAGTTGATAAAATCACTGAAGTTGGGAGTGGGAGAACTTTCAAATTAATAAAAAATAAATATGAAATTTTAACAAAGGGTAATTTAAAATTGGCAATTTGAGCAGTTATAAAAACGTAGCTTGCACACCTTTCCATTTCAACCTCCGAATGTACCACACACCACTGGGGTTAGAAATAAATTACAGGAAGCTTTTAAAGTATTGTATCAAAACATTACAAAATAAACACAAATTTCAAAGTTTGATATAATTATAACCTTTTTGTGTTATGTCAGTATACGACACTATTTTTATTTGTTGTGTTTTATTTGTTCGAAGGTTGTCCCGACACGGTATTATCGAAATGAATTAATTTTTTAACGCTTGCAATCGACAGCAAACTAGTTTTTGCTCTATGGTCACTAACCAACATTAAAAAAAACTACACAAAAAGTGATTGTCTATGAGTGGCACTTATTTTGAAGTGTTTACGGTTCTCCAGTTTCTAACTCGCACTTCATGCAAGATTTCAGTCGACAATGTCCTTGTGATTTGCACTTTAACAGAGTTTTAAAAAAAGTTTTTCTTAGAGAACGTGATTAACACATTTACAACTAATATTTATGGAGAGCCAAAGTATGTGGTCAAATTGATACGTTTATTTAAAGTTACGTTACCGTCTAGTACTATTAGCTATTATTAAATTGCTCAAATTAGAAGTACCGATTTATAAATGCGAAGAATGGCTTGTATACTTGTTTAGCGGACATTTTAGTTCTTCTTTAAAATATGATTTTAAAGAAGAATGGCTGTCAGATACTTCTGGCGTAACCGCACTGTAAGCGAGAAGGCCACACTATGGATAAAATAGTTCTTGAAACATAATAAATTTCCTCAAAGTCTTCCAAAAATTTTGTCGGTTTTTATTGCAATAGTTTTTGTGGATACCAAATGTAGTTCACAGACTTCCTTGTTAAATGGGCTGTCTATTTCCGACAAAAATACGCAATTCGCATTAGCAGTTAATGTGATTAACGCGGTCAACCAAAAAAACATACTTATTTTTTTTGATATTAAGATATATTTAGTGTTATTTTTAAGTACGGTACATATATCACAATACTCTTTGCGCCAAATACTACCCTTCCCTGTGTAAGTCTAGGCGAGGCCAATGCACTGTATATTAACTGCCCATTGACGCACAGAATTTTAAATGAGAAATGCATACAAAGACCTGCTTTAGCCCACGCTGAGCTGCTTTCATACTTGCGTTATTAGTTTCTTATGTACAAAGGGTGTTTTCGCCGTACAAACATGCTTAGTATATAATATTTAAGATATTTATATTAGAGGCTGACAACACTGGCTTATTTTTTATTGCAATACGGTCCTTTATTAGTTGCTAATCTAGTGTGGCTAAAACCTTGTAGGGTGTGGCAACATGATAGCATCGATAAATTAGGATTTATCTATAATCTTTAACTTTCCATTTCTTTAGATTTAATTATAATCTTTAACTTTAACCTTTGTTGTTATATTTGGGTACCTGCAACAATTTATAATTGGTTAAAGTAAAAATTGACATACAGGCGACAAAGAAGTATTTAATTGCTGTTACATTTATCTACAGTTGGAAACATCGCTTTAATAAATGCCAATTTCTGTAAATCGAATGCTGAAACGAGAAGACAGTAGCTGTCTAATCAATTCGGAAGATATTTCTGCTGATTTATCAACGGCATTCCAAGCGAAATTCCTCCCAAGTAACATTGCAATCGATGACATTCCTCGTTTCAATGACATTTCGTTATTTTTTTTGTTTGCTATAGGCTTCTTGATAACATTCGTGTGGTGTTTTGATGGAACTTAAATAACTAGGATTAAATACAATATTTGTTACTGGGTGCAAACGAGGAGTCGTATTGCCTGATGGCAAGCGATTACTGATGCCCATGGACACCCGCAAAACCAGAGGCGTCACAACTGTGTTACCGACACGGAGGATGGGGAGGGGTTAGGTTATGTTCCTCCGGTATCCGCACTCACTCGGAGAAACACAGCGCAAGCACTGTTTCACACCGGTTTTCTGTGAGTCCGTGGTATCACTGCGGTCCAGTCGGCCCAGTCATGTAAACTAATTAAATGTATGGAAATGACGTCATCTAGACATCAAGCAAAAACAAAATAATAACAGAGAATAGAAAGAGACATTAGCGATTGTGCAAAAAGATTCGACACATGTATTTATTTAGGTTATGCTCTCGGACTAAAAACCGCAGGACGTCTCGGGTATTAAAATCCAGGAACCAGGTGAACAATAGAAAGTAAAATCCTGGAACACCGAAGCACTGCGGGACTCTAGCTATAACTTGAAAAACAATCCCTGGTACTAACAATATTGACCCTGAAAGTACTATCAAATAAAGAAGAAAATAAAGTATTATGTATTAACAAGATGTTATATAGTGTCAATAGAATTGTTTGTACAAGTAAATGTACGTAGTTGTCGGGTTAGGCCCAGACATTAGAAGTAAAAGTTAGATATGGCAATATACAGAATTTATTTTAATAACTTAAATATATCAGAATATCCTAAACCTAGGATATTAACAAAGGTGTAGAATTAGTTAAATATCTTACTATTGCAATGAAGGCGGTCACATAGGTCAGTACTGACTGTCAGGGACAGTGGTCCACGTACCCACCGCAATAAAGATAGTACTAATTATCAGAGATGACGTTCCACATCCAATAATCGTGCAGTACTGACTGTAGAGAGACAGTGGTCCATGCACCAGGACGCAATCGTTCGAAATGCGTGCCGTCTCAACAGCGCAGCTCTTTATAAAGGCGGTCGCTTAGGGAGGGAGTAACGTCACAATATTTTACTATTTTGAATCCAAGTGTTTTGAGCCCAATAATCGATTTAAAATTAAATCGACTAAATAATTTTTAAATGGTGCGTCCGGTGCACGTTCCACTAGCGCCATCCAGTCGCCGTCTCTCGCAGCTGGAATACAGTATGACTGCCGTCATATTTGTATTTACGTGTTGTTATGTTTGTTTAACTCGTGTAACCATTTAAATGTAAGTCTTCGCACTAGCGTCCGACTTTACACGCAGGCTATAATTATCACCGACTAGATGCTTTGTTTCTCATGGCTAGGAATTCTGCGTTACATGTTATTTTCGGCACTTCCACTATTCGTATAATTTTCGTAAAAAGGGGTATGTTTTTCCCTCACGTATCTATATACGCGACTTCGTTAGCGTGAAATTGTGACTTTGTGTAATATTTGTACAACTTTACATCCCCCTTTCAATCCTTTTATGCCTTAAAAAGTAGCCTATGTCCTTTTTCGGGCTCTAGACTTTCTGTGTACCAAATTTCATTTAAATCGGGCGTGAAAGCGTGTCGGATAGACAGTACTTTCGCACCTGTAATATTAGTAAGAATTTTTAAGAAACCGGTTTTAAGAATATTAATTTTAGTAATAGAAGTGATTTTTTTTAATTAGTCGAAACTGGAAAATGGTTCGAAAGCGGAATGAATATTTTCTCTTAATATACAAAGTGCAAAGGCACTTTTTTCACGAAATATTTCTTAACGAAGTAGAAAGGGGTAACAAATTGCTTCGGAAGCGCGCGCGGTTCAAATACAGCAATTAGGAGCAATTAGAGGGTTGAAATGTACTAAATGTAGTATATTTACGGACAGGCCGCTCAATTAGTTATCGTCTCGTTTACAAACAATATTTAGCTGTTTTAACCCTCTAAGAACCAAACTTAATATATGAAAAGTTGTGCTGTTTTAGATTTAACCTATAAATTTAGTGTTGACTGACTACAAAAGTTTATTAAAATGACTAAAGTCTTCAAAATATAGCTTATAAATATAGTAAATTAGAACTTGTTATAACTTCTGTGGCGCAGTGGTAGCGAATGCGACTGCTGTGCAAGAGGTCCCGGATTCGATTCTGCAAATATTTGTTTCGGAGTTTGGGTGTTTTCTATGTATAACATGTGTATGTACAAAAAAGTATATAAGTATTCATCAGTTGTCTAGTACCCATAGTACAAGCTCTGCTTAGTTTGGGACTAGATGGCGTTGTGTGTTAAAATGTCTGAACATATTTATTTTATTTATTTTTATTTACATAATAGGTATGATTTTTTATGTATTTCATTTTGTGGTAAAACTGGTACGTAAAGAAGGAAAATATAGGTGATAGAAAATAAATCCTGTCATAGAGATCAAGTTATATTGGATTTGGAAAAAATTGGTTTCGGCAATTAAACTGTCCTTTGTACACTATATATCGAACATTTATGTATTTCCCTTTTCACTCTGTAATATGTTGTGTAAACAAGTAATGAATTAAAAAAAAACCCGACTGCATCAATATCATATATGAAACATATAACTTATAAGTATATTCGTAATCACCGTTGAAAATTATTAATTTTGATACCAAACTGTTGTAAAAAAAAATTAAAAAATCTAAAAATCGCCACACATGTGAAAATCTTTAATTTTGTTTTATTTTAATTATGATGTACTACTCAGTGTCACTCTCACGACTAAGACGAATCTATTGACACCACTCACACATAAATACGACAAGCCGTTTAGGCTGTAGGACGTGCCACAGAAATATACATACGTACATACATACATATATACACTCGAAAGACATAACCCTCCTTTTTTGGCGGTCGGGTAATAAAGCGTTGCTTGTTATCTATCTGTCTAGATTTTAAGAACTGTAAAATTACAAGGGATTCGCAAGCTGTCACGCTCTTGCCACCTCTAAGTTGCAGATGCTTGCCATCTGGTGATCCTTGTGCTCATTTGCCGTTTAACTATATATTATATATAAAAGATGAAGGTGACTGACTAAGATACCCAGTTACTAACGCACAGCCCAAACCGCTGAAACTAGAATCCTGAAATTTTGCGTTTAGATTCTTTATATTAGTGTGGAATTCCCCTTATGGGGGAAATAGGGGATGAAAATATCTAATTTACAGGATTACCTAGTTTAGGAGTCGGGGTTTACCTTATCCGCATTACCTTTGGTTTACCAAGTTATGTATCCTAATTCTAAACAATTTCAAAGGTTTTTCTTATCAATAATTTTTTTCTTCTATTTCTATTTTTCTACATCAGCGCCAACGAGGCCGCGGTGAAAAGCTAGTATTTTACAAAATGGATCATTACATCTTGCTTTATTTACATTTGTTATTGTTAATACTAGAATTATCGGGAATTCCCCTGAATACAGTGGGAGAGCCACGCTTTCGACATGAATGGGCCGGCTCGACCGGATTCGATGTACGGGCGCTCATCAGGGGTGGAGTTTGTACACAATGACTCGCACTTGACCGGTTTTCCAACTAATATTTATATAAAAAATTTTTTGTAAGATGATTTATATTTGCAATTAATAACTATAATCCATTTAGTAATGATTGTGAAGTAAACCTATTATATTACGGATAACAATAAATGGTTTTAACGAATACTTATTACAGCCTTAAAAATTATATTCGTTATTGTGTTTCATACAATGTACCGTTTAATGTGAAACTATGAGAAAGTATTTTGAGAAATCTAATTAACTTAGTGGTAACTTTACTCAGATTAAGATAAATTACATTTGTTATTGTATTTAATTATGTTAAATAATTCACCACTGTTTTTTGCTCGCGGTTCTCTCTGCCTGATGAAAAGCGTGTGCAAATCCGAGAGCAGTGGTCACTATACTCATTGCAAATGCAGACAATACGGCATGGTGATCCTCTTAAATGGCGCCCTATTAAGATCCTCTTGCATCATTAGACCTTCAGTCTAAAATTATAAAACATTATTACACTAAGATTAAGTTCATTACATTTTGACTACACGGCCTAGTGGTTTCAGTGGTCGCCACACCGCTTCCTACTGCGCCAAGTGTTGTGGGTTCAAATCCTACATGGGACAACACTTTGTGTGATCCATAAATTGTTGTTCTAAGTCTAGGTGTACTTTGTGTCCGTTTCAAGTATGTTTGTAAGATCCCCGTGATACAGTAATAATGATTCATAATGAGGGAGTTCTCTTTAAAAAAAAATTCTTATTGCCTCTAGTCAATTGAAGATACTCTGTTCGTATGTTATTTTAATACACTGCACTAAAATTGTAGTTCCATTGACAATATTTTACCGGTTATAAACTTTCTATCTGCCTATAATTTTATATTCTTATACATTCAGCAGATACCTATCTAGACCGAAAACGCTAGTGTGCAATTCTACTACCTTTTAGTAACCGTAGTACCGTTTAGTAACCGCCCAAACTCATTTAAAAGTGAACCGAATAACGCCACTAATGCTGCTGAGGCCGTGTGCACTGCACACCCTGCAATATACGAAAAGACGCCCCTGCCTCGTTTTTAGTGATTCAAAAACAACGAAACATAAAATATCTTACATTTTTAATAAACATAACATAGATACAAACCTAACCTAAGAAGTAACGAAGGACGATATCCCTCCTTGTATTTTTAGTAATTTGATATACTCTTCGAAAGTACTCCGCGTTCTCCTAAGGACTCAATGGTCCTTTCAACGTCGAGGCAAGAGTCTTCCCCAGGGTAAACTTATAGGTTGGTTTGTGGCCTCAATTCTTAGATCTTATGGTACTTACAGGGGTAATAGAGTAAAAGATACAAGGGGAGGGTCGGACGGCTGACATTGATGTCTAATTTTCTGCGGTTGGATGAACTAATATAACTTTTGAAATTCTGAAAACATTTCTTTATAAAATGATACAGAATTAACATGAAATACCGTAAAAGACTTAATTAAATTTTTCTCTAAAAATTATTAAACTTTCAACGTACAATCTACACCAATGGAATGCAGATTGCAGGCTGATTTATATACCTAGTCTGTAACTATTCTATTACTATATACTCCTGTAAGCCCTCGTATGAGAGTATATGTATAGTTACTGAATATATATCTATATAAATAAAATAAAATAAATAGTCACCGAAATGTATGTACGCGTATTACTTTCGATCGACTACATTAAATTGGATAATTCTTTCATTAACGCGTTTTTTATTGTCAGGACAAGGTTTGTATACAAGAAATTAATAGAAAACCGGAATTCATATTTTCTTAGTCCGCGACCGTACAGTATCAATGGGAAACTGAAGCGGGCATAAATACTAAAACAAAAGAATATGGCGGTACGAAGTTCGCTGTGTCAGCTAATAGTATATATAGTATGTTATATATACATAGTTTAACAGAAAAAAATCCTACTGCGTAGTGATGGCGTAATAAAACGAATGAGTAACCGTGATTCCATGTATCGATTATTATTTTACTCCATTGAAACCGCTGTTTAACTTTAATTAAACAGTTTACTGTTGAGTGTCCAATGTTTTGAGTGAATTTTTCCATCAATACTGGTGACGTGGACCCTTTTTTATAGGATAGCGAGCAAACGGGCAGACGTATCGCCCTGATTGTAAGGGATTACCGCCGCTCATGGACATCTGCTACACAAGATGCGTCACAAGTGCGTTGCCGGCCTGTGGGGGATGGGGAGCAAGCGCTATTTCACATCGGTTTTATGTGAGGCCGTGGTATCACCGCTTGAGCCGGCCCATTAATGCGTCGGTTCTCCCACGGTTTTTGGTGATTAAGAATACGAATTGTCATCACCTGTATTCATCCCGTGGTGTGGGAGTTGTGAAACAAACTATACAGTAGAAAACCACTACATAGAGAATTAAAACTTGACCAAATCCATAGACTCGTTTGACGAGTGTGGTTATAGACTAAACCACTTTCCTAAGGAGAGAGAGACATGTGCCCAGTAGTGGGCTATTAAATGCAGTTAATAAATTGATATCTATTTTAATTCAATGATTGATTAGTCATACTTTCTACCACGTTATTAAAACAAACTCCGGCTGTTATCACCAATGTTGCTCCTTAAAATACAATAAGGCCGCCCTTTGTACATTATACATTTTTTTATATCTGTTTTACTGTGTACAAATAAAGAGAGTTTTCTATCTATCTATCTACAGTTGATTGCGTTGCATGTTGGGAGAAATGTATAGTCTTGTATACGGATAGTTCTGTTTCAAAGTCTTGGCCCCTATGAGACCCTGATTCATATGCTCTAGTAATTTGAGCTAATTAAACGTAGTAGGGCCCATAGACACGTATGTATGGAATTTGCGATTACCATTTTGAAAATTCCTTGAAATAACATGTTCGGTAATATAATAAGGGGAAGTTTTTGGAAACAAGTAATTATTAAAAAAATAAAAGTCGACTGCGTTCAATATCATATATAAAACATTTAAGTTATGTATAAATTCGTTATCACAGTTTAAAATTCTTTATTTTGATTACACACTCCATGTGTTTTGAAAACATTTTTTTAAGATAACTTTTTACTCCAAAAGCCCTTAATTTTGTGATTTTTTTAATTTTGATTTACCCAGTGTCACTCTCACTACAAAAACAAATCTATAGACACCACTCACATAAAAATAAACAAACCGTTTAGGCTCTAGGGCGTGCCGAAGAAATATACATACATACATACACTCGAAAAAGATAGCCCTCCTTCTTTCGCAGTCTCGTAAAAAGATTTACTAATGTTGTTAATTTCTGTCAGTAATTAGTTCAGAAATTTTAAAAAACCTCATTCCTATTAAAGCCTTAAATTATGTTTCATAAAAAAAATCTGTTTAAAAATCGAATTCTATTTCTTTCTAAATTTCCATTTGTGTAATACTGAATCGTAGTCGCCTTGTAACATTACACGCGAGTGCTTTTTCCTGTGCAATATCCATTGGCATAATTACGCGGCTCTATCGCGACACTCGGCTATCGTTTCACCATGGTGGCTGTCATTGTGAAATTTTCATTATCACAGCTACTCGCAACCATATCGCACTAAAAATGGCGACTGAAATCGAAGCTCCACTCGGAGCGAATGCAAGAAGCGAACTGAAAACTATTTTTTTTATGGGGTAGGAGGCGAACGAGCAGACCAATCGCCTGATGTCAAGCGATTACTTCCATCCATGGACACCAGCAACACCAGTCACGAGTGCGTTGCCGGCCTTTGAGGGATGGGGGAGTGGTTGGAGTATAGGCCTCCGGTATCCGCTCTCACTCGGTGGAACACAGCGCAAGCACTGTTTCACACAGGTTTTCTGAGAGGACGTGGTATCACTCCGGTTGAGCCGGCCCATAAACGTGGCTCTACCACGGTATAAAATATAAATCCTTTCAGCTTCAACTTTCTACTGGTCATAAGGGCAATGTTATACTCTAAACTGAATAAAATACGACAGCTTCTACAGAAATGGCGGGTTTATAAAACGATTGAACTAATCCTTTCTTTATGGAGGTAGAAAAAATGTCCTCTGAGATCACTCACCACAGAACGATGAACGTTAACGATCGTGCGAATCTTATTCGGCAAAAAGAATCTTTTACATTCTTACAGACGTGTAAGAATCTTAAAGGTTGTTAATTAATCACATATTATCATATAAAATTCTATACCTGATATGTATCCGAGCGACAGCTATGCAAAGAGAACTATGCAACTCCTAAGGCGTCACAAGTGCGCTACCGGCCCTTTAAGAAGGAGTACGCTCTTTTCTTGAAGATTTAAAGGTCGTATTGGTCCGGGAATACCGCAGGCGATAGTACATTCCACAGTAAACTCTATACCAACCCGTCTGTTCCAATAAAAGGCCAAAGCATTCTGAAAAAGGTCTCTCCTTTTAAAAAATGCTTTATACCTATGTTTGGTAGTCGACGCCTAAAAACTAATGACAATATCCAAAGAAATCCTGAATAATGTAGGTAGGAACAAATTTGCTAACTCATTTTAGTCGAGGCAGCTGTCCTGTGCAGACGTACGTCTACTATAGATTTCATTATACATATCCAGATACACTATGAGTATATAATCGAATACAGATTAATCATGTCGAAATAGTAATAAAATACTGTCATAATGTTATATTTGCTGTTCACGGATAAGGTCTTGATTTGTACGCTTTGAGTCTGTTCCATTCCAATGATTTTGATTAATTAAGTGAAAATGACTTTTAACAGACAATTTACCTGATGTTTTATAACAAACGGGCAATTTATTCGTTTAATGGATTGAGTAAATGTGAGCAATAACTTATTACAAGGTTTTATTTAACTTGCAAGGTTTCCAAAAGATGTTTGATAAGCAAGACTCTTAAAAATCGAAATAAGAACCTCTTTCTGATGTCCGATTTGCCAAAAAAATGGCGTATATATGTATTTTCAGTGACGATCCAATAATGTGGTACCATGGAGCTGTTCTGATGTTGATGTCTATAGGTACTTCGTAACTAAAATAAGCCCATCAAGTTTGGACTTAATTGTTTTTTCTCGATGACATTTGTACGTGATGTCCAGGGTCTTTAGAAGCTGTTGAAACTTTATTATATAATTAACTTATTGAGGTTTGTAAAGGAATGCGTTGCGAAATTTCATTTTTTAAATGAACCTGCCAAAGTGACTTTACTTTTGCCTGATGGAAAGCATAAGCAGAATCTAAGAGTGGTGGTCACCATACTCATTGCGAATGCAGACTATGCAGCATGGTGACCCATGCTAAAGCTGCTGATTGAGATGCTAATCCATTCTTTATTATGTCATGTCGGTGTACCTTGAATTTATAGTTTTAACTCCCCTTGTTCATAAACGTTATTTAACTTTGAGCAATGGTTCAGTGTCATTTTCTACTTTAAAGCTGTAAGCTTAGAGTTGAAAATAACAGGAAACATTTTAAATGTTTTTTGTAAGGTAAACAACCATTTAAACTAAAATAAATATACTATCACCACCGCTAGGAATGTATTCAAAGAATGTTGCAACATATTATTGTGGGTTATTTCTAGGAGGCACACTAACTGCTTCTCAAATTGGAATTTACTTACTGTACTGTGAAAAATAGAGTATTGCTTTATGAGTTCTGTTTTTATTATAAGTTTTTATATTGGTAGTGTGTCGACCTGGAGCCCAAACGGCTTGTTGAATTTGATGTGAGTGGAGTCAATAGATTAGTCTTAGTCGTAAGAGTGACACTCAGTACATCAAAATAAAGAAAACAAAATAAAAAATGTAAGAAGGCAATATATTGACGTAGTCTGTTTTTTAAATAATTTTACTTGTTTAATTCATAATTTTAATTATAAAAAATGACACTAATTTTACTAAATTGGCTGTCTGTTTTGTTGCAGGTAATTTAAGAAATTGTGATGGGTATACTTCAATTATTTGAGGTTAAGTATCATTAGCCCACGATACATGCACTCAAAATAAAAACAACCCTAAATTCTACAGGATTAACATGGATTGGGAAATAAGGAAGGAACTAGCTATATAGCAATAAAGATTTTTTTTTTAATTCCAACATTTGAAATATATTCCTATATAGCGGGATTTTTACAAACATACAAGAAACATACGGACATAGACCACCCAGACTCGTACAACAATTTGTGGAGCACGTAAAATGTTATCATGTGTGGGTTTGAACCCACAGCACTTTAACCATCGCGCCGTCTGTGTAGTATCGTAAGTATAATTAAATATTTAAACATTAAAATTTAGTTATAACTACTGGCAAGCATTTTTTTCATTCTCTATTACCTGACTTACTAGAAGTCAGGTAACCAGACTCAGTCTCAATACAATATTGGTGATAATTTTCGGTTCGAAATTTCTCAAAACTAAGCCATAACTCATAAAATAAAAATTTTGTCTTGTATAATAACGTTTTAAATGACTAGGATTAACTAAAGTTAGATTTGTCACACTAAAAATAGGCGTGATCTGAGGGCATACACAGAAATAGAATTTTAGAAATAGCTACACTGAAATAAGAGATAGAGAAGTTTTGATTTAGCGACGTAAAAACAGAATTGTTAGTTAGCAAATAAAATAACAGTTTAAGCAAAATTTCGACACAAGTTCCAGGACTTGTAAAATGTATTTTGAATCTAATGGGGTGACTTTCGTTCGTTCAAAGAGAAACATACTTATGTTTGACATAATCAAAGCGTGGGAGAGCCACGCTTCGGCACAAATGGGCCGGTTCGATCTGAGTGATACCAGGCCTCACAGAAAACCGGTGTGAAACAGCGCTTGTGATGTGTTTCACCGAGTGAGTGAGGATACTGGATGCCTATACACCAACCCTTCGCCCCATCACCCTTCCCATCCCCCAAAGGCCAACAACGCACCTGTGACGCCTCTGGTGTTGTACCTCTGCTTGTTTTCCCCCTATTATATAAAAAAAGACACTGAAGGAAATCGATCGATACTTAAAAAAAAATAGTTCTTGACTGTTTGATAATGGCATATCATGTGGCAATATACCACCATCATTGTTAAGCCTTAAACTAGTTTACTTATGTATTTAGGCAAGGAGGCATTGTCTTTACATAAATGTTGATAACTCTGATTTCACCTTTAATAAATATGGATAAGATCCTTTCTTGAATATTCTATATAATTTCCTGGAGTGCAAAAGACAAATGATAATGAATTAGGGATGTAGTCGGAAAAAGATGGGGAGGCCTGAATCCCTTTGTGGAGTGTCTTTACCGATTCATCGTTTTTTGAAAAATGCTGAGGGGTAGTAAAATGGGAAGCAATAAGGTCATGAAAAGCGAATGGTATTTATAGTTAAAAAAATTAAATAACTAATGAAAGTAATATTGAATAACAGTAAAATTTAAGACGGCGATGAGCCTGTCTTCATTTCGTTTCGAAGTGATTGATTTAGATAAAAAGTGTTTCACAAAAGCATTTTGGATCGGCCATTTTTCTTAGCCTTGTTAACATTTAGGCTACAAATGAACTTTTAAATTGATTTTTTTATGTGATGACTATTCTTTATTTAGTTTAGCTACATATTATGTTATAAACAAAAGATAGCTTTATTTTTTCCAACTTTTATAGTTAATTTGGATAATGCGCGACAAAAATATTTTTCAAAATGAAATTGTACAACTACGTTTATATTGTTGATCTTCAGAATGATTTCTGAAGTTCAACAATATAAGCGATACTAAACGATTACACAAAAGATTAGTTAGCCACAAGGCTTGGTTAAGCGTACTATATTTGCTGTCATATTTGTAGGTATAGTACCTAATGACCGAGCTTTACTCAGATTTTTTTGGTACTTTTGTTTGACTAGCTAGATCGATTTATCGTCCCCGAAACCCCCTGCACACTAAATTTCATGTAAATCATTGACGCCGTTTTCTAAAGTTTGAACATATATCCAAGAATTATTCATCCAAAGGTATTAGATTTCTGGTCATATTTTCTTAATATGCTATTCAGATGCAACAACTTAGAAAGATAAGATTCGTGTTATTTATATATATAT
>PKRV01000076.1:1480151-1537526 GCA_003709505.1 Hyphantria cunea
ATATATGGAGTTAATATATTATTTGGTGAGTAACATTGCCGATTAGAATAAAAATAGTTTTAATATACTTCTTAAAAAGACTTTTCTAAGTGAACTTTGCTAGTTGAACGATAAAAAAATAACATATATTGTCTATACCTTTCCAAATATAAAATGTTATATAGCAGTCATACCATTTTTATTAATTATTCTTAATGTTAAATATATGGCACTGCACCACTCGAATTTCAATGTAATAATGTACCAAGTACTTAAGCATTTATTCAAATAATAATGAAATCTTAAATAAACAATATTCTTAATAATTACAGCGCGTTACATGCAGCGACATCTAGCGAGTTACTTCGAAATCACCAATAACACTCAAACATATATATGTTCTTAAATAATGTTACTATAAAATATATAATGTTTGTTTCATGACAGCTTAATTTGCAGCAATTGTACATATAATTTAGTTAACAGTGAACCTTCATTCCAAGTTAGCGGCAAATGTTCTTTTTTAAATTAAATTTCCTAAGTAGGTAAATATCTCGAAGGAGACACTAACTATTTGCACCTTGATTGTATTATCTCATGTTGGCAGCTTGAAACGTTCTCAGATCTCATTACCGTACTCCCAGGGTATGTGTCCTTACCGTTCCTTAAAAGGTCTAAGTATAGCCGTGTCCCTGGATACATAGCTACGACTCCTAATCTACATATTTGAATATATAATTTTTGTAAGGTTTTTTTCTATTTGGTTTTTTCTGAACTTTTCAGACAAATTAGATTGCTGAGTATGAGGTCTCGGGTTAGATTCTGTTGATCTTTGTTTCTGAGTTTGAGTCTTTTTTTTTAGTAAATAATATGTCATCTATTAAAAAAATGTTTTAAATATGCTATCTAGTACCCCTAGTACAAGATCTGCTTTGAGACTAGATGCCGTTGTACATTAGAGGTCGAAAAGAACCTCATACTAACCCTCTGACCAGCGCGGTATAGTAGGCAAAAACTTTTATTTTATTTTATAGTGGGCAAACAAGCAAACGTATCGCCTGATGGTAAGCGATTACCGCTGCCAATGGACACACAACGGTGAAACATAGCGCAAGTACTGTTTCACACCAGTTTTCTGTGAGGCCGTGGTATCTATACGGTCGAGCCGGCCCATCTTGCACAAAGATAATTATTTTCGCTAAACTTATTTAAGAAACTGCCGTAGTTAAATATCAAAACTCAGCTATTTAGCGGCGCTAAACGCGGGTTTATGCGCGAGCGCAACGCTAGAATAGTGCCGTCTCGCCGACACTCACAGGGCTCGTCTTAGCAACGCTGGCGCGTGATCCCATGAACGTTGTTATTCAACAGGGCGCTCAATTTGTTTACGTTAAACGTGTTTATGTGTTTAACTGCTTTTAACTAATTTTGTAATAATTCGAACGTTGTGCAAGTCGCCAAATTAAAATTAAATTAAATTAAAACATAAAATTAATATTAAAAACATTAAGTGTGAATACAAAATAAAATCAATATCAATGTTATAATTAAAAACAAAAATATAATTATAATAAAATTAAAAATAAAGTTAAAAAATGTTCATGGAGCAACAAAATTACAATCAACATACAAACAATTAATTACCTCTCCTAACGTGGAGTTCAGTGAAACGACAGAGTATGGCGAAGCCCATTCATTCTGCTATCATTTTATATTTAATATCACAGATTTGAAGTTACTTATCTTTTGATAAATAATTTTAGGTATGAAAATATTATTAGTCAAAAGACTATTAATTTTTTTCTAATCGTGAAAGTGATATAGATTATAATTATTTTGCTGTTCAAATATAATTTATTACTGCTTACTTTTATGAATTAAGAAAAAAGGTGTAAATTAAGAAATTATTGTGAGATATTAGAAAAAAATATGTCGGTTATGTAAGAAGTATTACTAATTCTTTATAAAATTCATTTTGGCTAAATTGTGACATTTTACCCCATATACGAATGACAGAAATTAAACGAAAATTTTTGAAAAATGTTAATTTAAAGGTTCAGTGGAATAAAACCATAGTTCAAAATAAATGGCTTAATAAATATATGTCACAAATAAAAATCACGAACTGATATTTTAAAATTTATTCTTGATAAAATTTATTCAATATATTTTCCTTCTAATGAACTGGCAGTGAGTGAGATATTTTATTGTATTAGCAATTTATTTTTAAAACAAAAAAAAAAAAACATATTTATAAGTTATTTTAAATTCAGAACGCGATTTTTTAGCTTTGGTTTTCATGCGGTTGTAAGCTTTATTTAACCTCTGTACGTAATAAAAAAACGTTATTAAAACTGCCTCAGTGGCGCCGTGGTAGCTAACGCGATTGCTGTCCATGAGGTCTCGGTTTCGAATCCTGGGTCGGACCAAGTGTTTGTAAGATCTGTAAATATTTGTTTTGGAGTTTGGGTGTTTTCTATGTATAATATGTATGTATTTACAAAAATAAGTATTTATGTATTCATGTCAGTTGTCAGTTTGGGACTAGATGGCGTTGTGTGTTAGATGTCCGAAAATTAAAATGAAATATGAGGGCGGATTGTCTAAAAATGAGAGACACTCCTTAGACTCTTAGAGGTTCCCCGTTTGAATTTATTTTATTGGCACACGAAATTATATGTCCGGTCTTATTCGAAGCGTAATAAAATGTTTTATATACTTTTTTGATGCTTAAGATATGTCATTGATGGATTTAATATGCATAACGATTTCGTACTAGGTTTGTACAAGGGATTTTAGACCGATATAGTGATGAGTTGTGTGAGAGATATGTAAAGACAAAATTATTTTTTATTATATATATCTCATTAACAGCCTAGTACTATATATTGATCGGCTTAACAAATCTATTGTTAGCAATTCTAGGGTTTCGTTTATAATGTCAGTAAAGTGGTACCTATAGCAAATGTTTGTACGATCTGTAAATATTTGCCTCGAAGTTCAGGTGTTTTCTTTGTATAATATGTATGTATTTACGAAAAAAGTATATAAGTATCTTTTCAATTCATTTAGCAGTCGTAAAATATAATCTCTGCTATTTGAAGCTAGATGGCGTTGTGTGTCATATAGCTGGCAAGCCCCTTTATATAGCTGGGTAAATAGGATGAAATTATTTTATTAATTAAATTAAATATTATTAAATTAGGTTGAATATCGTACAGACCTACTCCTTAGCAGTCGCAGATGGCTAATTTAGAAATTTTCGTAATAGCTGTGGAACTGCGCCATAGAGTCAATAAAAGCCGACTATTATGGCGGGAATTGTCGCAATGCCCAAAGAGTCCATTTGTAAGGAGACTATTATTGAGAATTCGGTTCAAAACGCTCGTCGCAAAATTGTCTATGAATTTCTTCGTAATGTTCCTTTATTGAATCTGCCCAAAATTTTCTATACAAAGCAATATAATATTTGGAATACCTATTATTTGGGTATTTCAAATATTACATTCCTTTGTGTACTATATCTACACGTAAAAACAAAAAATGCTAATAAAAACATAAGACTACTTATTTTTCTAATCAAATTACCAAATATGAGTTATTATCCTAGTTCAGTAAATAATTCGAAGATCCAAGAATTGCTAAAATATAGGTTCGTGATTCGGAGGTCACGTTAAGCAGTCGTTCCCGGTTGTTATCATAGGATAACAGTCGTGAAGCTTAGTTGCAGGTCTTTGGGCGGCTGAAAAACATCCAACGGTAAGATTACGTAGCCCCAACGTTGTCTTGCCAGTTCCCAACCCGCACTTGGTCAGCGTGGGGACGCATAGCCTTAACCTTTTCCTGAGAGGAGACCCGAGCCCAGCAGTGGGACACTATTCAACTACATACTCGTACAATATTTAGGCGAATATGTTATCACAAATTTCTAATAAAAATAGTTTGTCTAGAACACAATAAATAAACAAGTATGTGGGATAAAATGTTCTTACTAACTACTAAACGTTCTATACTGTACATATTATCAAAGTTATTGTTCTTATTTTTACGAAAAAACAGACTTAATAGATCCCAGTAGTTACCCGTCGGTAATTTCTTCACCTTGCAAAATTTTTTGACTTATCACTCCGAAATTGTTTGAGGAATGCCATGTTCTAAAGCTGCCTTTCTAGCTGCTTTCATGGACTCTTTTGACCGCTCTCTTCTATTTGTCTTTGTTTGTAGTTTCTTACCATCTCTAATCTGAAAAAATAAAGTATGTTTCATTCAATATATCAGTAAAGAAAACATAGTCTAGATAAATAAAAGCTTGTTTCGGAATCTACGGGATATACACCCCATCATGCCCTGTGTAGCCTACACGACCGTGCCCGACCATCGTGCTTAAAAATTAAAATTATAAAATATGCGCTTGGGCCTAACATTATTTTGAATGTGCCTATGAAAAATAAGGAAAAATTAAAAGAAGGCAAGTATAAACAATCAGTTAAACTATTTTTCTTACCAGTTTCTGAAGTCGCCAATGAACACAAACTATTACATAAGCTATGCACTTTAACAAAAATACTTTTTAAACATTGAACGCACGCACTTTCGCCACCTGTCATGTGCGCACAGAGTATTGCTCGAAAACGGTTTCTAATTGGCTAATGCGCCGCCTCGCAGAAACGTTGAGTTTTTGTGTGTGTGAGTGACCCTGTCTTACCTCGCTACCCCATGATATACACAGTCCCCCTATATTTAAAGGGACCATTCGTACCGTTTTGAACGGGACCGTCCGTTTTCTCGGTCATATGTTGTTCCCAAACAAAGCTCCAGACGGTAAGAAGTCCCGTTTTCCGCAAACGTAAGGAAATATTAAAATTATAAATCTTGGCAGACACGAGCGGTGCAAGATCATCACCAACTTGATCAAAGTAAATTTGTTTCTTTGACATATATAAATATAACTTAAGAAATAAACATGTTGCATATCATTCTATATAAATAAAAATGAATCGTCTAAATTTATGTACCCGCATAATTTCTGAACGACTGCACTAAATCGCATAATTCTTTTTTGTTGTGTTCGTTATGGTCAATACAAGGCTTGTATAAAATAATTTTTTAACCAGTAAAGGTTTTTTCTGGGATAATTTTAGAGTATAACGCGTACGAAATCCCGGCAATAGCAGCATAATTATAATTAATAGTTGTGTTGATTTTCATTGTTAACCTGCTAACTGGCGATTTAAACGCACCTTCCATTTTGAGTTACAAAATTAAAGGTCAGTTCACGTATATTCCATTTGAATCGTGTCAAACCATCTGTCGGGTTCGAGCTATTCGGAACTTATTTGTTACCCGTGAAAGTCTGTTAATTTTATTTAACACCTAGCTGAGCCCCGCGTTATTATCCACTTTTCTTTTTGTAACCGCGGGCAACGCCACGGGGCAAAGCTAATCTAAAAAGTATCCTAAGTTACTCCTCATATCATCAGCTATCTGCCAGTAAAAGTCAAAATCGGTCCAGCTGTTTCAGAGGTTACCCAGAACAAACAAAGACAAGAATTTTAATAAATGGTCTTTTGGTATATGTACCGTGTATATATACATATGCATTTAGTAAAAAGCGGTTATTTTAATATAATAAAACCAGACACTCCAATTTTATTTATTTTTGTAGATAAGTATCGTTTGCCTGTGACTTTGCCGCACCTTCTGTTTTGATTAACTGTTAACACTTCGCGTCGATGAATAAAACATCTTTTCTTTATTATTACTTCCTTATTTCTGTGGAGCGATGTTTTTTTCTTCATGAAATAAATCCTATATCTTTTTTCTGCTTTTGTTAACTTGGTTCAAATTTCGTGATGGCCTCTTCCGTGATGGGGCTTTAAATAAACAAAGAAATTCCCATGACTTCATTTGAATTTAAATATGACTAATCTGGCTTATTTAGCGGTCTATTAGATTAATTTACTTATGGTAACATACATTTCAAAAGGATTTTAAAATAATCGATAGAAGGGATCACATAATTGCCGCCCGCATTTTTCCGACAGGAAAAGAACATCGAAAAATACAACTCTAAAATGCTTATACCGTCTTTCACGAAAATTGTTCAAGATATAAAAAATGTTTGGAAAAATTGTTGAAAATTTAATATTTTATAATATTTATTACCGTACAAATAGCCTAAAACCCATAGGAAACGATATATTTGCAATAAATGTGCAACATTTAGTTTTTTTTACATTTGGCCTTGATATATCTATACCTAGACGCGAATACCCTACGATAAGTAGATTTTGAGATAAGTTTTAGTGTGTCAAATAAAAATTTATACACATTTGGAGATCCGAGCTGTAACCATCATCATCATCAGACTATCGCAGTCCAATGTTGGACATAGGCCTCTCCAAATGCACCGCACTTAGGTCGATTATCGGCTTCTCGCATCCATCTCCTGCCAGCCGTCTTGCGCAAATAATCACTCCACCTGGCCCGTAGACGTCTTACCTTAACGGTTATTGATTCTACGGCAAATACGGCCAGTCCACTGACACTTCAGCTTGCTAATCCTGTGGGCTATTCTACGGCAAATACGGCCAGTCCACTGACACTTCAGCTTGCTAATCCTGTGGGCTATGTCGATGACTCTAATACTCCTGGACTATTAGACGATATAATCCGACAAAAATATGTAGACGATGTAAAACATTGCTAAATACAATACTTAGAGCTGTTGTCAATTCAGTAAACCTATTCTTTATTTATCAAAGTTATATTACCTTCGTAGATATAGGGAATTAGACTTCTGCGAAACTTTGATTTTATGTTCAACTTTATTTTTTTACTGACGTCTGAGTCTAGATGTTATTCGTGGCCGTTTCATGTGTGTTCGTAAAGTTTCACGGCAAAAGAGGTATTCCTTATTAGGGAGCTGTTTGGAAAAAACGTAAAATGTATATCCCGTTCATTTATCTAACAATAAATCTATTCAATGTTAATGTTACGGATATTCGAGTGCTCGAAGGATACCTTTTAGACTTCAACATTACTAAGTACATAACCGGTCATAACGATTGTGTTAAACATGTAAAAGGGTATTCGGGAAATACATAATGGAGTGAAATACCGACCCGGCTTGGTATTGCCAGTGTAAAAAATTATCTTATTCAGGGGAAATTTAAAACGGAATTTGTTTTTCTAAACGAATTCACATTACAATAAAACAGACCACTTAATATTATCAGTTATGCGATTTATAAGATTTTACTCTATCGGGTTTCCACTATTACTAGTCGTTGCCCAGTGATCGCAATACGATCATTATATATTTTTTAGTTCTCTACATTTCTTCCTCCATGTAAACAAACTGTGCCAAGTTTTATACTCCTCCGTTAGCATAATCTCGCAAAAGGGTTACTAAGTTTTTGCTCCACGTATTAACATGCACGTAACGCGTGTGATAAAACGAATTAATTCTCGCCGTTTTTAATATTGTATTTTTTCTAGAATTAAAATCACTTGTGCTTATTCCACTATATTATTTATGTTTACACCTGACCGGTTCCGTCTTATGACATCATCAAAGGTCATTAGTTTTGACGATGCCACAATGCAAATAAAAAATAGTGGAATGATTACAAGTGATTTTAATTCTAGAATGTGTTGCAACAAGTTCCATCATGTGCTGACAATAGAGAGTATAAATTACATCAAAAATGTTATTGATCATTGATGTTCTGTTCTTTTTACAGGTAGTGTGATGTGATAATATAGCCTACAGGTTCCCTCACTGAATAGGCTATCCAACTTGTTTTTCGTTTTATTTTATTTCTAACAGCTCTTCTCGATTTAAGTGCGTTTAACTAACAAAAGAAATAAACATCTTAGTTATAAATAAAACATTATTATAGATTAAATTAGGTTGATTGTAACAAAAAACGCAAGCCTCCGTAACGACCTGATAGTTATAATACTAGACCTTTGAGTGTAAATTAACAAAAAGTTCTCTAAATAACTATACTTTAATTAAAATAAAACTGTCCAATGGCATAGTCGAAAACGTGTGTCATTATCCTCTGCGCCAATAATTGTAAAAGTTGGAAAGAAAATGAGTAAGCCATAACAAATATTACGTTCAAAAATCAATCATTTAAAAACATCGTTCGATTCTCAACTGTCAAAAGTTAATAAGTATTGATATGAGTGTCAGAAAAGTTAAAATATTATTAATCACTTTATAATATTAATCAATTTTACAAGGTTGTAGTACATTAAGTATTCTATATTTAACGACGAGTATTGTTTGTAAGTTGAGGTAACGGCTATTTTGTATAGCTATTTCGTTTGTCAAAGTTAGGCCAATGTCGGAGCCATTGTATGCTTCTACTTTGTAATTTTGTTTTCAACTAAAATTATGAAAGATTTTATGTGATATAATAATACTTTTTAGTGCTTGCGTGAGATGTACAAGTTGAGACGTTTTCTGAGAGGAAAGGCGCTAGATGAGTATCTAAAGCAGGTCTATTTTATTTTTCTCTTAAAAGAAAGAAGAAACAATGTTATCAAGTAAAATTTAGATATTACTTAATACTTTCCGACGTAAGTCTTTAGAGGTAACATTTTGCAAGATTTTCTGTTTAGAATAAATAAAATAAATATTTCGGTCATCTAACACAAAATGCCATCTAGAAATTAAGCGGAGTTTGTGTTATATATTCCTTACTGTCTAGTTTTCGTGTTGCCATCTCGTCCTTTATTGTTTGCCATAAACAAGAGAACTTCTTTTGACAGTCCTTAATATGTCATATCTGTCATACTGCTGCTAATTTATTGAAGTGGGTAAAACAACTGGCCATTGTTACAAAAACAATGATACCAAAGACACAGTACTTGACACTTCGTAAGCTCGTTCGCGGCGTTGGCTCACGTAGCCGTGGTTTTGTACGTGTGGAGTGGAACCAAGTGGGGTAGTCAACTGTTTATTAGATTAGTTCTTGTCTGAGACAAAATGTGACGCTTTTTTTGAAATAAAATGATCGTTTTGTTTCTACTGTAATGTATCAGTACCGGAACTTCTTACTGATGAAGTAATGAAACGCAGATTAACACGCAACCAAAAAAGTAGTACTCAGCGCTGAATTTTAGTACCTCTATAACTCACGCGGTAAATCTCTGTGCAACCGATAGAAATTTAAAAAAAGAAGACTTTCGTATGTACGGTACATAAATGCTAGAGCTGCATTGGTTTCTCCGTATAAAATACATGTAAATTGTCTATAGCAAGGAAAAAAAAAAGCATAAAGAGGTTTACTTTGTTTGAAATTCTCTATTCGAATGAAAAAGAAATAAAACATGTTACCGTGTAATGATTATTAGAGCAAATTGTTTGCAGAAGCTTGTTATTTTTAAAAGCGTTTTATCCATTATTCGAAAAAGAACTTTTCTACGGGGTAAAAGAAATTATTTTCACATTGTAAATCTTGTTTTGAGTACCTACACAGCATTAAAACTAATTGTTAATCGCAATGTGTGAACAAAAGGCTTTTAGCACCGACTAAAATTCTAAACGGTATTCTAATTATTATTTAATAACTTGAGTTACACATATTACCAAAGCTGTATTTGAACACGAAAGTTTTCCATTTAGAGCATTTTAAGAACACTTTGTTTTAACACCGGTCTGTAGGTATACGAAACCACAATGCTTGTACTGTCATTTTGTCTTGGTGACTTTTACACTTTTATGTAATTTGGACTCTTAAAAATGTTATGTTATTGTAATGTCGAAATGTTACCGTTGTGGAGAAACAGGTCACATGTTCCTCCAACTCAAAGGGAGAATCCTCCAACCAGGCGAGGTGATCATGCCTAGCGGGCCACTGCCCCTCCCTTTGTGTTGGAGGGACATGACACCCGTTCTTCCACACCGTGTAAATAGTGGTAAACTAAAACTAAAAAAATCCAGATAGGCTAAGTTTAATCAAATTTTACCCGATTGCGAAAAAAGTAGGGTTATGTTTTTCGAGTGTATGTATCTTTCTCTGGCACGCCCTAGAGCCTTAACCGCATGTCGTATTTTCATGCGAGTGGTGTCAATAGATTTGTCTTAGTCGTGAGAGTGACACTGAGTACATCAAAATTGAAGAAAAAAAAAATACGCAGTCGGGGGTTTTTTAAATAATTCATTGCTTGTTTACTTCTATTTTCGCAAGTATCAGGCCTATATCATATTCAATATTATTCAATAGGCTTAAGCGTTTGCTACCCTTCTCTCTATTGCGCTGAATGTTTTGTTCAAACCACGGTTCAACAAGACCCTGGACAAGACTTTTGTGTCATCCACAAATTTTTGTTCTGAATCTGGGTGTTCTTTGTGTCCGTTACTTGCCTGTTTGTAAAGGGCCTCGCAACACGGATTATATTCCGGATGTGGGCGTTTTCATTAAAAATAAACTAGATCATATTATACGTTGCATGCAGTGTACTATATTTACGTTAATATCAATAAATGGATAGGCATTGCTATGTATACATGTATTTTAAGTTCCATTGTTTAGAATGTCGGTTTATGGGAATAAGATAGTAAAATTAGGAGCATATAATATGAAAGTTAGATTATAGAAGATATTGGTATAAGAAATATATTATTAGTAAGTGTAGCATGAGAAATGCAAGAAATAACTGAACCATAACAACAATACATGATTTCTACTTGACTAGCGTTAATCCAAAAGAAAGGGTTTTTCAGTCGAAGTACGTACTTTCCACCGTAACAGATTTTAATCGATATCGATTCGATTTTATCGTATGTTATGGGGTTATAGCTTGTTAAACTATTTTTTGTTTGTTACCGCTCTAATAATTTATTTATTTATCTTTATTGTATATACATAGTACGAAATGGTACAACAGGAACAATCACACAATATGTATAAAAATTGGCGGTTTTATCGCTCTCGGCGATTTCTTCCAGACAATAATATTAAATACTAGCGAAATTTCGTGCGCGTGGAGTCAGTTATTTGCAATATACAGTAAGTATAGAAAATATATTTGTAGTATGTTCTATCACATCATGACTGCCATAAGTAGTTGTTTTCAATAATTGTTATACTTCCTTCTGCCATAATTACCTTAACGTAGATTTNTTCACTAACATTGGACTTCCATACAAAGTAACAGCCCTCGTTTTCACCGAAAAAGGGAGTTTATTTCTAAAGATGCATTATTAGTACACCTCCACACCATCTATAGAGCATACTTTATAAATTTCAAGTCTCTTCCTTCAAAAACAAAGGAATTTCATACAATTTTCCAACTCCTATATTACCCCCTTAGGGGTGGAGTTACGTAAAATCCGTTCTTAGCAGATGTCTACATCTTATAAAAAACTTACCTTACAAATTTCGAGTTAGTAGGTTTTATAGTTTCGAAGATTTCGTGATTAATTAATGAGTAGTATTTTGCTTTTACATACATAGATGTATTATTTAAGTCTACAAATCTACAAATTTCACAGCATATAAATGCATACTCGGTTAAGTTGCAGATATGTAGTTCTTACCAAACAATAGACGAGACTCGAAAGGATAGGTGCTTCAAAAGAGCCGAGTAGTACAAGGGGGTCGGTTTTTTCATCAGTCATCTTTTCCATCTCTGACTATTCTTTCATACGGCCAAATTTTTTGGTTGTTGCTTATGTAGCATATTTTTCTTTTTAGGTATATCTTCTAGATATTTATTATAACTTTGTTTACTTTTGTTGTCTCTTATTTAGCCATAGATCGAACTAAGTGGCGTGAAATTGGAAAGGTCTATGTCCAGCAGTGGGCTGTGATAGGCTGATGATGATGATGATGCTGATTTAGCGTTTGGTAGCTCATTTATAGAGAAAAGCCATATAACATTACGCTTCGTCGAAATAAAGCCTAGCAGCAATGAAAGAGTCACAAAAACGTGGCTATATCCTTCAATTGCAAACGAAGTTACACAAGTCAACTGATCGATACAAATAAATTACATTGGAGTGTCTGTATACTTTGAATGTATATATGGCCTTAAGGTTTAAAAAAAAAGTTTATCTGCTTGTTCGACCTAATCTCTTTATCTTAATTATACATGCCAATTCATAACACTAGAATTAAAGACTTCTACGGCATTATTTGAGCGAAGTTCTGTGTCGTTGGGTATAAGCGTCGGCACGTAACTTGGCCAGATTTTGGCGTAGTGGGGATAAGTTCGCGCATAGTACTCTTAGTGCAACAAGTCAAAATAAACAAAATCGAAGTGTAGTCGATTGACGCTCCAAGCGACTACACTACACTACACTACACAATACAATCCCCGCGACCCTCTATCTACTACTATATACCAAGGAAAAAAGTGTGTTCGTCCCTATGTACAAGTTATACTTCTTTGGCGTGACAAGATGAAAATTTGAAAAACCAAAATGTGGACTATAGCTAACTTCAGGGTGACGGTTTTTCGTCACGGTGTGCGTGCGCATCGTAAAACTAAAATATTCACTATAGCTAACTTCAGGGTGTCGGATTTTAGTGACGGTGTACGCGCATTGTAAAAATTTACTCTCATCATTTCTCCCTGACGTGCCTAAATAAGTATAACTTCAAAATCGACTTCTGTGGATCTAACGAATCTGTACAAGTAACGTGGCGCTCTCTATACTTGTTTGACTCTCTGTTGTTCTTAGTAGCTCAGTATTTATGTATATAGTTCAAGGCAAACTTATACTGTCACCTGCACTATCATACATACTCATTCTTACGACCTTGCTCACTATATATTGTTTTACATCACAACTCCAAAAATTTTTTGCTTTATCACATTTCCCGTCGCAATTGTAAACTCAACTATATAGTTTAAATAATTGCGTCAATCTGATAACATAATTATTATACGAATACTATACCGTTTTGTTTAAATTATTGTGATATCATTAAATACATCTATTCGTTGACAGATAATAGGATAGTCGGAATTTGGTGTATTACAGCTTGTATTTAATTATTCGATTTATATATTTTCACTGACTGACCCCCGCGGTGGTAACGTCACACACCGTAACATCAATCGCGGATCGAAGCTAGTCTAAAAAAGTAGCCTAAGTCATCAGCTATCTGCCAGTGAAAGTCCCGTCAACGTCGGTTCAGCCGTTCCAGATCTTAGCCAAATAACAAAAGTCAGAAAGGTACATAAAAATTGTAAAAAATGATAGTTATCTTGTATACACACATACACACTTAATTTTTTTTATTTGACTAGTTTTTGTTCAACAACGCCATCTATCTTCAAACTAACCAAAGCTTGTACTATAAAAGCTAGAATGACTGCTAGCATGCTTATATGCTTTTTGTTTGTAAATCTTTACATATACATAGAGAACACTCAAACTTTGAAACAAAGCTTCCTACTGCGCCAAGTGTTGTGGGTTCAAATCCTACATGGGACAACACTTTGTGTGATCCATAAATTGTTGTTCTAAGTCTGGGTGTACTTTGTGTCCGTTTCATGTATGTTTGTAAAGATCCCCGTGACACAGGAATGTATATTCCTATTCCGGGAGTTGTAAAAAAAATAAAAATAATAATAATAATAGCCGATCATACATTTGGTACGTGGATCGAACCCAAGACCTCAAACGCAGCCTAGGTAATAGTTATGTGTTCAACGCGACAAAATTTACGTGCCTTTTGCTATGGAAATCTACGTCTGAATCGTTGTATCACTGTGCTATTCAAAATACATTTTGCCATCCTGGACCAACTCTTAAGCTATCATCTGTTGTAGTATGCAATACAGCAGCAACGAATATGTCAGTTCTGAGTTACAATTATCCCTGGACAGTCGAGTCGGTACATGTTCAGGTGATGCACAACAAATGAGCAAGGCAACAGCTTGCTCGTTTGTTATAAACTCTCAAAAGTTAGTTAAATCGCGTGATTTTTCAATTAAAAACATAATCACAGCGTGCAATTAAAATAGTGCCCACATTGTATTATATACCCATTGTCATACTAAGAAATCGATATGAACTTATATTTTTGGACGCTCAGTAAATGGTACTAACAATACTTTATTAGATTTTTTACTGAAATAACATGGGAATGTGCCGAACATTGAATATATGTAAGTGTAGTGTGTACTTTTTAACATTTAGAGCATTCTCTTTGCTGTTATCTCTTGACTTCAAATGACTAATATAAACCGCATAAAGTTTTTTGTCTCTTACATCGAACAAAATATTGTGGAGGAACGGGTGTCATGTCCCTCTAACACAAAGGGAGGATCCTCCGACCAGGCGAGGTGATCATGCCTGGCGGGCCACGGCCCAACGGTTGGCGTTGGGAAGTTGTATACATGTTAATTGGCGCGAGAACATTTATTGCGCGATGCAGGATTGGTAGCTTCTTCGTACACTTGTTACTCCGTAGTTCAGTGTATCTTCGGTAGATGGCGTTGTCATATGTTTTTGTTGCCGCTGTATGTAGAAGTCGCCGCAATATAATTAGCAAAATAAAAAGACCTGCTTTCAATTTAGATTCTGGTTTAGTACATTTATCTTCACATAGTTACTGACTTATAAAAAGGTGGCCATGAGTTTCTTTGCCAGTATTCTTCTCATAAGGCTCTAAGCATTTTCGAAACTTGAAGTTATGGATCGACACAGGTAGTGGATTTAGGTGTTTTCACCAAATTGACTTTGACTATATAGTACATCTGTGGCGTCTATTTGTGTCGAATTATGATTTTTATCTGTAGCTTCAATTTGACGTTCATAAATGTCATGATTTTGAATTTGAATTTAGTATAAAACGAAAAACTTAACGCTGTCTTTCCGATCAGATCTTTTAAACTACTCAAAGTGTTTCAATGCAGTTTTCAATAAATAGTGATTGGTTGCCTGTAAGAGATTGCTTTCGGGCGATAATGCCGCCAATTGTACCTGTTACGTTACCATTGCAAATAATCTGGTGTCTAATTAAGCGATTATTATTATTATAATTCAAAAGAAAGATTTAAATAACAATAATAATATAGTAATAAGATTAATTTGCTCACCAAAACCGAAATACAATAAATTAGATTACAGAACAGCATTAAAATTATCAATTTCGGTTGTGGATCGCTGGTGCCTGAAATAGGTATAATAACCTGTGTTAAACATGCATATGCCACTAGTCTCTGATAAAGCTGAACGATCGCTGCTTTATATAGGCCTCTCACAACGATTATTATGTCGACTATCTGGCACACGAGGAGCAAAAATTTATTCTTTTTTTTTTGAGGAACAAAAACATCAACAAAACACAAAATATGTTCACCGGTGAACGTCCCCCTGTATAATTTGTTGTTTTCAAGGTTTAGAGATAACAGATCTGCTGCTGATAACAGATGTTTTGCATCACAATCGAGAATAATGTTTCAGTTTGTGAGTTTAACTGACATCAAGGACTTTGTGACATGTGGAAAGGCGTGAGAGCGCATAAATTAAAGTCTGCCGCCAATTGGCTAGTCATAAATTAAAAACACCTTCATAATTGTTTATATTAACTAAAAGGTTATACTTGTGGTGGCGGGTTAAAAATACGGAGTCTCGCCGTACCCTTCATCCCTTAGCTGTCAAAAAAAATCGAACTAAGGGAGTATATATCGAACTATATTTGTACATGGTCGTTAATATGTTATGCCCCTGAATGTAAACTGTTTTAACTGGTGCACAATAAAGTTTATTCTATTCTATTCTAAATTACGCAAGGCAACAACACTGCAAAGATAAGTAAAATTTAAAGTAAATCCTATACCAATCCGTCTAGTGAGCGAGATATAGTAGGCCAAAAGTTATT
The DNA here is from genome assembly GCA_003709505.1 of Hyphantria cunea. NCBI lineage: Eukaryota > Metazoa > Arthropoda > Insecta > Lepidoptera > Erebidae > Hyphantria > Hyphantria cunea. The sequence continues at coordinate 1,495,988 of PKRV01000076.1, forward strand.
TTTAAGGGCACGAGTATGTCCAGTATTAGACTATTACAAGAAGATGATGTATTAAAAAGCTAGTGCTAGTCTTAAATGTTTTAAAAAAGATAACCAAAGAACATCCATCCAAGTATTTATCATCAGGTTTCTTTCTCATTTGAATATATATTACCATTTTTATACTTGTAATATGATGAGTATAATTCGAAGTCAATATAAATAATTCATAAAATTTTACTATTTGGAATCCAAAATAGGTAATAAATTTAATTTTACTACACGATTGTAAAAAAACTTAATATAAAAAAATGCACAGTAAATAACACTACTGCATCTTGCTTTTCTGAAATTTATTTTGGACAATTGGTTTACTGCTATTCTCGTCTATTTATTCAATAGTACTTAGGTCATGCGATGTCCTTAACCTTGATGATGGGCATGCGGACTCTGATTTACTGCTCTCTCAGTCCTGTTTACTTATCCGAGACATATTAACGTTGTTTTCCTCGTGCGGAAATCCCCTCGGATTACACTTACACTGCCTCGGATACCACATCTCGTGCCATGTCGGACTCGAACCGACTAAAACCGCACGCCATCTCGGATACCGGGGAACCAGGTGCATCCTCGCAAGGAAAATCCTGAGACCCCGACGGTATAGGGCCACCTACGGTTCGTAGATGGCCCCCTACCGTGTGAGAACCTCGATGTTCTCGTAACTATGCCCCTAGGCGCGGACGCTGAGGAGCGTGCGCGCCTCCACCCGAGGAGACATAGTACCCTAGAATAATACTGATGAGGAAGCGTAAGTACTGTACGTAGGATACCGCATGTTTCCCTAGCTTGTCTACCTAGCTTCCTGTTCAGTTTTTTCTATAACAATTTACCTTCTTCCTTTTCTAAATTCAAAATCAGGGTTAATGTCAGCCAAGTAATTCACTAAAAATCAAAATGACCAGCTAGGTAATGCACGATACACAAAGATTTTTTTTCGTGTATCTAGTTATTAGTCGTCAACTTTGAATTCTTATGCCATGTAAAAAACTAAAGTGGGTACATTCCGTTACTAAACCTGCTAACACCTTCCAATAATAAAATTCAATTAATGAAACTTCTAGAAAGTCCGCCTTTATTTGTTTTATGGTCAAAGTTCCATTAGCAAGTAATTTATGCTTATAACAACTACTTAACCTTAACTAATGCGTTTCTGTATTCAGTTAATCAACGACGCCTTTTAATTAAATTGGTTCTTTAAACTCTTGGATCAATAAACCACTATGTTTCTGTGACATTAATTGATGTTAGTGGCTCGGAAAATAGGTAAATTTTCCATTTGGAATGAGGGCTTTGCTGGTAATACGCTCGTTTTTACCTAACCAAAGAAATTTAAGAAAGAAAATGTATTTGGAACCTTCGGAATATTTTTCAGTTATATTACTTTTCTTTTAATTATTTTCAGCTTGATTTAATGATAATGATCTCCATCTTAATATAGAGATATTATAGTACAAAGTGGTCGCGCAAACACAAGTGCACTCTTTGTTCCCTTACTCTCATAATTCGATGGGACGGTTATCCAGCAAGTCGGGGAGAGATCGGATGCAGGACCGACAGCTTTATGTGCTCTTCTAGGCACGGGGGCTAAGACCACAATTTACGGAAACGGAAAGGATTCTAAGGAGGCACAGACAGACAGGCTTAATACCCGTAGTAACTGAAAAACAGTACTACAGTGATTAAAATTTATCTAACATGTGACCGTCAAGTTTAGAACCACACGTTTATCCATAGGTTCATTCATGTTTGATTTGACTAATAAGCACTAGCGTATGGCTTGTACCCTCTTTTGGGAGGAGACCCGACTCCAGCAGTGGGACGTTATGGGTTGACGATAAATAAACACTCGCGGTTGGTGTAGGCACTTAAGTCCCCTCCGGATGGCGTAAGAAAGCGGTTCCCGGATCTCTCCCGTCTCAGGCGCAGAGTGGCACACCGTGGTGGCTTAGTGGGTAGTCTGGCGAGTCAGTCAGGAGTCCCATACGAAGCGAACCCCCTGACCCCGCGGGGAGGGAGCGTAGTGCGTAAACGCATTCCAACACGTAAAAAAAACGCACTTAAGTCCCCACCCAGAAAAATGTTATATATCTATGTATTGGTATTTGGTTGATTCTCCTTCTTCAACACACATTGCACTGACAATTGCTACTGTCTCTCCACAAAATTTTGATCCATTCTAAGGTTGTATGAAAAAGAGAGAGTGGCATTTATGTACTCATTTATAATTGTGTAATTAGAGTATTCTATCTATTCATTTAACTTTTTAACCCCCGACGCAAAAAGAGGGGTGTATTAAGTTTGACGTCGATGTCAGTGTGTTTGTCTGAATGTGGCATCGTAGTTCTCACACGGACATCTGATTACGAAGCGGTTTTTTTTCATTTGAAAGCCAGTTACCTTGCTGTGGTTATAAGATATGTGTGATAAATATCGGTCCAGCTGTGTAAGAGTATCAGCTTTTATTGTCATAATGATGTAAGGCACTTTAAACGTATTACTCGATAAAGTGCTTGTGTACTTTTAAAACTTTTATTGATATACACACCTTTTTGTAAACACATACATATCATACATAGACAACATCCAAACTCCGAAACAAACATTTGTAGATCATACAAACATTTGATCCGACCCGAGAATCGACCCCGAGACCTCAAGAACAGCAGTACAGTAGAGAACAGCATACGGTACCGCTGCGGCACTGAGGCAGTAAAAAAAATATAAATAAAAGTCAAAATATATACAAAAGTCACTCTGTTATCCATCTAACACAATCTTGTTATCAGAAGCGCACTGGAACCAACTACCTGCTCAAAAATATGTTCTGAAAATACTCTTTCAGGCGTATTAATCATGTTTAGTTCATAACACGTTTATAACTAATAAAAAGAGTTTGAACTTTGTTAATTAAAGTTGCTATAAAGCTAAACCATATTTTATTTCACACGTATATTTGTATAATACGTTTCGTAGAAGTCTTTAGTACTATAACTAATGTTTAATCAACGTATTTTCATACCGACATTCGCTATTCATTTTATAAACGCGTATTTCGTAATGGTTTAGTATTCATACGCTACCTGCGTATTTTATTTTAATATGTCAAGGCAGTAATTCACTAACTTGCTACTGAAGTTTATGGTTATATGTATTAGTTAGACTATTTTTAACCTGGACTAGCTACAAACAAAAACAGTGGTTAACGCCGCAGAGTGAAGCTAGTCTTAAATAAAAATAGCCTAAGTTACTACTTATAACATCAGTTATCTGCCAGTGAAAATCCCGTCGAAATCGGTCCAGCCTTTCCAAAGATTAGCCGCAGCAATCAGATAAAATTTTTAAAATTGTTTTTTAATGTATGTACCATATAAACTTCCAAATATATTTTGTGAAAAGCTGTTATCTTAAAATTATAAGCAGACGCTTCAATTTTCATTTATTTGTATGAATGTGACATTATCGCAAATGACGCCATTTGCAAAAACAAGCTAATGTAAATGTAGGCGTAGAAAATCATCCAATCAATAACTAGAGTCGTCAAGGCCTAACATAGTTTCTTTAACTTTATAGTGTTAATCAATAATTATTCTTTACTTGAAACAGTCCTTGGCTTGACCAAATAGTGTCGTAAATAAATCAGTATTACCACTCAGTAATAAGCGAAATCAAACTTGTTATATTCTGTCGTAAAATTTCAGAAATAAACAAACACAGAAACAGAAATAAATAGTACAATTTTTTTTTTAATTTATTGAAACATTATAAATTATACACAAAATTACATGTAAGATGCCACATAATCTCATTCGAGTTTTTCCATGCATCAGTGTCATCACCAAAGCATATATAAATTTCAAATTCTTCAACATATAAAACCATTTTAACAAGTTTCTATTAATAGTTACTTCCTTAAAATACAGCTTCAACTCTGCGCTGCAAAACGGATGATGTAATTTAGAACAAGTGATTTCGTTCAGTTTCACGAATATTTTCATTTCTATCACAAATAAAGTGCAATACATTATGAGTATACAAATTCAAACTTAAAATGTACTTCCAAGATCTCAAATGACACTGGTAACAACTGTGATGAGAGGACGTGCAGAATATTTTTTTACATATTTTTATTATTAATTTTATCACGACGAACACTTGAAGACTTTAAATACTTGACATTAGCAGAAATAGTTGATAGGGCTGATTGCCATCTCATCAAAAAAAAAACTCGTGCAGAAAGCTACAATTTCGGGATAAAAAAATCACAAAGCAGTCATGAGGACGTCCGACAGAAGTGAAAACTTAAAACTATGAACGAACAATTGTTTAAGCTCACCTAAAATGAACCTCTTTGCTCTTTAGGTAAAATGCTCGATGAAAAGACGTAAAAAATGTAGCTCACGGAAAGAGTTCGGTGACGACGACTCGATTTTGTTCACCCATAAAGTACTCAACAGACAATTGTTCACTTGATTGCAATTTTCACAAAATGCGGCCTAAACTTTTAAAATATGTAAAATGAATACATAAAACAATAGGGATTCATGTATGTTTCGTTTGACCACCACTAGTCATCAGATCGTAATCCTATATTTAATAATAAAAGTCCAAGTAATATTGGTTAACGAAATTAAACAAAACATACAAATCAGTCGAATTTCGACCCATAGGATATCTCTAGTTCTATTAAACATTTTAAATCGTCGATAAAGTGATAATTTTAAACTACTGCAAAAATTGGAAGCACTTTAAATATGGCATTCATTTTAAATCAGAATTATTTATAGAGTTTTAAGCTCTTTGGCTACCTTTCGTTTTAAAACTTTTTTTTGGTATAACTTTTTGTGTGTTATCTGTTATTGGGCCTGTGAAGTGTTGCTCTTATGTTACTGTCACATTTCATGTCTGCGATAGGAATATGAACTTGTTGAACAGTGGGTGGTCCCTTTTTATGCTAACATGTGTATTAGAACGAACATTTGGATTGTATCTGTTTTATGATATCGGAATGTTTACCATACGAGTTTTGTTAGAATATGTAATAGGATAACGGAACAAATATCACTTACGACCGTCTGATTCCAAACTGAGTCTGTACATTAGCAATCAGACCGCTCAAAAACAATGAAAGAATGGAAAACATGATGTCGATTGAAGATATTAAATAGTTAACGTCAAGTATCTTAGGTCATCTTGAGGCTCACAGATACAAGAAGTAAGTCGTATGATGTTTGCTTCTGTCGGGTCTTTCCGAAGACTGCGTAACTCTCTTCCGTCTGCAGTTAGGGTTGCACTTGCACAAGCTCTCCTCCTAATTCTGGACTATACCCGTTGTAAGCTATCTAGATTGCACTGAAGCACAACTTGATAAGGTTGAGCTCTTCTCCGTCTAATTCTCGACTATGCCGATGTAAGCTGTCTAGATCTCACCGAAGCACAATTTGATAAGCTTAAGCGACTACAAAATCACTGTATAAGATTTATATTTGGCCTACGAAAATATGATCACTTCCCTAAATTTCGTCAACTGCTCAAATAGCTTCCGATTTGATCTCGCCGTAATACTCATATTCTATTTTTTCTCTATATAATCTTGTTAAATCCTAGAGCTCCCTTCTGGGAGCTCTAGGATTTAACAAGATTGTATGGTATGTATTGTATGGTATTGTATGGTATGTATGGTAGAAACCATAAATAACCATTCAAGTTACTTAACAACACATATGTAAAATGTCTAAGATCATCCGAAGATTTGAGACTGAATATGCTTCTGCATTCCACAAAAGATTGTGACCAGTCCTTCAGCGTTCAAGCTGTATGGTTATGGAATGCACTACCTATAAACATCAAACAAACGCAAACCATAACTAGATTAAAGAAGATGGTTAAAGAACAAATATTACGCATCGTAATTGAGTCAGTCAATCAGTCATATGTTAATTTTAGTTATGTATATTTGTTTGTCTATTGGTATGTAAAAGTATTTTATGTTTTTTATATCTATGTGTGTATGTTTACATATATAGTTATAAATTGCTTCAAACTCAGTTCACATTCAACTACTACTGTCAAAGGGCGGCCTCAAATGATTCAGAGATGAATCATTTGAGGCCGCCCTTTGTACACTGCAAATCAAACTTTTTTATGTATTCTTATTAAACTCTGTAATATGGTGTGCAGATAGTTTTCTGCTATCTATCGATAATATCCAATTTATGAAGGCTATGAAATTTAGGACTTATTTAAATCAATATGTAGTTTTTATATTCTTAAGACTTCTCTAGAAATATGCAAGACAGTATTTTTTTCGACGACTTTTATAAACTCTCTGAACTGAAAAATATTGAACGCTACTACTATTTACTAACATTTTATTCTATGAACAATAAGTAGACTTATAGGTCTCCTTATTGTTCATTTCGAATTGCAAACACGAAATCCCCGTGACCTATTATTACTGCTGGGTGTCAATTGAAATCTACTATACCGTAAACTGACACTTTCCGAATTGCCAATAATTTCTCGCCAAGTCTTGTCAAACCGCATTAGGACTAAGATGTACTAAGCTGTACCAATAAAGCTTAATATGTCAAGTCTCTGTACAGTCGCGCTTAAACCCGTTTCGGTACACTTGATTGCACAAGTGTAACGGTACAGTCGTGAACAGTGGGGTAAGTCACAATTGGCAGATTAAGTGCTTTTGTGATAGTTTGATGTTAACTCTCGTGTTTAGTGATAACGTCCGTAAATGAGGCGCGTCCTTGACTTTATCACACGTGTCCACACATTATTTAGGACACTTCAACGTTATGGCTCCGAGTTGTGTCCGTATATCCGTATATTATGATTCCGTGTACGGAATCACTAGAAAAGATATCTATTTTCTTTGGAAAAAGTACGTTCTAAGCTTGTATATCTTGTATATCAAAACTTGTATTTTTGTATTGCTATGAATATCAAAACTTAGGATATCGAAAATCCTTGCCATAGGCCAGTTCATTATAAACGTTAAATATTTTAAAAAAAGTCCTTCGGCTTGACGCCATAATCTGGAATACCCTGTAAACCAATCGTAACGAATATGTATTCTGCATGTCTGTCTGTATCACAAATGAATACCGATATCTTCTTCATTAAAACGAATATTATAAATCATATCGGAAAATATTATTACAGCTTTTCATTTCTATTACAAATTTTAACTAAATAAACATTAAAATATATTGCTCAATTCAGTAGTCTAAAACAGTGACGTCACAAGTTTCTATTTTGTATAATACATTTTTTCATACAAAGTTATTGTTTTGACAGATGATAAAAAGTAATTAACTTGACTAAGGTGTCATCCACCTTATTAAATTGCATAAAATCCAACAATTACTCAGAGTTACACTACTTACACATCACATCAAATGTTACTCTCTGTTGTTATTGTACTTTAACATCAACAACTGCGAGTAACACCATGTGACACAACTAGCCTAAAACATAAATCGTTTAGGTTACTCCTCATATTATCAGCAATTATCATTAATATTTCCCCTCAAAGTCAGACCCGCTGCAGCTAGACAAAATTATACGAATTGCTTTTTTGAAGTGAATGCCGTATATATTTTACCTCTAAATGCATTCAGTGAAAAGCTGTTAATTCTTAATAATGAACAGACACTTTAATTTTATTTATATGTACAAATTTAAACAAGCTGACCCGGGCACCTCCATCTGCATTTGCATCTCCCGAAAGGAATATATTTTCTCTATTTTGTTAACATTTTTTATTGATATTCAACTTTGACTACACGGTTGGCCTAGTGGTTACACCACTTCCTACTGCGCCAAGTGTTGTGGGTTTAAATCCTACATGGGACAACACTTTGCGTGATCCATAAATTGTTGTTCTAAGTCTGGGTGTACTTTGTTCCGTTTCCTGTATGTTTGTAAAGATCCCCGCGACACAGGAATGTATATTCCTAATGCGGGAGTTGTCTTTAAAAAAGGAAAAGGAAAGGAAAAAAAGCCGTAACGTGTTGGTAGCTCCTTGACTAATATCCAAAACTAAAATCCTTTTTTAATTCGTATCAAACAAACTGTTCACCTTTACAATATTAGTAGGTATAGATTTTATTGTGTGTGATGTAATGCTTGCGACCTATTTACGTGTATGAATATCTCGAAGGTGTGTTAGTGATACACAAATAGTTATTATTGATTTAATCTACTTACAATATGGCGTCACAATGTTGATGTATAAAATGACAGCTGTCACTTGCCACTCGCCTTCATAATCGAATTTAATATAATAATTATGATAATGTTACTTCATGACAGTGAAATAATATCTTTAATAATTTTTATAATTAATCATTATTTAATGCTTTTCTGTTTTTTTAGGCCTTGTCGACGAACGATTGGGACATACATTTATTTAAGAACTTATGCTATATATGTATATTTATCTTCATGTTATGTGAAATTAACAAAAATGAACAAGAACAAAAGCAAAAAAAAACACTTCAAGCTGTCATGCGAACTGCCGGCAGAACAGAAAACGCGAAACCATAAACAAAAATTTTTTATGCTCACCTGAAATGAACCTCTTTGCTCTTTAAATAAAATGCTCGAAAAAAACGAAGTTCAAAGAAAGGAAACCGTTCGGTGACGATGACGCGAGTTCCCTGATGTTTGTGCACGCGAAAAGTTCTCAACGCGCCTAAAGAAGTTCTCATTTCAAAAAGGTTTCCACACCTAGGTACAGGCTCTGCCTAGCTTGGCATCTCGTCTCATTTCTGTGAGAATAGCTATAGCGTATATAGTCTTATAAGAGCGAGAAGGTAATCTTATTTGCTTATCTGAGCTCTCTATAATTAAATCAGATCTTTTAATAATAATAAATTGTTGGACTTCTTAATATAATAAGACATTCTGTATTCATAACAGGATTATTTTTAAGCGACTTTTAGTGCTTGTTACCTCATTACTTTCGCCTGGGTGTACCGATTTTGATGATTCTTTTGTATTCGAAACCCGGTACTCCCGGTTGTTATCATACGATAACAGTCGTGAAGCTCAGTTGGAGGCCTTCGGGCGGCTTAAAAACATCCAACGGCAAGATTTACGTAGCCACAACGTATTCTTGCCAGTCCCCAACCCGCACTTGGCCATCGTGGGGACGTATGGCCTTAACCCTCTCCTGAGAGGAGACCCGAGCCCAGCAGTGGGACATTATGGGTTGTTGTTTGTTTGTTTGTTTACTCCCGCGTGATCATTAAACAGAATTCATTGGCGTAATGATATACAATTACAGTTTTTCATAACCTAGGTTGGTGGTTGTTCAGTAGTTAAGTCAACCAAAGATAAAATTGGAATAATCAGTTCCTCTTTATGCCATACCACTTACCACTTTAGATTTTCAATTATTGAAGGAAAGTTTATGAAAACTTTCATTATTAGTTTCTATTAGGTACAAAAATGACTAAATTATGTTTCTGAATAACTTTATTAAATTTGTTTTTATCTTTTTACAGGTATTGTAATATTTGACGCAAACGACTATTATGAAATCGTAAGTTACAAAATGTATATTTCTTCAAGGTCGGGCTATTTTTCAATACAATGCAATTTTAAGGGATCAGTAACGAGCATGCGAGACCCGCGGGATCATTCATAGGAAACTGTCAAAATTTTGCCGCTTTGAAGAGGGGAAAATGCGAACATATTTTTTTGTGTTTTTTTTTTATAGACAACTCTCGCATTAGAAATATCCTGTGTGGCAGGGGACTTTACGAGCTTTGAATTACTAATGATGAAATTTTATAGTCCTGAAAGTACTAAACGGTAGTTGTTAATACCTGGTCTAGTCGTTAGCACAAGCGACTGCAGATTCGGTCTCGGGTTCGATTCCCGGATCGGAGTGCTGTTGGGTTTTTCGGACTAGAAATTCTTAATAGCAGCCCGAAGTATGGTATATGGCAGTGTTTCCCGCCCGTGCCTCGGAGAGCACGTTAACCCGTCGGTCCCGGTTGTTACGAACATCTATGGCAATCGCTATAAGAAATCACTGACAACTAGTTCAATCTTCGAATTCAGTTCACCCTCAGGGTTACGGAGGTTTGAACTAGGAGCCGACCCCAAATTTTGGAAAAAAAAAGGCTAGGAAGATGATGACATGGTTTTAGGTAGAAAATAAGTGTACCAGAAAACCCGGTATTTTGTTTTTCCCTGGGATTCCGGGGCAAAATAAGAACCGGTAATGCCTAAAGGCAATCCTTGCTTCTGACAACAAGCTTGCAACTCTTCTATATTGTTGTATTACATGATATTTGATACGTTATCTGAGCACGGAAAGCCGTCGGTCCTACAACTGATCTCTTCCCGGTCGTATCGTATAGCCGTCCCATCGGATTGTAGGATTGAAGGAACAGAAAGTTCACCTGTTTACGCACACAGTTGTACACTATAATATTTCCAGCGTAGTTGGTTGGTCTCCGGTCCAAAATCGGCTACGAGCTCATCACCATTATCGTCATCATTACGTGATAAAACTAAGGATTAATATATATTATTCATGATCCGTACTGCCTTGCTTATGATAAATCAATATAATATGAAAATAGAAGAATTTTACCTTCTGATAAACGCATTCTGTTTCAGAATTTATAAATATCATTAAAACTTCGATTATTAAATTGTTTCAAAGAAGTTCACTTAGTTTATTTTGCACAGGCTTACACTTTTAAATTAAGAAAGTTATTTTCATGGTACTTAATTTAATTAAAAAGTAATTTATCTTACAAAGATGGCATCATAAACTTAAATCGTCTCGATTGCGTTTTTGTTACTTTTCAAGAGGCGATAAAGTATTTAAAAATTATTGTTAGCAAAGAAAATACTCGACTGGATAAATATCCAGTCGATTATACTCTCGATTGTCGGCACTAGATGGCACTTGTTGCAATACATTCTAGAATCAAACGCACTCGTACATAATCCACTATATTAATTGCCGCAAGGCGAAACCGGTCAGGTGTTAACTTAATTAAAATAGTGGATTAAGTAATTGAGTTTGATTGTAGAAAACCATCTAGTCATGTGTTACTTATTATGTATATATTAGTTTGGCCCACAAACATCTAATATATATATAACACAACACCTTTTTACTTGGTTTTTAGCATAGATAATGTTCAGAGGGAGTAAGAAGTTAACGTGTATTAAATAAATTTGCAAGGAGAGTAGTCCCATGTGGTTTCTATTCTTAATTATGAAGATTCCTCAACAAGGCTGATCATTAAAAAAGCTATGGAAGAAACACAATTCATCAATGTCGGATATTCCAAAGAAAGTTCTAATCAAATCTGACTTCAATGTTAGAATAAAATATAATAACATAAGGATGATATAGAATGATTTTATTTGTTTATCTAAGATTTACTTATTTTATCACTAAAATTAAAACAAAACCATTCGATATTTTATTCAATGTTTTGAACCCACGTCACAAAAAAGTGAGTTGATATGTTACAAATGACAGTTAGACACATAACAAATACATGGTTAAGTATTGAAATAATGATGCAGATATCATAATAACATGAAATGTTATTTTAAAATAACTTAGTTAAGTCTGGTAATATGCCAAAATATTCATATCCAATTTTATGTAAGCTGTTGTTGTTTTTTTAAATTAGGAGTAATGTTATTAATATTGTGTTAAAAATGGTTTGAGTGCTTGTCTGGCCACATTTAAAATTTCATGTACAAATATATTAGACAGACGTCAAAATAAGATATAATCGGTATCACACATAATGCTGACACTCTCCTCACTCTTCCTAAAGGGTTCTCGAGTGAAGAGGCTGCCAAAGCAAACCAAGTGGCTCTCGGAGACAGGCTCACTTATCCATGCACTTAAATAGAATCCTACTTACAAATCTTGGTCCATTATTTTTTGTGGGATAATGTCTTTTAACTTTTTTAACGATTGACGCGAGGGTTGAGTATGTTGTTAGTCCAAAAATAAACTATTTAGCTTTTTTATGCTATTTATTTTTCTATAATACCTTTATTAATGGTTTTACTAGAATAGGGATGGATTTATGGTTAAGTCAAAATCGAGTAGTATATATATATATATATATATTTGATTTGATTTGATTTGATTTTGATTTTTGTCTTTAAACAGAGGTTAAGTTTAAAAAAATAATTATACTTGATGCGAATGAGATAGTTTTACAGTTCGTAGCTGTGTATCATTTTCTCTCGGTCTGTGTGACCCATTTACGTATGGTAATGAGTTTGCGTAAAGTTATTTCATATTTAAGTTGATTATAATCTCAAGCTTTTATTACTTAGCTAACAGTGTTTAAGTTTATAATGTATGTTGGTTTAATATAACTTACTACGAAGTCTTACTAAGAAAATGAAGGAGCATTAAAAATATTAGACGAGATATATTTTGTAGCTTTTAAATCAGATAATGCCTGCTATTTCATTGGTTTTCATTTAATACTAATTATTTTGTAGTATTTTTTTAAATAAAAGTAGACCATGTTATTCCTGTAATATTAGCTATTTGCCAGTGAAATTCACATCAAAATCCAGCAGTTTTCATAGTGCAACAAAAAATGTATCTATCTTATGTTAATCTCCATTACGTTAAAGTTATAAGCCCTTTACTTATCAAAGCTATGTCAGTTTAACAGTTGGAATATTATTTAAATAGGCTTTGTGTCCCTACAGTTTACATGCAATCTCTGACCGCAAACTCTCTACTTAACCCGTCTTTTATCAAAAGGGCAGAGTCAGGATATATCTTTACATTGTATAAAATAATGTCGCTTCCATTGTCTGTTCGCTTAGATACCTTTAAGTTACTCAACGGATTTTAATGCAGTTTTCAGTAATAGATAGTGATTCAAGAGGAAGGTTTACATGTGTAATACACGTATAGTATACGGCAGAGAAAATCCGAGAATTTAGAAAATTCGTGCGAAGCTGTGTTGGGTTGCTACTAAACAATAAGTCTAAATATTGTAACAGGTTCGGTATAGTGATATCTATGACTTACAACTCAATTGGAAAAGCACTTTTGGTTAGGTATATTATTTTAGATTGATTGACTATTTTAAATTCTTATTAAGAAAAAATGTAAACTTTTATTATTTTACTTTCAGTACATTATCACAATCTTACTATTATTTATATTTTTTTTTCGGTTTAGAGAGCCTAACGGATACCTTTGGTATGCGATTACCTTCGCATATGAATACTTTTAACTCGACAGGTACAAATGCGTTCAGGTGAAGGGCTTAGAGCCAGTTCTACCAGTACCTGTTATTTGACAGATAAAAGTTGCTAATATGTACATGTGTATCGAACATATATGTTTCATTTAGATAGTGTCTATTATTAGTAGGAGTAGTTATCAGTCCGTGTGGTAACGGATTAGGAAGACGGAGAGACATCACCCCTACTCAGCCCATGGGTTTCTAAGAGGCAACTAAGGAGGAAAATTTCGTAGGTCTGGACAAAGGCAAAAAGCAGGAAAACTCGAAGGAAATCTTTATTCTAAAAATCTAAAAAATGTAATTAATTTCTTCTTTACGTCTTTTCAGCGTGGTATTGTAAGCACAATGTTCTTTTCTAAGGAGAGGCCTTTGTCCATCAGTGGACTGTTAAAGGCTGTTTCGCATGTCAAATATAAGTCTTAGGACATGCGAAATCTGTAGTTAATTGACACTAAGTCCATAATATTCTTGAATCATCAGTCATATTGAGTAGGTGATGAAATTTGCCCATAAAATCCAAACTGTCTCTTGTATCGCTTCCATAATCGCTATTATAATTACTTAATAGCCACTACTCGACATTAATCGATTGTTGTAGATTGTCGACTATTTGAATCGGTGTTGAAACATTACGACGTGGGTATACTGTATACTAACTATGACTGATTACGGTACTTTCGGCTCACAAGTCTGTGTAGCTATAATTTCCCTCTGGGCTCAGTTTCTCTTTTAGATCACAAAACAAAGGATTTAGTTATCCTTTAATTACATTTTTTCTGATTAACTTATCCTACTTATAAATTAAGAAAAATTGAAAATTTAGAGTGTATTTATGAAGAATTTATTTTAGTAATAAAAAAAGGTCACAACCCAAATAATCTGCTGGTAGCCCCTCAGAGGTAGAAATTATACCATAATTTGTTATTTTTATGTAACATTCTGCACTCCTACATACATTTTAACTATACCAAATTTGTGTACTCACTTCGAATAATTTTCATAAAAAGGAGTAGGTACAGTATTTTTGCTTCACCTGTTGATGTATAGACACTACATCTAAATAGGTAAACAGAATTAAGGGAATTATTAAATAAAGGAATGCGTACATATTAGCAGTACAATTTCTTCAAAGAGAAATAAAACTTCAAATGAAAACAATCGCTGGAAAGAAGAAATTCTTAGTATTTAATTTTATTACGCAACTAAAGTATGAAATTGAATAATTTATTCCTAAGCATAATAGTATATAGGCAAATCTGATACGAGGCGAATAATAAGTTTTCTGATTTCATAAATATAATAGATAGAAAAGAAATATTAGTAGTTTTGTTATGAAGAAAGTTATGAATTCCTAAGTAACTCTGTATGTCTGTTATGGTTTCAGATCTAAAGTGCTGCATAGTTTTAATTTCATAGAATAGGGGACTAAAGAGCAGACGTATCGCCTGATGGTAAGCGATTATAGCCTTTAGGGGATGGAGGAAAAAACTGGAGTATGGGGTGTTCTGTGAGGCCTTAGTAGCACTCCGCCCGAGCCGGTCCATTCATACCGAAGCGTGGCTCCCCCACAGTAATTTCGGGATTTCACTGAAATTTGTCATGAGGATAATTTGATTCTTGAGGAATGATATAGGCTGCTCTTTGCCGCGATAACAGACATACACACGAGCAGAACGACGGGCGTAAGTCAATCCATACAAACAAATAAAATTTGAGTGTCTGTTTGTAATATTAAAAAACCGCTTTTTACTAAATGCATATGTATGTATGCACAGTACATAAATTAAAATAACATTGTTTACAATTTTTGTCTCTGGCGGTAATCTCTCATTTGGCTAACTTCGACAGGACTTTCTCTGTCAAATAGCTGATGATATAAATAGTGACTAAGAGTATTTTTTTAGATTAGCTTTGCTCCGCGGCATTGCCCACAGTTACAGCAACAAACCTGGGTAACCGCGGGGCTCAGCTAGTACGACATATTTTTTAATTACATTGAATATGATTTCGTAATAAAACCGCAAATAAATACAATGAAAAGATAAAGTCCATCGTTATCATGAAGTATGCCATCCTGTGCGGTATATCCGCCTAAAGATAACTGCTTGTTGGACCTGGTGGGCGTACCATTGCTTATCGAATCTGACCACTTAACTTGTCATGTATACTTTCAGTGTGTAAACACAAAAAATATAAACGTGGGTGATATGTTAGGTTATAAGTAACGATCCCAACCTCGTATAAAATAGTTAAACATAGCCATATAATTCATCGGGTATCGGGTTTCAATCCTGGGTCGGACTACATGTTTGTATGATCTGTAAGTATTTGTTTCGGAGTTTGGGTGTTTTCTATCTAAAATATGTACGTATTTACGAAAAATTTATGTATTTATGTATTCATATCAGTTGTCTAGTATCCATAACACAAGCTTTGCTTAGTTTGGGATTAGAGGGCGTTGTATGCTATGATAAACAATGTTTAATATTATCTGCAAGTTTGGGAATTAGTATTGAATATGATCAAGCCTGCCAGATATAATAAAATGTCCGTTGGGGTAATGGGTGACTTTCATATTCTAGCCATTCTACTTGATGTGCATTGGAGATTATTATAAGTTTGTGCTAATATAATGTGTTGCTGTGCCGCCATCTTGACTACGCGCGTTACAGTTACTAATGTAGAGTATAAAATGACCTACATTTAACAAAACATACTAAAAAAATTACCATGGCTCGACGTGAGTGATACCACTGCCTCACAGAAGAACGGTGTAAAACAGAAATTGCGCTGTGGTGAAACATTTAGTAAATGAGGATTCCGGAGATCCATACCTCAACTTTTCCCCTCGCCATTCCCAAAAGGCCAGTAACGCACTTGTGTGGTGTTAAATAACAATTGATTCTCCGAGCTCGATTATCTAAAGTTCCTATAATTTAGAATAAAGTTATCTTATTATTAACTCACAACCTCTCAATATTCGAACATTATTTATGCAAAAAAATAAAATTGAAGTGTCCGTTTGTAATCCCAAATTAACAACTTTTCTAAATGCATATGATGTATACTGTACTTTTTTTTCTGCGTATTTTCTGCTCTATGGCAATCTGTTTGAAAAAAACAATAAGCCACTCTTTTGGCTGGAACCATATATCCTGTTATTGTTGTTGTTCCTGTACTGTTATACTGTACTAAGATAAAATTATTAGATGAAAAATTGCTGTCTTTTGTTCCGGGAAATCCCTTGAACGACTGTACCGAATTTGACGGGATTCACTGACAGATAGCAGATGATATAAGGGGTAACTTAGCCAACTTTTTTATACTTTTATACGCGATTGTTATTATAAAGATACATCCACTACCGAGGGCTCAGCTAGTTCTATGTAAAATAAAAAATAACATGACTCTAAACTAGCAAAATTTGCAAACTCGTTCAATTAACTTGGGAGGAAGATTGTTACAATCTAAGCTTGCTAAGTCGATAAGTATATTCGTAAATTGTTCTAAGTACAATAATCTGTTTATGTAGGCGGGCTTAGCTGCGTTCATCTTAATCCTCTAACTCCTAACCTCATCTTATCTATTATTGCAAGGAGTAGTTTTGCGTTATTTATATTCTCATTATATTTTCTGCAATCTTCTCCTGAAATTATGGTTTAATATTTTTGCCTTTAACTAATATATAACGACGCTTCATTATTGTATGAACTATCTTTGGTTTATATGCAGTAAATATTAAGATCGTTAACATATTTTTTTATGTAAAACTGCCTCGTTGATCTAACGGTTAAAGAATACGTCTGATGCTAAGCAATTACCAAAACAATGAGCAATTATTTTAAGTAAACAAATCGAGTCGAGTAATATATAATATGATATACAGAGTAAATGCTGTCATAATACGTTTTGTTAACTGATCGCTTTTGTCTCAAGGCTCAAGATGTGCATTAGTCTTTATCTAAAGCCTCGGGGAGTAAATAATCCGTCTTACGAATGACGTCATGCACAGGATGGCTGTTATTTACTACCGACACAAATGCGATGGAGCTTTGCTTTGTAGGTAAACATAATAATACTGAGCTTAGACAAACATAGTGAATGGACGATAAAGTGTTTTGTAATGGCAATTATTTTCAACCCCTCACGCAACAAGAGCGGTCTTATAAGTTTGATGTCATGTCTGTATGACATCGTAGCTCTCAATCGGATGGACCGATTTCGATGCGGTTTATTTTGTTTCCAAGCCAGTTTCATTGCGGTGGTTCTTAGCTATGTTTGGTAAATATAGGTCCAGCGGTGTAAGAGTATCAACTTTTTTTTCCAAAATGATGAAAGGCGTTTTTGGCGTATAATTACTCGATTCAATGCTTGTGTGGAGGGTTTTTAATTTTTTTTTATTTAACTTGTTTCAGTACTAGAGTGAAAATTTTTGATTCCTTTCATATTCTTTCTATTCTAACGATTCTTCTTATAAAAGACCAAGCACCGTGATTTCCAAAATGAGATCAACAACCTATAATGTCCAGTGGGAAGAGAAGATCTTCTCTTAGGAGAGGGTTAAGGTCATACGTCCATACTGGCCGAGTGCGGGTTGGGGACTGGCAACACATAGTTGTGGCTACGTAATCTGTTGGATGTTTTCAAACCGTTCAAAGGCCTCCAACTAAGCTTCACTACGGTTATCCCATGATAATAACCGGGACTAATAGCTTAACGAGACCTCCAAATCACGCAGTCGTTTATGGTATCGTGCCACCATCGGTAACCCATCCAGCTACTGACCGCGCCATCGTTGCTTACCCTCGATATCTGCCAATAAAAGTCCTGTCAAAATCGTTCCAGCTGTTCAAGACATTACCCGGAAAAAAGACAGAAAAAAATTGTAAAAAAAATGTGCGGTGTATACATAAATACATATGCATTTAATAAAAAGCGGTTATTTTAATATTACAAACAGACACTCCAATTTTATTTATTTATATAGATAAAAAAGCAACGCCAAATGTTGAATTAAAAAATAGATATTAAAGTAATCCGGGTTGAAACTCATTTCGTATTTTTTTTGTTTCATTTCGGCGCGAATTTAATAAAAGCTTGTATTATCCCTTACTTAAAATGTGAAAAATAATCTCGGACCCTTTAAAATTTTCATTAAACGTTTTGTGATATTACACTTTTGGTACATAGCTTTGCGGTATATACACTGATAATACATAGGCTTTATCTAAAATATTCTCTAGAACATATACGATTGTTTACTTCCGAAAGTACTTGTAGTTATTGTTTCAATATACAATATAATTCCAACTTTTATTTTTCAAAATTGCTTGTTTTATTTTAAACTTTTGTTTGCAAAAGATTTAAAAAAGTGCCTACCTATAATTCGGGGAGTATAAATATGTTGGAGGTAACTAAATACAAAATGTCTAACCAAACAAATAATAATTTTTTTCAACTAAAAGAGAAATACTATCTATTTATTCCTCCTCATCTTCAGGTTTGACTTTAATTTTTTTTAAATAATTTTGAATATCGGCAATACTGCTGTTAATATTTTAAGTCGCTACAATTATCTATGTAAAATAAATAAATAAATATAATACTTTAGACATCTAACACTACGCCACTTAGTCGCAAACTAAGCAGAGGGAACTAGACAGTTGATAAAAATCAAATATACTTTTATTGTTAATACATACCTGTTATATATAGAAAACACCTAAACTCTAAAAAATGTATTTGCAGGTCATACATTAGGTCTGTCCGACACAGGAGTCGAACCCGAGAGAGACCTCAGGCACAGATACATATAAAACAAACTTTAAAAGATTTGTATTCAAATCTGTCCGCATGTAAGTCTGTCTGGTTGAAATAGTTCATCCTATCATCAAGATTTTAAAATGTGGATTTTTACTTCAGCAGTCCCAGAATTCGTCTAAAAAATAAATTAACTTTTAACAAAAATTAATCAGAAAATAACTGAACTCATATTTACATTGAGATATCCTGCCCAAGAGTAATCTGTTTTAATAAAAACCAAACAATATTCATATTTCACGTCACTCACTACAAAGAAAATACAAATTACAAAGATATATATAGAAACAGTAAAATATACTACCCACTTTCACAGGTAAGACAATAAATAATGGTGGCACGTACTGAACAAAAATATACACCGTTTGGAAACACCTATCTTCGTTCGGTAACCAATTACTTTGAGGATTTAGCCTCGGCTATGAACCTCGTACTACCTTACAGAGTTAACAAAGTTTTTTGTTGGACGTATTCGGACTGAGAAGCCAAATAGAGATTCATTCTAATCTCTGTCAAAAGACTTAGATGGTCTAACTTCTTCATATTTAACCTTTGTCATTTATTGTTTTCTTTTTAAGTGAAAACTTTTTAAGCAATTTTTGTATGAACAAAAATCATGGAACTCGCTTCATCGTCACCGAATGCTTTCTATTAGATGTTTTTTTACTTCTGTTTATAGCGCATTTTATTTAAAGAGCAAATAAGTTCATTTCAGGTGGGCTTAAACAACTGTTTGTTTATAGTTTTTGAGTTTTCACTTCAGTAGGTAATCCTCACGGCTGCTTTGTGTGTGTGTTTTTTAAAAGAAACCTCCCGTCCTTGTAATAAATAATAAAAGAAATATATTATTATACATATATGAAACGAGCCCAATTAACACCCAGACTCAGAGTTACAATTTGTGGATAGCGCAAAGTGTTTACTCAAATGGGATCGGAACCCATAACACTTGGCAAAGTAGAAAGCGGCGTGAGAGTGACAACATGCCTATGGCTCTTGGGTTGTAGATGTTCCTGGATGATAGTATTCATTTATAATCACGTGATCCCTTTGCTTATTTGTCTCCACTAAAATTGGAAAAGAAGAAAGGAATTATTAAAAAAAAAAACAAAAAAACCGTACCAATATAACTAGAGGTTCATAATATATAAGTATCAGGACCAGTTTCATCGTTAACTAATAAATTTTCCTATATATTAATGTGAACTTATCTGGTAGACAACTATAGATTCCGGTTTCACAAGTCTTGGATGGATAGAGACAAATATGTCAGAAATATACAGATATAAATATATATACATGTTACCGGCGTTTTATAATTCAGATACTTTTTACAATAACTAGACAATGTATACAAAAACGCGTAGTAGTAGTAGGGCGTTCAGGCAATGTATGAATCATTACGAATATTATTATCCTTACATAATTTACCTAGGTAATTTATATAAATCCTAGGGATTGTATGAAATACTTACTGACCCTAGAAATAGATTTTGGTCTGTATTTATTAACGCAACTTCGTCTCTTTTCAATCCTGCAAACATACAACTTAAAGGTCAAAATAGCTTAGATAGTTTCGGACTTCATCGACTGTTGTTCACGTGACGAGAATTATTTAGTTATTTATTTAAGCATTGCATAACGCGGACTTAATGCCATGGTCATTATCTTCCAGTCAGCCTTTGGGAAGTGCAAAGCTGTATGTAGCAGGTGTATTATTGAAGCAAGTGTGAATTATTGTTCAGTTATATGTAGAACTGAAACTTAATTAAGAACTGGTAATACTGACCCTTAGAACGCCAACTGGTGTTGTGGTTGTGTGGCTTACTTCCCCACTAACGCTTTGTGCTTTGTTGTGGTTTTGAGCAAACATTTACATAAATATATTGTTGCCATATCTAATAAATATCAAATATCAGACAGCGCTTAACTTAATTAAAAGCTTATGATAAGAATCAATTTACATTAGGTTTACTAAGCGGATTCGTTTGCTATTAAGCCGTTCCACTCAATTTATTTTTCTCTATAGTCACTCAACAGCATAATGTCAAACCCAATTTCGTTTTTTTTATTTAAATGGCATTATCGTTCTTTGGTTAAGGAAACCAAATTATTATATATGTATGCAAACGCTCCCGTGCCTCGGAGAGCACATAAAGCTGCCAGTTCTACGCCTGATCTACCGAGGTCGTGTCCCATCTGATTGTGAGAGTGATGGAATAGAGAGTTCACCTGTGTTTGCACATACCCTTGTTCTCTATAACATCTCCTGCAGATGGTCTTCGTTAAGACTGCTCTCCTCCGACAGTACTATCGGCTGAGAGCAGTCTTAACAAGTCTCAACAAGTTGGACAATGATACTGATGATGTACTCATTATCATTGTCCATAATTTCGTGACCTAATGAAACATAATAAGTTCATTTTTTTAGTTAAGACTAGTTCGCTCCATGTACCAAAAATACATTAACTGTGGACTTAAAACTTATTAGTACAAATATTATCTAATATTATCAAATATTATTTCACACAATTCCATTGTTTACGACTTTCTGGCTTCATATTATATACTTCATAGAAGAAAATATACTGCATTGAAATTGGTAGTCAGAACTGTAATACGGACATCTCAATCACACGGAATTAACATCACACCCGGTCGTGCACGTTTCTTGTTAAATTATTCAGTGTTGCCTTATAAACTGTAAGTGGAACGGTGATTTTACTTGGCAACTTTCCTTACGGCTTTTGGAAGTTGAGGTTTAATAGTTTTAGTAATAGTGTCATGAGAACCTTGTATATAAAATACGTATGGTTTGTATATATGAATATGTTCTTACAAGGTACTTCTATTTCAATTAGTAATAAGTATGTCAGCAAATGGAATGCAATGCAATGCAGGAACTGTTCAAGACGCTGCACTGGAAAGGGCGCGGCATCAACAACATTGGCGAATACATCTCTTGCTTGCGATCATCATGGCAGAGACGCTGCAGGAACTACACTAGATACTTAACGGCCTGGCTGACACTTCTGTACGCATCGGCCTACTGATGAACTTGGACAAGACCAAGGCCATGTTCAATGAACATGTACTACCGGAACTGGTTGCGACAACAACTTTGAGGACGAGGTGAACAGAAGAATCCAGCTGGGTTAGGCAGCGTTGGGAAGCTTCGTCTGGTCTTCTCATCGTCGATCCCACAATGTCTAAAGACGAAAGTCTTTAATGAGTGCGTTCTACCCGTAATGTCATACGGAGCCGAAACATGGACACTTACGGTACGGTTGGTTCATAAGTTTAAATTCGTGCGTGCTCAGCGTGCTATGGAGAAGACTATGCTCGGCGTTTCTCTAAGGGATCGCATCAGAAACGAGGTGATCCAGCAATGAACGAGGGTTATCGACATAGCCCACAGGATTACCAAGCTGAGTTGGCAGTAGGCTGGCCATATTTGCCATAGAACCGATAACTGTTGAGGTAAACGGGTTCGTGTTGTTGTAACGGGTTGAGGTAACGGGTGAGTGGAGACCGCGTCTCGGCAAACGTAGTGTAGGACGTCCACATGCCAGGTGGAGTGATGATTTGCTCAAGACGGCAGGCAGGAGCTGGATGCAAGAAGCCGAGGATCCAGGATCCAACAGTGGACTGCGATAGGCTGATGATGAAGTCTGTCAGCAAAGGTTTTGCTCTCTAAAACCTGTAAGAACATTGCCATTATTATAAATTATATTTAGTAATCAATGAATAGGTTTCCTTTTCAGTTATTAAAGTTATTCTGTGTATTCCCATTAAAAAATGATTTATAATTAACACACTGTTATTCTTAACTTATTTTGGTTTTCAATTTATATACATAAATAAATATAAAGTATAATAACTATTGGAGGCTTTTGTAAAACACCTTATTAATTTCACTTACACAACGTTGTCTTGCCAGTCCCCAACTCCTCAACAACGTGGGGACGTATGGCCTTAACTCTCTCCTGAGAGGAGACTCGAGCCCAACAGAGGGACATTACGAGTTGTTGATGATGATAACTATATATATCTCTTAATACGTAAATTTATAAGAGAAATAAGATATGTACTATTTAAATATAATGGAATGTAAAGTTCCTTTGTTGTGATGGATTAAAAAACGAAATGTCATCTCTATTCGTCTCATGAGTGTCGTAAGAGGTGTGTAAGCGAACTAACTACACCATAAAGCATCGCTGTAGAGAGAAGGAACACTTTAAGCAAACTATACCAACCCGTATACGTGTGCACGGCGTGGTATCATAGGCTAAAACTTCGCTTCTAGAAGAGACCAGTGTCCAGGACAAAAGAAAACAAAGACATTTGAAATATAAAGAAATTTTTCAAACAGTTAACGTTTTATTTACAAGTCGACTGTGTGCTAGTTACTATCGCTGGCCGTTAAAGGTATTTGTAATGAAATTATATCTAAAACCTTGATCGAAGCAGTTCATTTCTAGTCATTAGATAAATTAATTCTGCTATAGTTTTCTTTGGTTTTTATTATTTTAATTTAGTCATTCGTGCAACAAGTCATTAGTAATAGTGATTTATATCAAATTGAACATACATAGTTAATGTGTATGTTTTGGTTAGCAGGTATTCGGCGGGTTCGGCGAATTTGCGGTATTAGTGTTCGACACAAATTCTTGGTATTAGGTTAATTTGTGTGATATTAGAATTCACAATTTCTGGTAACCAAGGGGGTTGTTTGAGGGCTGAGTATTTTAATTGAAGTTAAGATACATATTTATAAGAAATCAATATTTACTATGATGGAATGAGAGTTACGCATATTGATATTTTATTCAAAAAAATTATGTTCTTTTTCACTGGGAATGTCACACTTGTTTTAGAATAATTATTTTGTATGTTTGTATGTGTTTTTGTATGTTACTGTGTATGTACGTTTATTTCACCCATTTGTCTATGTTAGATATGAGTCTTTTGTAGATTGGAGAGAGTTTCACTACAGTAAAAACTTACTGACGTTTTTTTTTTAATATAAATTACTTAACTCTAAGTTTCAAGTTCCAGATGTGCTCTTGTGGAAAACCCAAAAGTTACCTTCAGTAACTTAGCTGTCAAAGCCTTCTTAATTTGAACTTGTTTCAACTTAGTTTTCGTTGAAAATTGGTATTTCGAGTTTAGTTCATGAATAAAACATTAGTCTGTCGTTAAATAAACTAAAAGCTCAATTTTGGACACTTCATGTTAATTGTCAGAGAAATTCATTACTTTCCAAGTTAGTGTAGTCTTTATGTCTGTTTAATTGTCCCCTTTAAATCTGTGACTCACTTAAAGTTGAAGATATGACCTACTTAATTTGGTCGATAACTATATACTTGAGCATTTATTAAGCATCTAAATGGATGATAATCTCAGTTTGGCTATAAGTATAAGAAGGCTGCTATAAGTTTAACGTGGACGTCTGTATGTGTATGTGTTTGTGGCATCGTAGCTCTCAAACGGATGGAGATTTCGATGCGGTTTTTTTAAATTTGAAACCCAATATACTTGCGGTGGTGTTCTGTAAATATCGGTCCAATAGTATCAGCTTTTTTCCAAAAATGATGTAAGACATTTTTGTCGTATATTACTCGCTTAAGACCTTGAGTTTGAGGGAGTTTTTAAAATGTTGAAATATAGTTTGTTTTATTGTTTTTATTTTAACTGAATTGGACAATTACTTTTTACTCAAAAGAAGTTTTTTTTTTAATCTTTATTAATTTAGAGACTTTTATTACATGGTAATATGTTAATCCCATCGTACCTTATCCTATGTTATATTCTATATATAAAATCAAGTCAAAGCTTTTGATGCGTAAACATTCCGAATAAGTCAAGTGCAGCATTTGAGGTTGGGTTTTCTAAAATGTTAACAAACATACCAATATCATAAATATTTAAATCGTATTTACGCACCAACGCTTCCTTTTGTGTTCGATCCTTGACACACTCCGTCAGTAAGTGTTGGACATCATCAAGAGTCCCACATATCTCATAGTCCGGTGTATCTACTTTCTTCATAAGATGTCCAAACTTCCTAGACGGATAGTGTCCTGAGCGAAGTCTATGCGCCACAACAATAATATTTTTGTTCATTTTGCTATTAATGAACCAGGGTACGCAAGAAGGCTGATGCTGAATATTTTAATTTTAATTGAAGATTAGTTGGGCAGTATCTTTTGATGTGTCCAAATTTCCAACAATTAGAACATTGACTAACTGGGAAAATATAACGTTCTACGGGAAATCTGCATCCAAACGCATATACGAATTCAGGGCAAGTTGGATTCTTAAAACAATCCCTCACGGTTTCGCTGTCAATCCATCCACTGTTAGAATTAATACGTTTTAATCATTTTATCGAAATTATCTGTGATGAGCTTTGTAAGCATTCTAATATTTCTTTTTCAGACATATCTGAATCAATTCTTTTTATAACACCATAAGAAAGCATAGGCTGATTTGTAAATTGCATCCGTATATTAAGATCTTTAAATGTTTGACAATCAAAAAGACTCTCAGCCTGTTTTTTATCGCTAAATTGGATAAAAATTTTGTTAGGAGATTTATATTTTATTTTTGTAATACCTTGTATACCTTCTTTCTGCAATATTTTCGCTAAAGCCATTTGTTTAGGTAGCATTTGCAGTGATGTTAAACAAATTTCAGTTTTTTCAAAACTACCCTCAATTTGAGTTTGTTCAACTGTGTTAGAAATGGTTTGTGTGTTATTTACCTCGATAGAATCACTCTTTATGAATCTTTTTGGCTTCCTTTGTTTCTCCTTACTGTTATATAACCTTCTTCACTGCTTTCTTCACTTTTATCTCTTATTCTTTTTCCAACATGCTACGAATTCTCATTACTTGCCTTTCGGTTAATTTCCTCCATCACCCGTTCACATTCCTTTAATATGTCCGAATCACTTTTCTCTGCATCCTCACTACTTGTATCCATCCTAGTAAATAATAAGTACTATTTATAATAGCGAAAAGCGTTAAAAGGTAATATGCGTTCGCACGTCACCACGTCTCGCTAGACACTGAAAAGATGTTACTGTTCCTGTTTGGTTTAAAATTAAAAACAAAACCGTCTCTAAGTATAAAAACTAAGAATAGGAGAGATGTTTATATAAGTCACCACAAAAATATTCATGCATTAATAATTATTTCTATAAAAATAATCATTTGTTTAATAAATAATTATTTTCTATAGTGTTAATGTGTATTATTATTCATATTCATATTAAAAAATTATTCGCTTGCTAGTTTTGTTTGCAGTGTGTAAACATTCATTTAAATGGCAGCTTAGGGCAATTTTTTTAAAGATATCGTACATTTTGTGAATCAGTTAGCGTTTATTTAATTATGATTTATTTATTTGTACAAAAAGTGGCAGTTATATTAAATTATATATATGTAGTTCAAAAGCTCACCATTTTAAATTGTAAACATATAACCACAAATAAACAAAATAAAATAAAACAACTTAAAGGAAAAAACAAAATTAAAAAAAATATATTGAATGTTACACCTATTGCTTAGCAAAGTTACTTTGGCTAATTCGCCACTAGTGGCAAATTTGTATAAATACAAATTGTTTCCTAGCACTACGGAACGTTATAGAGGAAGATATTGTTCTTAATGACATTTTATTTGTTTCAGGTAAAAATAATGAAATAGGACTCAACTGAACACTGATATTCAAGGCATTTGATATGACGATATGTGTAGGCAGAAGCATATTAATACACCCATAGTGCTACGCTTGACGTGGTTTTTAAAAACATATTTATTTATTATCAATAAGTATCAAATATCTCTTACAATAATACTGTCAATTTCAAAGGAAATTAAGAGCACAAAAATAAAGAAGATTATAAATACGATTAAATAGTCAAGATTTTTCTTAGTTTTTTTAAGCTACGCCGTAGTTTCTTTCGTAGTACGTTGGCAATATTTAAGATGCTACGGCTCTACACGATGACGGTCCGTAGCGACACCGACTTTAATAATGAGCAATAATTTTCAGTTTATCATAAGATCTGAGGAGACAAGCACATTTATGTGGTTCCAAATGCATAGTGAATATTTTAATACCAGCTTTTGCTTATGGCTTTACCTTAAGGTCGGTTCTTTTATGTCCATCTGTATCTATAAAATTTTCAAAAATCTTTCAATAGACATCTGCAACTCACGGAGGCAAACGTGTTGCCAAGTGTTTGGTATCACTAAACTAGCTACAATCTACCGAAGCATGACTATTTTACAACATAAACAAAATATACGTATTAATGAAATAAAAGAAATGCCCAGATTAAATCATCCGTAAGCGGCGAGATTATTATGAAAAGGCTGATGAAAACGCCAGGCGTGGGAACTGTACGCGAGAATCGTGAACTGGAAAATGGCGGCAACCGTGAGTGAGATACGTGTAATTAGAGATTTGTGAGTAATTTATGTGTAAATTATACGAACCAATTACGTTAAATAGATTCTTCATGTTTTAATAACTGTATGTATTGTGATGATAACAAAAGCAATCAATGTTAATTGTGATATGATACTTTTTGTGTTATTGGAACGTTTAAAACACCACTGAAGCTATTATTGACTTGATTAATGACACTGTATTATATTGGTAATTATTATTGGTCAATTTGTTTTGATTTCTTCTCGATTACTCGTACAGGTAATGATACATAAAAAGAAATGAGTGTTCATTGTTTTTATATAGGTTTAAAGCGTATGTTCCAGTCGGGATGCATGATACGAAAAGCATCCAGATTTAGAGCTATAATTTATTAATAACAAAAAGTGATTTTCCAGAGAGATCCAAGTCTACTTAACTCGGACATTGCGATCCAAAGTTATCTTTTTTTATGGAATAGGGAGTAAGCGATTACCGCCGCCCAAGGACACCCGCAACAGCAGAGGCGTCACAAATTTTACCCATGCTCAGGAGGTCCATGCCTCCTGTATCGTCACTCACTCGGTAAAACAC
This sequence comes from Hyphantria cunea, assembly GCA_003709505.1. Classification (NCBI taxonomy): domain Eukaryota; kingdom Metazoa; phylum Arthropoda; class Insecta; order Lepidoptera; family Erebidae; genus Hyphantria; species Hyphantria cunea. Next base: position 1,524,163 of record PKRV01000076.1, read on the forward strand.
GGCGCCAGCGCTATTTCACACCGGTTTTCTGTGAGACCGTGGTATCATTCCGGTCGAGCCGGCCCATTCATGCCGAAGCCTGGTTGTCCTACAATTTAATGTCAAATCTTTATATGAACAATAATTTCACGTGATTAATTGTGTTACCCGGTGAATTGGATAAATCGAAAATCATGGAATTCAACCTCTTCTTAGATACCTCTACAATTCAAACCGATTCAATCCTGCAGTCGGACAAAAGGCCAGCGAAATATTCCAAACTATTGTGCAAGTTAAGTTAGTGGGGCAAGTCTCATTCATTACTCTACCGACGTGAGCCAGCGACTACGTGACGTAAGCATTTAGATTAGTTTGAAAAGATAATGAGGACACTAAGCAAGCTTTTGTTGTACTTAATAGTTTTGTCACAATACATAACTACAGTAGTATAATAAAATAAAATGTTTTCTGAAACTCTAATATTTTTTTTTGCCAAGTAACCATGAAATTCTAACTTTATCGCTTCTTCAGACAATTGTCGCCGATTGATGCAGGCGGGTTTCATGGGGTGCGGGCAGATTACATGGGGACTCTGCGTCTGTTCGCTGAGTTCGCCGTTCGGGTTATGCTAAGTAATGATGTGCAGGGTCGAACGACATATGCCGGCGGCGGCCTAATTATGCCGGTTATATAACCACGCGGTCTTCTCCCCCGCCATGCTCCCGGTATAGTAGAAGCCCTTAGATTGAAGTTATATACTTACATTATTAGGATGTTAATATCATTGTAATAAAGTTTATACTGTAAAAAATTATAAAGCCGGGAATATGGCCTGTTATCAGATGTCTATCAGATATATCCCTCCACTCCCTTAACAAATATCGGCATCGAAGGCAATGCCCAATATAAGAGTGAAATGAGGATCAAATGAATTAATTAATTTTTACTATTACTTCATAAGTTAGGAAGGGAATTACAAACTATGTTAGGTTTATATTAACAATATAGTCTACAGGTCCATATAACCAACGAATGTAACACAAAGTATAATAATCCTATATCGCACAATGAAAGTTCCCACGGTATTTTAGCATAAATAACACCTTACTCAGAGATATCTCCATTGTGTTCCGGGTACAGCTCAGTGTAGTTTTATACATTCTGTTCTGCCCGTGACTTCGCACGATTCTATGTCGTTAAGAAAGCATTCCATATACTTCCTCGACAATTGACTGCTAAGGTGGCTAAGTGATAGCGTATGCGACTGCTGTGGTCTCTAGTTCGATTCTCGGGTCGGAGGACCAAATGTTTGTGTTATTTGCAAATATTTGTTTTGGAGTTTGGGTGTTTTCTATGTATAATGTGTATGTCTTTACAAAAAAAAGTATATATATATATTTATATCAGTTGTCTAGTACCCATAACACAAGCTCTACTTGGCTTGGGACTAGATAGCGTCGTGTGGCCGAAATATTTTATATTTATTTATATTTAATTAAATGTTGTAAATATCGGTTCAGTGGGTTAGTCGTGATAACGTAACAGAAAAACAAAATTTAGCGTTTTAAAAAAGAAGAGGCCTACTTATTCATCGATTAAATTAGAATACTTCCATTCATGCATCCTACCATGCAACTAAAAATGTGTAGCTAAGAATCGACTATCCTCATCAGCCTATCGCAGTCCACTGCTGGACATAGACCTCTCCAATTGCACGACACTTGGTTCGACCCACGGATTCTCGCATCCAGTTCCTGCCAGCCATCTTACGCAAGTCGTCACTTCTCCTGGCCTGTAAACGTTCTGCATTATGTTTACCAAAACGTCGTCTCCCATTTAGAACACATTTCCCCCAACAGATCAAAATAAATAAAAATAGATTATTAGCTATTTCATCCAAGACCATTTCAAAAACGTTATGCTGTTTTATATGATATGAAATCCCTTATAAATGCGTTTAAAAATATTTGCCATCTAATTATTTATCTACGAAAGTACAGATATTCAAACCCGCAAAGTGTTTCCTGATCCCTGGGTTACGTCATTCGGAAGTCAGAGCAAGTGATCACTTTCATTATGTAAAACACAATTCAGTTGGGAGAAAGTGGATTTTATGTAAACCGATATTAACTATTAAACGTATATTTTTATATATAGGCGCTCATAGCCCTGTTGCACTCTGTGATTAGAAACAATCAGCGAGGGCAAGCAACGACGGCGCGGTCAGTACCTGGATGGGTGACCGCTGGTGGCATGTTACCATGAGCGTCTCCGTGATTCGGAGGTCACGTTAAGCAGTCGGTCCCGGTTGTTATCATAGGATAACAGTCGTGAAGCTTAGTTGGAGGCCTTCGGGCGGCTTAAAAACATCCAACGGTAAGATTACGTAGCCACAACGTAGTCTTGCCAGTCCCCAACCCGCACTTGGCCAGCGTGGGGACGTATGGCCTTAACCCTCTCCTGAGAGGAGACCCGAGCCCAGCAGTGGGACATTATGGGTTGTTGATTGATTGTTGATTGTATATTTTTATGTAGCTTCTCAGATTGTTAACACAAAGCGTGTTAACAATCTGTCTGTATGTTTGTAATTATTAATTTTCTAGTTTTTTTTTAATTTATATTTATTCTTTTTTATGGCGTAGAATGGAAAGCGAGCAAAAGTGTCACCTGGTAGGAAACACTGCAGTCCATGACGCTTGAAATTCAAGAGTCAGAAATCCATAAAATCAGGGAAAGCTTTTGGTGGGCACGGTACTCATTTGCCGAAATCAATAACAGAACTGCTTAATCCTGGTTCTTAATTTCGTTAATTCGTGCTAAAGCTTACTTCTCCCACGATATTTCTCTCTTCAGAAATTCATTGCCCCTAACTCAATAATTATGACTAACATTTACCAAGATAACCCGGACAAATAATTCCTATTAAATTGAGTTTGAAAGTCTTAATGCTATTTTAGTGTTTCTCGGTTGTTCACGGGATGATCTAGGTTAATGTTGTGATAAATAATACTAGAAACTATTTAATCTTAACACCGCGATTCAGATTTAAATTATTATAGCGCCATCTATCGACATGAATGTGTCTCGATCTTTGCCTCCCTTATGCCATGAAATAAATATGCTTAAACGCAATGATTGTGTTTCGAAAACTCAAAAAGTTCTATACCGAAAAAGACGTGTATCTGCTTAACTAATAAGGTTTTTTCTTCATTAACTAATTTAGTTATGAACTAAATAGAAAATTTATATCTAATCTAAGAATACTTTTATATACGTCTATCATTCTAGTTAGGAAAATAATGAAATAACATAAGTTACTACCATTCATCTATATTCAGAAACATCGTGTAGCATGAGCGTGTATCTCATCTGCGTAATCCCACATCAGCTGCGAACACCCAGTCACCAAATTTATAGCCTCTACTTTGTTCTTGTAAAGATGTTCCAGCTAAATTATTCAAGACAAGACGTTTATCAAAGACCTAAAAAGTTGAACTTTGGTTGAAAATAAAGATGCATACAATCTACTTAGTCTGGCCATAAATACTCTTACCATTAAAAATAAACAAAATATTACTTTTGAGTTTAGAATCTGTCATTTTTATACGATTGTTCATTAAGTTTTCTTATGGAGATCGGTTTTTGTTTTTGCGAAAGACGGTCCCCATTTCATGTCATCCACATTTTTTATGTTTTTTTATCATTAATTCCATCATGACGAAGACTTGAAGACTCGAAGACTTAGAATTGAAGACTTGAAATACTTGACATTGGCAGAAATAGCTGATCCGGCTGATTGCCATATCATCAAAAGAAGAAGAAGTTTTCTTATTTTCACGCCAATATATTGTAAAATACTTTGTAATATTAAAATAGACGAAGTAATAAGGAGAACCGCATTGCTATGATTGTATAACATAAAGTGGGTATGGAGCCAAAATCAATTTTTAAAATCCTCCGTACGCTTGGTATTAGTCGAATGTGTATGTACCGAGCTATTGATAGGTACAGTAAAACCTCTATTTGTAACAGAGGAAGATCTAGCCGTCCACGTAGTATTCGTACGAAAAAGGCGATCAATTCGAAGAAATCCTGTCCAAAAGCAAAAGAATTTAACCGGGAGATGAAGATAGCACTTAGAACCATGTCGCATATTTTAAAAAAGGCACTGGTCATTTCTTGACTGGTAATTTAAAAACGAATAGGGATGTAAAATCAAAATAAATACTTAAACGGTACGCAAAGGGAGGTAAAAGAATAAGCTTTATATATTTTGTATGGTATATACATTAAAAAAAAGTTATAGTTACGTAACATAAAAAAATGTTTATCTTTGTAACAACATTCATGGCAAACCTAAACATATGTATACTAACAAAATTTATAAGTGTAATCTCGTACCTTTAAATGACCTTTTTTTTTAAGTCGATCTAACTAGGATTTGTTTTAGAAAATTTACCAAAAAAAAAAACAATGAGCATAGCTCGATCAATCAGGTATTATGTAAGACGGATGACTATATGTTTCATTTACAATTTTAAACTCAAGAAGTCTGTTCTTTCGAAGTCAGATTTGAATAATTATTTTGTATTAAAAGAGTATTAACTATTTTAGAAACGTTAAATGTATTTTAAAATCAAGTCATGACTCTAGCAGGGAAGCCGTGGTCACAAGCGCTGGTGACTTGCTAATTGTGTATGAATGTATAAATATGTGTGTACAATTTTTTCTATATCTTTTAAAAAAAGGAACACGAGGTATCTGTTTTGTTGATTCTCCTTTATTAGGAACGTACTGAAACAAAGTAGGAAATTATTAATTTTGTACTTACATGAAAATAAAGAAGTACGAGAACCTTCAGATCTAATCAACCTGTCGTCATTGCTGAACGAAGGTCACTCTCACGAAGAGCTATATTTTACTATGAAACACTTTTTTTTTCATTTTTAATAACGTACAAAAGCTCGACTTGTGAGCTCCTTCCTGATCTATACATTCTATAACATCAAACAACCCGTACTACAATGGCGACAATGCAGCCTCTTGAGCCAGGGTCTGAATAGAATCCCAACAGTGCTGAACTATGCAGCGCTTGCTCTTACACGTCTGCATAGTTTAAAATGGTTAATAACGGTATGTTACATTGTCTCGCTCCCCGACTAAATTGGATTTCTATACCGCCTCTGGTTTTACTCGAATTTTGGAAACACTGGCAGTGCATTCCATAACTGTATTACCTAGTATTGACATTGGGATATTAATTAATTTTGTAGAATGTGATGTACATTTAAATTGAGGATGCTGTTGTAAATATTTCGGTTTATACAGAACAAAACAGTTCTGATGAAAATTAAAGTCCAAAAATGAACTTCGAGGCTTTCATTTTTTATCCGACTACGGTGAAGCGGTAATAATTTTGTCAGTTTATGTATGTTTGTGTGTTTCGCTGTAGCGCTTAAACTACTGAACTGATTATAATGAATGAGGTGTCAATAGATTCGTAGTAATATACCGGGTTAGACGGGCATAAATTTCATCAAACATTTTTTCAAGCAAAAGATTATATATATATATAATATTAATACTTATATAGTTAACTTCTTACAAAGCCGTGTGTGATTCATAAATTGTTGTTCTGAATGTATGTTGTGTGTTCTTCTTCTGCACCACAGAATAATCGTATAGGCTTCATGCGTAATTTATTTAAAAAAAACCTAAACCACATTTAGCATAGTTATAATAATAATATGTAATAAAAAATAATAATATAAAATATCTACAAATACTTGCATCTCTAAACACTAGTATAGTAGTTTTCATTACTCTCTAATACTTGTACGCTATTTAACTTAACTCATAAAATGCGGCAGTGTATGTTGTAGCGTAAAACTACGGATACATTTAAGTTAAGATCCTTATCATCATTACTCCCAGCTTTCTGCTAACGATATTTTCAGTAGAAGCTATTTTGTTCTCTATTGTCAAATTAACAAAGGATAATCTTGTTTGAATGTTTTCATTGATTTCGCTTACAATAGTGATGGCCTCATTAATTTTTTGGGATATATTGTCTATTTAGATACATTTGATTGACGACTTTGATTTATTTGACTCGTTCAATGACCGCCACAGTTTCTTTTTCGACGAAGTAGATAGTATTTATCAAGGCTAACGAAGATTGTTGTTCAATGAAGGAAGAAGGTTTATTTTAATACAGTTATTATGAAGTTGAGTCTTAATTAACAGGACTAATCCCTCATATACCGCATGGAGTCGATTGCTCGGTTGGCCTAGTGGTTCAAGCGGTTCTGGATGTCGTAATAAAGCGGTTCCCAGATCCCTCCTATCTCAGGAGCAGAGTGCCACCCCGTGTGGTTTTAGCCGGTTCCATTCCGAAACACTGTTCCGCCGCGAACCCCGCTGGAGTCATAATTTTCTAGTAATGAAAACATGCATTTAGTTATATTTAATTACTTAATTATTTTATTCTACATTGACGTCCCCTGTTTAGTCTTTGTATCTATTCACTAAATATCCCTAAATCCTTAATTGTAACAATAGATATATATTTTCTCCTTTACAACGCCTTCGAGAGTACTTGAAGCTAAACGGTTCAAAACTAAGTGTTCTCTAAAATACAAATTGTTCAGACCTCAGAGAGTACAATGTAATTATGGGTTTGTTTAAGGCAGATGACCAAATAAGGGGTTCAAAACTTTTAGGTTAATTCTGTTCATTCTAAACTCGTTACAGACAATATTTTGATACAGACTTTGAAATGACTGGCAATATACTGCATCTAAGTCACCATTTTAAACTTGACTTATGGTTTATGCTCTCGAACACAACCTTTCGGGTCTTCCTTTCTATGCCGAGCGGTCAAAACGTAAAACTTACTGCTAGCGCACGTGTATTCCATTAAATCTCGGGTCTATAAGGCGGGGCGTGAAAAAGCATTTCACTAAACTGCCGTAGTGTAGGCACCATGTTAGATTATCTGCGTTTCCATTGATTTTGATTGACCATTGAGATTCATTTTGGCTGCTAAAACATGAAAATAAGTACAAGTATCAATTTTTTATGCTTTTATAGAAACGTTTCTCATAATAATACTTGTGAACACCCTAAACTGAGGCTGGTTATATAAATAGTTAATTACATGAATATGGAATGGAAATATGTGACCGCAAAAGCTAGTTGCTTTTTGAAATCTAATTGATAGTTGATATAGCCGTGAAAGCTTATCATATTGACAGACAGCCAAAGTTCCTTTCAAATTTATAATATTAGTATGAACATCTAAACACAAAAAATGTTACTATTCTCACTTGAGAGGTATTATTTCTCTTTATAGTAAAAAAATTAGCGACAGTGGTTAATTTATTTCTTAATATAATGATAATTTGACTGCCTCGGTGGCTCAGCGGTAGCGTATGCGACTGCTGTTCTTGAGGTCTCGGGTTCGATTCCCGGGTCGGATCAAATGTTTGTATGATCTGCTAATATTTGTTTCGGAGTTTGGGTATTTTCTATGTATGATATGTATGTATTTACAAAAAAAAAGTATATATATATATATATATTTATATCAGTTGTTTAGTACCCATAACACAAGCTCTGCTTAGTTTGGGACTAGATGGCGTTGTGTGTTAGATGTCGGAAATATTTATTATTTTTATTTATTTATAATAATTAATTTAAATACCAATGATATTTCTGTATGTGTGGGCCTACCAAAGTCTGACTCTGCCTGATGGAAAGATTCTGCTTATGAGAATCAGACAATTCAATATTGCAGCATGGTGACTTACACCGTATTGATGTTTCAACATCAAAGGGCTTCAGGACACGCACTTACCAACGAAACACGACAGCACTAATGCTGTCATTTTAGGTCTGTCTTTTGTGCCAGCCCGTTCATGCTAAAATCAATGTGACTCATACATTTAAATACAATACATTTAAATATACGAGTAAGCCTTGGCCTGATACTTGCGAAAATACACTTAAAATAGGTATGAAGTAATTACTATAAACGTCTTTGTGAACAGTTTCAGCTCAAAGCCATTGCTATACTCTGTGCGGGAGCACGTACGGTATTAATCACGTATTCCCATCTCATCTCAGTTCTAGTTACATAGGTATGTTTGTGTCTCAAAACTGTGTTAAACCAATTGACTCGGCTAAATAAATGTTTAAGGACTGAAAGAAAACGTAGTGACAAGATTTTAAAAGGGCATGCTTCGATGGTTAGGTTTCTTAAAGAGTATGGATGATAGAAAACTCATGAATTGTATATATATATACATAGTGGATGTGTGTGGAAGTTGAATCAAAAAGTCGATCTACTGACCAAAGTGGTAAATTTCTTAAACAAACAAACAAACAACAATCCATAATGTCCCACTGCTGGGCTCGGGTCTCCTCTCAGGAGAGGGTTAAGGCCATACGTCCCCACGCTGGCCAAGTGCGGGTTCCCCAACCCGCACTTGGCAAGAATACGTTGTGGCTACGTAAATCTTGCCGTTGGATGTTTTTAAGCCGCCCGAAGGCCTCCAACTAAGCTTCACGACTGTTATCGTATGATAAGAACCGGGACCGACTGCTTAACGTGACCTCCGAATCACGGAGACGCTCATGGTAACATGCCACCAGCGGTCACCCATCCAGGTACTGACCGCGCCATCGTTGCTTACCCTCGATGATTGTTTCTAATCACCGAGTGCAACTGGGCTATTAGCGCCTCTCGAATTTTCTTAAAGAGGATCATAAGAAAACTATGCTTGCAACAACTAATGAATATGGGCGTAGCAAAATAAGTGTTTCTGGTCCGTGCCAGGTGGAAATCTCTGCCTATTCCTATAGGATATAGGCGTAACGTTATGTTATAAATGTTTTAACCTTTATTCGTTGTCAAATGAATACAGTAAGAAGAATCATTAATAAAGGAACACGGCTATAAAAAGTCGTAGGCGGTGTAAGTGAGCGTTTTCGATGTCGTCTATTGAAATAAATTCCGTTTAATACTTCATAAGGAAAATAGATTTGATTTATAATTCGGCATGGAATTTATACTAAGTTATAGTTGTCGTTAGTGAAATTTATTCACTGTCGTCATTAGTTACACAGTAACATCTAGTTTGTTACTGAAGCTATAGCCTAATGTATGTATTATCAATATAGATAGTTGTGTATACTTTAAAAAACAAACACCATTACGTAACTTTTAGAGTATTTGTTTAAATATACTATTTAAACGGGCCGGATGGTGGCACGACTAGCATAAGAGGGCTGGTAGTGACGGGATGCAAAAAGCAATACTGGGCTCTCAATATTTTATCCCCGCTTATGGTGCTTTCCGGTTTGAAAAGGTGTCTGCCTATTTTGACTTCATTTTGTCTTCCTCTTTGCTAAGGAGGTAAGTATACATATTATATTTCCAACTCCTTTCTTCTCATTAATTTCCTTGCGAGTTCCAAGACAGTTTAATCTTCCGTGGGTCACTGCTGCTGATCCTTGTGTACAGGAGTTACAGTAATGGGCGTGTGGGCGAGACTAGTCCCTGTGACGGTGCCTCTCCGAGCCCTAGCCTGAGTAGCGTAAATAATCGGCTATCTAACAAGGTGGTTTCGTTAACACCATCAGCAACCCTCACGAGAGGGTTGGGATACCCTCCTCCGTGCTACCCTGTGGAATCCGTCACTAGACTCGTAATTCCTCCACTGGCATAAAAGCCTCACGCGGATCAAACGGAAGAATCATTGATAATTAAATCCATTAAACACATTACAATTGGTTTGTTCTGATCACGCTATCTTCCTTTGTGTACCCAAGATTTAGGTGAATTAACGCTATTCTATCATAGGAGATCTGCACAGCACGATCCTACGCAATAACCGTTTGCAGTAAGTGCATTAGCCCATATGCTATCCAGGCCTGGTATTATTGAATACCGAGGGGCATTTAAAAAATGCCCCTATACCCGGTTTAGAACTCGAATCCAATTTCCCCTACCGACGCAACGGCAATAAGGCTTAACCGGCCTACAGAAACTTCGCGTATCCGACCATTAAAACTCCCAGCACGTAAGTACACGTTCCACACTCTAAACACGCCAACCTCAGTATAAAGCACCACATTGACAGATCCCCGCGGTATAATCGTGTAGCAGAACTGAGAGATGATCAGTCGCCGGGTTCCACTCGACCATACCTCGCTTCACCTCGCTGCAGACCTTATAAAGAAGCCTACTCATACATCTCACATCAAAGGTACCGATAAAACCAATGGCAATGCTTAGCAATAAAACTATAAGATTTCATGTAGTTATCATCTAGTTATCACTACGATACTCAGACCGGGATACGATTACATATTAAACTTATTACCTTACCAGGTACTATAGAAGACTGAGACTCACCCGTCTTTCTTCAATGTTATACTTTAACTTACTCTAAATAACAACAAGACACACAGACACGATACGACCCTACTTCACAAGGTCCGATTTTCTCCGTGGTCCTATACCAAGTGTCTTTTCCCAACCCTCGTCATACTTCTCGAAACCGTCGATGAATCCGGTAATCACCCTTTCTTTACTACGTCCACTTAAAATATGGATTTTTATGGCATCCGCATGTGAGAATTTTCACAAGACAAAATTCGTATAAAAAGGCAATAATGTTTGGTTCTAACTAATTTATTGCCCTATGAATCAAGTCATTTATTAGTGCCGTCCGTCCCTTTTTTTTAAAGAACCATTCCGCCATCTGCACATGTAATCGTTGCATTTAAACTATTGTTACAAATTAACAAAGCTCACAAGATTGGTAAGCTAACCGGTACTATCACATCCCATAAAAAAGAGACCTGCCCCTGTAGTGTTCCTTGGACTAGGCTTATGTCTAGCAGCGCAGTCTTTAGGCTGAGATGATGACTGAAACGAGTATGCTTTAATAAACTCTGGTGATCTGTAACATATGATATCTCACGGACGTGACGATCACCGCTCACGCTCATTGATCAATTAAATATCACGTGTTTTCCCAGTTTTCTGTTACATATTTCGTCCCTATTCAAGTGGGAAGTGGGTTTGGAGTCGTACATGAGGCTATTGGGTATACCTTTTAAAGTATATTAAAAGGTTCTTATTGCTCGCGTTGCCGGTGTTAGACTGCAGATGCTTGACGAATCAGATAGTACCGACTGGATTAATAAATTTGCCATTAACTACGCTGACTTTCTTATTATTTTTAACACGGTGTTATGTAACGTAACGTTTTTGTTCTCTATTTCTATCAGTATTCTAATTAGAAATAAGACCTAAAAACAATACCGTAGTGCAATTCAATCTATGAATTCTGTCGGTATTTTCAAGTAGTACATCAGAGTGAAATATGAGTTGTGGCATAAATCTTACTTTCTGAAGATATTTTCGTTTAAATCTTCAAGAGTGAGATGAAACTTTATAGCACACTTGTCAACGGTATAATTTATGTTAGGGTCTAACATTTGGAACATTTAGACTTACGAGAATGTCATGTTTTGTCTGTCGTGTATTCTACATGGAATAAATGTATTGCATGGTATTTTATTTAATTACTTTTCGGGTACACTCATTTGTTTCTAGAAAATAGGACCCAGTCATCACGGTATGTTACTTATATATAACTAGCTGAGCCCCGCGGTGTTTCCCGCGGTTATTGCTGTAACCGCGAGTAACGACGGGAGGCGAAGCTAGTCTAATAAAAAGTAGCCTTAGCTACTTCTTACATCGTCAGCTATCTGCTTGTGAAAGTCCCGTCCCAGAGATTAGCCAGAACAAACAGACAGATAGGCAGTCAAAAATTGAAAAAAGTTTTTTTTTTTTTTTTTAAATAAGTATTTTATTACTTGTTACTAAAAATAATAACTTTAAGCCCTTTTGTTTGATACCCATTTTGGATGAGTAATTCAGAAATATGTACGACGCCATTTTGTTACAACGGCCATTTTGGATTAATAATAATACCGATTAAAAATTCACTTTGTGGGTTATCCCGCCTAGCCCAGGATAAATGAAGGTCAGTGCCTCTTTGACCGTCATTGACGTTCGCAAATGAACGCCACTTGTACTTATTCCACTTTTTTATTTATTAATGTTTACACCTGGCCGGTTTATGGCATCATCAAAGGTTATTAACACTTAAACTTAAAAATTTCATTACAGACAAACATCGGGACAGGTGAAACTAAATGAAAGCTTGTAAAAAATATATTTTAGTATATGTACCGTGTATACACGTGCATATGCATTGAGTAAAAAGCGCTTATTTTAATATTACGAACAGACACCCCAATTTTATTTATTTGTATAGATTATGTTGACATACATCAACATAAATATAATTTAAATTAACTAGCTCGTCATAGTCCACTAGCGGGATTAAATACAAGTTTTTATTTGTAGGATTTTCTAGACTTGTACAGAGTAGTACTCTAGAAACAGAAAACACTGTTGGAACTCAAACGGTTAAACTAATACATACAGTATGCAGTAATGCCGTGCTGCGTCTAAACACGTGTGTTGTTGTATGCAATGTATTGGTCATAGTCGTTTGTAAATGTATAAATTTCTCAAAGCAATTCTTATATAAACTAAACTTTTCCTGTTAGATTTTCCTTGTATGTGTTAATCCTTTGAGATTCTTTGTAGGAAATATTGCTACAATTTGTTTTCAATATATTGGGTTCGGATTGTACCTAGTTCGAAGTACAGTATGTGTATGCGCTATTAACCCGTTTTAAACATTACTTGCACTCCCCAACCCACAAGTATAAACAAAACCCCTTTTCTATCATTATTTTTCTTTACACATATTTACCTTTCTTTCAATGTACCTCCAATTATCCTAACTAGTTTCTAAAATAAGCGGTAGACGTCTATACATCGTTATGTAAATAGGGTTGTGTTGTATGCGACTATCAAGAGGTCTCGGTTTCGAATCCCGGGTGTGAAAAGTGTTATTGAGTTTTTCTCATTATAAAAATACTTAATACCAACTCATAGTTTGGAACTTCAGTGAGAATCCCGTGCCTCGGAGACCATGTAAAGCTGTACTTTATGCGCTTGATCTTTCCCCGGACGTGTGGGATAACAGTCCCATCGGATAATGAGAGTAAGGGAACAGAGAGTGCACCTGTGTTTGTGCACACACTTGTGCACTATAATATCTCCTGCGTAGTTGGCTGGTCTCCATTGAGACTCGCTGGAATCGGCTAGGAGAATTATGTGAGTTAGTTTGAACTCTGCAGTATGAAAACGCTCAACTCAGTTCTCTCTATGCCTTAGGGTGAATATATATATATATATATATATATATATATATATATATATATATATATAT
>PKRV01000076.1:1537657-1609491 GCA_003709505.1 Hyphantria cunea
ATATATATATTATGTGTTTATGTATGTATTATAACAGTCCTAGTCATGCTGGCACTGATTTGGCTTTCGTGAGAAGAACCTTTTCCAGCGAAGCGAAACTCATGTGTTAGGACATACATAAATAAATACTACTTGACTGCAAAATAACTAATTTATTACATGAAAGAAAGTTCTCAATTGTGTATGCTGTCGAATTCCTGGCTTTATATCTAAAAATTTAAATCATCATTCTATTTATACATTTCTATAAAACACCAGAATCTAAAGAATCTCACAACCTTACACAATTCATATCAAAGTCGTTATATCCTAATAATATAGGCGGAGCCTTGGGCTTAAACTAGTATATTATAATTCTCGTGTCACGTTGTTGCTCACAAAAACTATTTAACCGATTTTTACGTCTTTTCTAAATGTGTGTTAACATCACGATTAGAACAATAGGTGCCGAGCATGATTGAAAAGAGGCGCAAAATAAGTAGCATAGTTCAGCTGTGTGTATAAGTATGTTGTCTTTAATTTATTCCAACCTATTTCCTTACAATAGAGACATTTGATAAACGATCACTTAATACATTCTAACCAGAACCCAATTGTATAAGATACTATGAAAACCCTTTGTTATATAAACGTTTAGTGCAAAGGGTTCTGTTCAACGGATCTCGAGGGTTCTTAAGAGTAGTATAGCCTTTTGGATCCTGAGTATATACCGTCACTTTATGTTAAATTAAAAGGTAAAACATATGCATGTGTAATTTGACAACTATATATAAACCTCATTTTATTAGATTATTTTGGATTTCCATTTAATTTCTTTATTCTCACTTTTTTTTAACACTACATGTCAATGGTTACAATGCCAAATATAACGCATTGAATAGAGAAATTATTTTATCGTACATACTTTCCTTCTTTTTCATAAACTTTATTTAACTTAAGTTATTTTCATGTAAATTTACAACCCTAAGATTGAAAATAACACAGAACCGTTAGTTATCTATCGTTAAACTTTGTAAAATGTACCTAAATCAACTCGAAAACTCGAAATCGCTTCCGCTTTCCGTTAGTACGGATACCCTTCTGGGAAAAGCATATTCCGGTAGATTATGTGAAAAAAATGTATACAAATGATGTAATGAGCCAGTCGTTTCGAGTATTCCTCTTATTTTACCGCCGCCCATGTACACCCGCAACACCAGGGGCGCTACAAGTGTGTTGCCGCCCTTGAGGGATAGGAAGGGGGATTAGGGGGAGGGTTGGATTATGGGCCTCCGGTATCCTCACTCACTCAGTGAAACACATCGCAGGCGCTGTTTCACACCGGTTTTCTGTGAGGTCGTGGTATCACTCCGGTCGAGCCGGCCCATGCATGTGGAATCGTGGCTCTCCCATGGTCAAAACGTAGCTAATTAGTTACATAAAATTAGTAAATGTTAACAAATTGTATTTATTTTACATATTGCCGGTGGGTCCAATAGGTAGCTATACAATCTCTAGGGCATATCTAAAATAATTATGTAGAGTATAGATAGATAGAAAACTCTTTATTTGTACACCGTTATACAGATTTAAAAGAGAGTACAGAAAATGACGAATCTATCATGTACAAAGGGTGGCCTTAACAGAGTATATATAATGGACAGTAATATTCATAATATTTCGTACAATGCCTGAACAATCATAATACTATCATATAAGTAATTTCAATATCGGAAAATATACAGACATCAACCTCTACAATCTTAAATGTATTATGGAAAGATTCCAATATAATTATCTCCAGTATAATTTTACAGAGCTTAAATGATAAATGTATTTTTGTATAAAAATTTTCTCGGTTCATTCATTAAAAATATGAATACAAAGATGAATGAATGTTTTGTGTTTATTTAGACAGATAATATGATGTTTGTATAGAAATATTTTATGTTTATTTTTTGAAGAAAATGTATAAGGAAAATTGTTATTTATTAATAATATCAATTGCAATACTTTCAAAAAACTTTGCATAACATGTCTCATTTAGGTCTCGCACTTAACGCAAGTTATTCGAAATTTTTACAAGTACATTATATGAGATTCACAAAAATTAAACGCAAACGGTTTCAAATTATTGTGAGAGTTAGGTAAACTGAACAAGAATATAACTACAAACTATTTTATAAATAGGGGCCCTTTGTTATAATGTTGACTAAAATGGCTTCAATACGTCTAGAAATATAGGTATACGTCTACAAAATGGTATTACAGCCCCAAGCTCAAATATTTCATCGTGTTTATTCATCCAGTGTAGTGTTTACAGTTGTATTTCATTACGCTTTTGGAATTTCACGTCACTACAAAAGTTAATTTGAGAAAACTATATTACGGTAAAGTGCGGTGTATTGTTCTAATAATGTTATTATTTTAATAAAGAATTATTGATAAATGAAAATGACTTTTATGTATAAATGTTAGCAGATATATTTTTTACCATCTTATTACCTAGCTTCTAATCGATACAAATTTTAATGCGTTGATACACAATTTACAGATTTCATTGATTTTTATTTTAATATCAAGAATACACTATGATCCAAGCCGGGCGGGAAAAACGCGAATTTAAATGGCTTGATATACACCGAAACTTTTCTAAATAATCTCTCCCTCTAGTAAGCTTTCCATCCCACATAATGGTGACGCCAGCTTCCCTCTTCTGTTTGCTCCACTTTGTATTGATTTCAGGTTTTCGAAAACCTTATAGACTTTCACGTGCCTCAACATCGTACCTCATGTCTTATCTTCGGTCTAAAGTCTGATGGACTCATCTTAATGTAAACTTATATAAGAGTTAGTTAAACCAAATACCTAACACAGACCTATACACAATTATGCACCCTTTTTCAAAATTGAACACGTTTAGGGCAAATATCTCTCAACAATGTAGCTAACGATGGGTCCCCCATACGGCTGTTACGAAGAGCACAATGGAATAGTTTTGTATACAGTAATGTCCCGAACTTCCTTAAAAATGGAGATGCGTATAATATATAGAATACAACATATTATGTATTGGAGATCCTTTTTTGCTACTGCTGATCGTGCTATGTTTACTATGGTGAAATATTTATCATTTAACAATTTAGGATATTAACCCAACTGCGTCAAAAAGTGGAGTTTCTGTTTCGAGTGTAAGTGTATGTATATTTATTTCTCAAGCTCTTCATTCCTAAAGATTTGATGGATTATGAAGTGGAGAATTGTTGAATTGTTATAAACGGGATAATGACACCTGTAGTTTTGGGACATTTGATACACCGCCATCTAATTTCAAACTGAGCAGACCTTATACTGTGAAAGCTATATTAATTGATAGATTAGTTATAGAAAATACTTGTAGATTACACAAACATTTGTCAGCACAACAGGCGCATACGCTATAACTCCACCGAATCAGTACGCAAATTGTAATAGTGTAAATCAATCTCACTTCTTCCATCTTATAATTACTACAAAAACCTTTTTATTTCACTATGTAATTGAGTTTAAAATTGTAAATATTCTTTGTTCTAGGTAAGGAAAAATTCAATTAAGAGTACTAAAATAATGGTTGGCTGAATTTCATTATTGGTAAGTAATTAAAAATTACATTAATCATTTTTCTGGCTGTAACTGTGCTACGTTATCGCTTTTAGTATTTGTGTCAATGTAAATGACATTTAACTGAAAATACCTGTATTTGATAACGAATGCACTAGTTTTACAAACTAGCAGAGCCGCGCTGATTTCAGCACAAACCAGGCTAGGTCGTGGCGGTACTACTCTTCACAGAAGATCAACCTAAAATGACAGCATTCGTGCTGTCGTGTTTCGTTGGTGAGTGTGAGACTGGAGGTCTTATGATGCAAAAATGTCAATGAAATATATAAATGCAAAACCATCTCCATAGGCCGCCATAGTGTGGGTCACCATGGTGCCTTTTTGTATTTTCTGCATTCACAATGAGTATGGTGACCACTACTTTTCGATTCTGCTCATTTTTTTCACCGGGCAAAATAGACTATTAATTTAGTAAACTCAAATAAAAAAACCAAAAAAAATGTGATCAAGAAATGATTCTTGATCACATTTTTTTTAGCATGAGCTTAGAATAAACGGTAACAATTTCTGACGAATGGAACAAGCTACAATTACAGACAGACAGACAGACAGACAGACAGACAGACAGACAGACAGACAGACAGACGCAGACGCAGACGCAGACGCAGACGCAGACGCAGACGCAGCCGCAGACGCTGACGGAGACGGAGACGGAGACGGAGACGGAGACGGAGACGGAGACGGAGACGGAGACGGAGACGGAGACGGAGACGGAGACGGAGACGGAGACGGAGACGGAGACGGAGAGAGAGAGAGAGAGAGAGAGAGAGAGAGAGAGAGAGAGAGAGAGAGAGAGAGAGAGAGAGAGGGAGAGAGAGAGGGAGGCAGACAGACATCGACATTAAACTTATAACAGCACAAACAGTTTTGCGTCGGGGGTTAGAAAAACGACTGCAAACTAGTTTGGAAAAGGATTTAGAAGATGAGAATGATGATAGAGGTGATAGTTACGAAGATAAATAGATATTGGAGGAACCTCATCAACATCTGTTCCGCATACCCTTTCTATGAGATAACGATTTTGAGATTTTGTCAATAAGGTGACAAAAGACATCGATGAAACACTGAATATGACATGACTCACTGAATATGAGAACCTTCAATTGGTACAATATCAAACTTAAACCGTTTCATACAATTTCAACAGTCCAGAAACTTCTATATCGTATGTAGGCAGTTCAGTACAAGTTTCGACTCTTTGAAATTCTCATATATATTTGTTAAACCATTAGGTTTAATGGAGCAAAAAATATCATGAGAAAATATGCATTACCCAAGGATTGGATTCTTAAAGGTTTATAGTATCTGTCAATCTGTTGTTACAGCCACGAAGGTAACAACCCTTCGTGGCTAGCCATGCAGACAGAGCATGCAGGCTAGCCCAACCCTACTCATTTCAGGCGAGGCCTTGCTTACACTGAGCTCATAAAACGATTTTATTTGTGTGTCGATCTTTGTATTTTCTACAGGGTGAAATCTTTATTTAATTATATAACTTTCTTCACCCGCGTGTATGTCTGATATAGAGCTAAAGATTAGACTATGCCCTTCCTCAAGAATCAAAGTATCTTCTTGGCAAGTTTAGCCGAGAAAGCACAACAGACAGACATATCTATAGGGCTATTAATGTAGTAAAGTAGTTTTAAATAGTAATATGGAACATACATTTTACTATAGATACGCATATTAAGCCGTCGGTCCCGGTTGCCATAATTTTTTTTTTTATGGAGTAATGGGCAAACTTGCAGGCGTATCGCCTGATGGTAAGCGATTACCGCCGCCCATGGACACCCGTAACACCAAAGGCATCATAAGTACGTTGCCGGCCTTGGGGGATGGGGTGGGGAATGAGGGGAAGGATTGGGTTATGGGAACGTTATATCCCCGAAATTATTCACTAATGCAATGGAGGACCTGTTTAAGACGCTGCACTGGAAAAGGCGCGGTATCAACATCAATGGCGAATACATCTCTCACTTGCGATTTGCAGATGACATCGTCATCATGGCAGAGACGTTGCAGGACCTACAACAGATGCTGAACGACCTGGCTGACTCGTCTGTGCGCATCGGCCTACGGATGAACTTCGACAAGACCAAGGTCATGTTCAATGAACATGTACTACCGGAACCGGTTGCGGTACACGGTGCCGTTCTCGAAGTTGTTCAAAAATATGTATACCTCGGGCAGGCTTTGCAGTTAGGTAGAAACAGCTTTGAGGACGAGGTGAACAGAAGAATCCAGCTAGGTTGGGCAGCGTTTGGGAAACTTCGTCGGGTCTTCTCATCATCGATCCCACAGTGCCTAAAGACGAAAGTCTTCAATGCGTGCGTCCTACCCGTAATGACTTACGGAGCCGAAACGTGGACACTTACGGTTCGACTGGTCCATAAGTTTAAAGTCGCTCAGCGTGCAATGGAGAGGTATATGCTCGGCGTTTCTCTAAGGGATCGCATTAGAAACGAGGTGATCCGACAAAGAACCAGGGTTATCGATGTAGCCCACAGGATTAGCAAGCTGAAGTGGCAGTGGGCTGGCCACATTTGCCGAAGAACCTATAACCGTTGGGGTAAACGAGTTCTTGAGTGGAGAAAGCGTCTCGGCAAACGTAGTGTAGGACGTCCACAAGCCAGGTGGAGCGATGATTTGCGCAAGACGGCTGGCAGGAGCTGGATGCGAGAAGCCATAGATCGAACTAAGTGGCGTGAAATTGGAGAGGCCTATGTCCAGCAGTGGACTGCGATGGGCTGATGATGATAAAATTTGGAACCCAGCAATTGAAGACCTATAAATTTCTTGTCATTTGAACTTATTTGTAGTAAAGGTTTACTACCACTACTTATGGGTAGAATAAACGGTAACAATTTCTGACGACACGCAGTAGACTGACAAGCAACAAAAATTAAAAAAAAAAATTCCATTTCGCAAGCACTTAATCGAGTAATCATTTTGGGAAAGAGCTGATATACTCATACAGCTGGACCGATATTAACCAAACATAGCTTAGAACCACTGCAAGGAAACTGGCTTTCAAATGAAGAAAACCGCATCGAAATCGGTCCATCTGTTTGAGAGCGACGATGCCGTAGACAGACACACACACAGAGAGAGAGACGTTTGATTTTATGGGTAGTAAACCTAAATGTTCAAGTGACAAAAAATTGATAAGTGTTCAGAATACTTACGTGATCCTTCCGTAAAGTGCCAGTAATTCTTCAATCCGACTTTAATTAGAGCTGTACATATTGCGAGCAGAAAAGAGATCCCTGTAACAGTTTACCGGAGTCAAGTGGTGTAAAAAAATTCGTGTAGTTATGTAATTTCATTAGCGAAAAATTATGATGACGCCAAAAATATCTTTTTGACGTCATAATTTTTGCGCATGCATTTAAGTCCACAAAGAATGAAAATAAAATTCAGTCTATTTTCGAATTTTAGTATGTAAATGTAGTTCCAACCAGCTCGCTAGCTAATTCCCAAATGATGTGGAATTCAGAATTCTGGCGGTAATCGTGCGAATGTACATACTTTAACATAAAGGTATTTCAGGTTTATCACATTTGCATTTACGGCATACAAAGGATTTTATTTACGTATCAAGTTGAGAAATGTGGTCATTAAAATATAGGAATATATTGCTTACCCGAAGTATATAATTATAAAAATTTGCAAGTTACAATAGAAAGTTTTAAGATCTTTTCTCTTTTATAGTATGTCTATATTAAGTTTTTGTTTAAAAATACTTTTTAATATTTAAAGATATAAATATATTTATTTTAATGTTCGGAAAGTTTTTTTTTTATTTCAAATTTATTGTTCACAATAGTTAAATCTTAATCTAAAACATAGGTCCACAAAACTGTTTTAAACAGTTTGTCAGTGGACTTAGTTGAGCCACTATATGCAATATGCCTGTACACAACACTACACATCGCACCCATACATTAGATACATGCATATGCACAGTGCCATGCACTATTACATTTATGCACAGTTACATTTACATGTTTACGTACAATTATGATACATAACACATAACATCCAATATAAAACCTGTTTATGGGTATATGTTTAAAAATATCAATATACTCATTCGTTTATTTACATTTGTGCTATTTAATATATTCCAATAAGAGCTTTTTTAATTTTCTTTTAAGTATATTTATATTGGGTCCTTGTCTAATATCCACCGGAAAACTGTTTCGGACATATGGTAACCGTTTTTTTAGGGTTCTTTCACCATAGTAGTTAGCAACTCTCGTTACATGAAACCAACCAGTAGTCGTCGCCCTTGTTCCGTGAGAGTTGAGAACAAGCGATAATTCATGCTTTCGATTGCCACAGCGTTGGTTTATTACTAACATATATGTTTTAGCTTAGCCGGGAGGATATTGCATATTTTGAATAGCTTATTGTAAACGTCCTTGCAACTAGTTTTAGTTTTATTGTTTACCAGTAGTTTTAAAAATTTAATCTGTAATGTTTCTATTTTATCCATATAAGATTTAAAAGTCAAGCCGTAGCAATCAAGAGCATAGCTTATGATGGGTTCAACCAATTGTTTGTACAGGCACTTCGGTGCTGGGTACCCTAAAGCTTAGGTGATAGAATTTTCCTAGTAATTTTCGAAGTTTATCACAACTAAAATCAATATGGGACGACCATGAGAAACGGTCATCGACCTTTCCTCCGAGGTAAGTGACACTGTTCGCTTTTTCTATTGGTGTGCAATTACAATTATTCAGTAGACTGTAACGGCATGAGAAGCTATGAGCTATGATGGGGGGGTGCTACACCTGAGGGGCGCAAGTATTGAGAGTGTGTTACCATAAATTTTGTTTTATCCGAATTAAGTACAATTCCGTTGTCATGTGACCATTGGACTATTGCATCCACATCTTGCTGTACTAAGCGGCAAGTCTCCGCCAAGTCGGTGCCGGCGCGCAGCGTACAGAGGTCGTCAGCAAACATATGCGCCGAGCACTGACTTAATACACCACATAGTCCATAAACATGCATAAGATAACAGACTGGATCACATCCCGACCCCTGAGCCACCCCGCACCTGACCGTCCTCTCCTCACTAAGGGTCTCGCGCACTTTCACACTGTAGGTAGGATCGCGCAGTGAGGTAGTCCTGGAACCATCTGTTTAGGGGTTCACGCACCACACACCCCCCTCCCATAGCTTTTAAAAGTGTATCCGTTTCTAATGTATCAAAGGCTTTTTTAAAATCGTAGAATATGGCGATAACCTGTATATTAATATATATATATATATATATAAACAATAACGAGATTTTGTTTATAAATTTCTTAGAGATCTGATAATTCGAATCGAGGAAGATTTTCTTTTTACGAAGCTTTGAGGACCACTGTTTGGTCCAGATAGGTTAATATATAGTAGCCTACTTCAAATCTTGGGAATAATAAAGGCTAGGAAGATGATGATGACGATGAGGTTAATTTTAATAGTTGACCGTCTTTGCTAAATATATATTTTCAGGTTTTATTTTCATTCCCTTAGTCATATGAATGTAAATATAAGCATTTTTCTTTCAATTTATTAAAATTTTTATATTCCCACTTAGTAAACATAAAATTATTGGCAAAATAAAATTACTAAATCAAATACCAAATAGTAAGCTCTATAATACTAGCTACAGCTTTATCTACGTATAAACCTGTTCTCTATCCCTCCTCCTCCACCACTATTTCCACTCCTTGAAACGTATCCTAAAAATTTGTTGTTCATCCGAAATAGAATAGATTCATTGATAAATCGCTGTGTGTATTTTCACTAAGGCGGGTAAAACCGTGTCGATTATTTCCGCAAGTATATCATCCCCTTAACTCAAGTTGTCAAGGCTGAAGGGCCGAAGTTGTTGGTACTTATACGCAGTGACCTGGCGAAGCGAAAATATTTCCGAAAAATGGGTATCTCATTTACGCAATGACAAGCTGTGAGGGTTTTTTTACGATAGATTTTCGGGAAATTATTCTCTTTGTTGTTTATATAATATATAGTTTTATAAATCAATACTATATCGAATTCCAATATAAAAGATGTAATTACTAAACTTGATACATTCAGCAAGATATCTAAGGTAGTTTTTATTGTAGATCTTTAATATAAGTGTCTTTGTAGCTGTGAGTCAGGTGTTTTGTGTTGAATTGGAAAACAGTGTTTTGATGAAGAAAAACGTATGGGCATAGATAAGGCAAATATGTGTACATGAGGGTCCTTAAATATTCGTTGATAAATAAGGAGTGATGGAACAAGGCCACTGCTGTTTTCTTGTAGTATAAATGTTTTTCTTCTTGATCTAATATTGACTATCTTAATAATACTTCGATTGTGTGCATTCGAAAGAGAGATCTTACGTTTGAATCAAATATTTAAGGATTTGATTGTCGAGTCTAAGCTATCTGCAATGTGGACGCGATATTTCTGACCTTACTGCTACCGAGGACAAAGCTTGTATGAATGACTAGATAATTTATACTGTGTCTTTTGTCTCTAATATGCGTGGATTTACAAATATATTAAGTACGTTTATCAGCTGTCTGATAACCATAACAAAATCTCTAATTAGTTTTTTTTATGGTATAGGAGGGAAACGAGCATACGTATCGCCTGATGGTAAGCGATTACCGCCGCCCATTGACAGTGCATTGCCGGCTTTGTGGGATGGGGAGGGGGATGAGGGGAAGGGTTGGATTATGGGCCTCCCGTATCCTCACTCACTCGGTGAAACACAGCGCAGGCGCTGTTTCACACCGGTTTTCTGTGTGGCCGTGATATCACTCCGGTCGAGCCGGCCCATACATGCCGAAGCGTGGCTCTCCCACGGGACAAAGGACAAAGTAGTTTGAGATTAACCAGCTAAGTGAGATATATCATCATTATCTTCTTACTTTGTTAATCTTCTTCTATATAGTACGTTTATTTAGGGTCATGGCAGTGATATTTCTTTTTCCATTCTCCTCTATCACTTGTCAGTTCACTGCTTACTTCTCACACAAACATGTTATGCTGTCCATCTATCTTTTCTTTGGTCGTCTTTTAATCTAATATCCGTTAAATTCAATACATTTAAACTTATTTCACTAAGTTTTGTGAAATATATCAATGTTTATCATTATTATTTTGAGTAGAATTCTAGAGTGGGGGTCTCCATAATCACTGCAAGTACTTACAATGCAGTATGGCGACCCTCTCTCCGTTTAAAGTAAGTACCCTTGAACGTAGCAGCAGGGAAGCACGTGCGGTTGTAGTGAGTATTAAAATATTATAAAGAAAATAATATCGCTGAAATGCTTCTAAAATCCAGTGGACTTCCAACACTGAACTGACATGACTCAAGTTCCTCTTTTCGCAAACACATTATACACATACAGCCTTCAGTAGTTTTGATGAATGTGTTACAAGATTCTGAGAGTATCGGTAATTTGTTACGCAAACTTTACTGATAGCTTATTAGGGTGGTTTTGTAAGTGCTTGGTGTAACAACTCTCTTTTTGTTCGAGAAACGTGCTTGAACTTGTTAAAGTTTCGGAGAAGGAGCGCAGCTGAGAATAATTTAGGAACGACCTTTTTCGCTAGGCATTCGAAGTTACGAATGGCTGTTAGACCAAAAAAACATTCATATCTATGTAAAAATGAAACACCGAAATGTATGTACGCGCATAACTTTCGAACGTCTGCACCAAATTGGGCGATTCTTTTGTGTGTTTGTTACTATCACGACAAGGTTTGCATAGAAAAAATAATACGGAAACCGGAAGGGTTTTCTTTTCATAGTCCACGAAATCTCAGGTGTAAGTAAATACCAAAACAAGTTTTCAGAAACTTAGGGACGAACTAGCTGACTCGGCGATACGATGTTCGTCGAGTCAGCTAGTTTATAATATTATTTAGATTAATAAAACGAGTGAGTTCGATTAGTCAATTAGTTAACAGATTTAGACACTATAAAATAAATTCTTGTAACAGTTTACCAGTCGTGTGGTGCAAGAAAGTTGGTGTATTTAATGATGATTAAACTTTATTTTCCCATTAATGATATTTTATTAAGATGAGATACTGTAACTGTCTCGGTGGCGCAGTGGTAGTGTTTGCGACTACTGTACTTGAGGACTCAGATTCGATTCCCGGGTCGGTCCAAATGTTTGTATGATCTGTAAAAAAATGTTTCGAAGTTTTCTATGTACAATATGCGTGTATTTACATTAATAAGTATATATGTAATTCTATCAGTTGTCTTGCTTGTAATTAGCTTGGGACTAGATGGCGTTGTGTGTAAGATGTCCGAAAATATTTATTTATTATTTATTGATTCGAAGTTACGAGTGGCTTTTGTCGAGACTTAAATTTACCGATATACCTGATAGTAAGGAAGTAGGTGAAAATAACAAAAAAAGCATGTAAATTTAAATTTAGCTTTTGCCATTGGCTTTACCGCCTGTACATTGGTTATCGCAGTTAAATGTAGCCTTTGTTACTTGCGTGGTTTAAGTGTGAAAGTTTAACAAACAAAAATAAATCGGATATATTTGTAATATTAACTAGCTGAGTGCCTGTTACCCGTGGTTATTGTTGTACCTTTGCAAAAGCGGGGCAAAGTTACTCAAAAATAAGCAGTTTCTTCTGATTACATCAGCTATCTGCCAGTGAAAGTCCCGTCACAAGCGGCGCGCCATTCCAGAGACAAGCCGGAACAAACAGACAGACAGACTGGTACACAGACAGACAATTTAAAAAAAAAATGTACATATGCATTAATGAAAAGCGATTATTTTAATATTATAAACAGACACTCCAATTTTATTTATTTGTATAGATTAGGTATTTAAAAGGAGTGATATTAGTGATTTTCCTTCTCTGCCACCTTACGCCATGGCTTAGAATAAAATAAATTGCAATATCTAAAACAGTAGTACATATTCTTGCAGATACTTATTTTATTGTTTTTTACTTCGCTGTTACGTAATCTATACAAATAAAAACATTTAAGAACTTTTCACTAAATGCATATTAAAATATTTAAGGTACTTATATAAAAAAATACAATCTTCAATATTTTCTATACCTGTCTAATTGTTCCGGATAATCTCTAGAACGGTTTGTCCGATTTTGACGAGAAGTTCACGGGTAGATAGCTGATGATGTAAGGAGCATATTAAGTCTTTTTTTATTTGCTTCCCATAGCATTATCCGCAGTTGCCTTACAACAATAACACCGCGGTTTGCAGTAAGTTAAACCTTTCAATATACCAAAACTACAGCAACAAATACGAACTGTATTTCATTAAAGAAACAACATAGAAACACATTTATTTTCTGGTAACAAAACTGTTTAGCATTTCAGGCGTACAGCAGTCTATTAATCAATCCCAAAATAGTACTTTTATAAATTAAAATATATGACGAATAATTTTGCTGGAAGCATTATGATGTGGCTTGTTATTAATATATTTATTTGGGTGACTATTGCTAATTCACGTTGTATTACTTATTAAGAACCTTGTAAGTAAATGATAACTTGAAATCTGTAAAATAGTGAGATGATAGCTTAAGAACGAAAAGAGAGTCGAGACCTGAATTTGATAGACATGTCAAGAATGTTCTCCACCATATAAATTTAAGGTATTTTAAATTTAAGTACTGTCTACAAGATTTAATGTCGTCTGTAATTAGTGAGATGATAGTCTAAGAACGAAAAAAGAGTCGAGACCTCAATTTGGTAGACGTTATGCAAAGTATGATGTCCACGCTATAAATTTTAGGCTTTAAGTACTCGGTAGATATAATATCGTTTAAATATTTTAAAATCTGTTTCGATGCGAGCCGTTCGGTGGTAATCATCCTTAAGAGTGAAATTATGTCAAAGATCCCCGCGATACAGAAATTTATATTCCTAATGCGGGAGTTGTCTTTTAATAAAAAAAAAAAAAAAATTACTAACCTTGACATAACAAACTCCCCACTTACTGTCAGTAAAATTAGTCAATCAATTGAAAGATTTAAAAACTATAAAATACATCCATGTAATAATTTACCAGAGTGATGTGGTGTAAGAAAGTTGGTGTATATAAAGATCACTAAAATTTATTTTCCCATTAACGATATTTTATTTAGATGAGACGCTTTAACTGCCTCGGTAGCGCAGCGGCAGCGTTAGCAACTGCTGTGCTTAAATCTCAGGTTCGATTCCCGGGTCGGATGAAATATTTGTATAATCTGCAAATGTTTGTTTCGAAGATTGATTGTTTCCAAAAATGGTATTTACAAAAAAAGTAAACATATATTTATTTTATATCAGTTGTTAAGTCCCCTTAATACAAGCTCTGCTTAGTTCGGGATTAGATGGCTTGTGTGCTAGATATTCGAAAAATATTATTATTAAAATACGTATATTGAAGCACATTTGCTTATATCGCATCGTATATCATCGTATATATAATTTAATATCATAAATTTGAAAGTAACTGTCTGTCTGTATAAATGCGGGCGGAGCTGCGGGCAATAGCTAATAGGTAGTAAATATTTCGAAGGTATAAACTGGAATCTAGATTAGAATTATTTCCTAAATCAATTTTTTTATAAGGTTTAAATATGGCTTTACTTGATTAGAGCGATATTACAATTTAATCAAGTACCGTCATCTTCCTAGCCTTTATTATTCCCAATATTACTCGTAGTCGGCTAGTAGTTCAACCTGTTTACCTAAATATCTGTTTTTACACGGCGCAACTGGCATCTGACCTCCGTAACCCTGAGGGTGAACTGAATTCATAAGTTGAACTAGTTGTCAGAATATTTGAGGGCACTGACTTCCCATTAACGATTGCCTTAGATGTTCGTGTCAACTGGGACCGACGGCTTAACGTGCTCTCTCTCGCAATTTAATCAACAGTAAAAACAATTTTCAATCACAGAAATTTTGAGTCCGAAATATTGAAATCCGTTGGCTATTTGATAGTCAGTTTTGCGCCGCATTCGGGAAACACTTGTCGCTCTAACTTCAATATTTGCATAACCCGAGAGTTGACGTGTTACGTCCGTGCCGGGGCTCGCTAAAAAGGTATTATGTATGTATGTATGTACGTACTTTAATGGTTTTAGTATTTCGGAGCAAATAATTAAATTGAAAACTTCTTTAACTGCGTTCACCACTTTTTGGTAGGGGAAGAATGTTTGATGTTGTTATATGCATTTAAACTTTATGAACTTTATACTTTTACACATTAATTTTACAAATAACATTCTAAACTATAAATTTTCACTTCTATCGGCAGTACTTGACTGCCAATTTTTTTATTATGTTGTATGTGTATGTAATAGACTCAGATCATTCAACATTGCCTTCATTGTATTTTAGGATTGAAGGTTAGTTATGTGTATATATATATTTATTTATGTGTTCAGTTGTGCTGTATTATATTGTCAAAACTGATTTTCATATTTTGTTAGTCTGTAAAGACCATATAGTTATATATGTTCATTTTTTAGGGTTTGATGAAGTGATAGCATTACATAACTCAATGATGTTATGACTCTGAGGGCGGTAAAAATCAATTACAATGGTAAGTTTAACATAAAAGCTCTAAAGTTGTCAAATGCGGATCGTTAAATAGATAACGATGTTCCAATATGATAATAACCTAATTTATTATAATAAAATCTTATTTTTCTGGTTTAAGTTTTCTTGTATTCTTGTATAAGCAATCCATTTACAGTAGGTACTGCCAAGATTTTCTCTCTATATAAGCAATGAAGCTTTTATACGCTGAACTTGTCAAATGTAAATAATGATTGCTAACCAGGCAAATAAAAACACGACTTTCAGTATGCTATCGCTTCTATTAAATTGCGCCTTAGTAGTTGGACTTGCAGATGAGCTAAGTTCAATACTAGGGGTTGAAGCTAATATTGAGAAATGTCGGTTGTTCAAATACAGCTACATATCTAGCTGTAAACTTTGTGTGGAAACGAAACCAGTCAGTAGGCTATTGCAATTACATTATCCATGTCCGTAACTAAATATCTTTAAAACATAACGTATTAAAAGTAGAAGTTATGCAGAAGATAAGTAACAAATATCCATTTGACTGCCTCGGTGGCGCAGTGGTAGCGTATGCGACAGCTTTGCTAGAGGTCTCGGGTCCGATTCCTGAGTCCGACCAAATGTTTGTATGCTCTGCAAATATTTGTTTCAGAGTTTGGGTGTTTTCTATGTATAAAATGTATGTTTTTACAAAAAAGTATATATGTATTAATATCAGTTGTCTAGTACCCATAGTACAAGCTCTGCTTAGTTTACTAGTTAGTAGACTAGTTAGTAGACTAGATGGTGTTGTGTGTGAAAATGTCCGAAAAATATTGCCGAAAAAAAAATTCAATAAAAAAAATAAAATAAAAAAATTTGAGGTGGGATGAGTATGGATTAAGTATTTGGGATGATTTGAGAATGAGGAGAGATTGAGTGGGATGAAGACGGAACAATCCAATTTATCACATCAGTGTAAATAGGTAAGGGTTACGAGATATTCGTGTGTGATTCAGTTTGTTCTCAACTTCATCTAAGGTAATTCGTTTCATGAACATCAACAATCCATAATGTATATATAACATATGTAATATATATATATATATATATATAATGTCCCACTTCTGGGCTAGGGTCTCTTAAGAGATTATATCACCCGTTCCGTGATGTAAATGCTTTATTATTGGTTATTCGCTAGCCATTATAGATTTCGCTGACGTCATCACCATATTAATAGCCTTTATTAGATTTTAGATCTACGAAAGATTTCGCTACCGCCATAACCGAAAAGTATTTATGTAACCTTTTTAGGTTTTCTTTAGCCCGAACATTAATTAATATAATAGGATATTTATAAAAAAAAACTCATCAGAAATGAATTTCAAGTACTAAAAAAAGAATATTCTGTTGTGGAGGAACGGGTCACATGTCCCTCCAACGCAAAGTGAGGATCTTCCGACCAGGCAAGGTTATCATGCCTGGCGGGCCATTGCCCAACGGTTGATGCTAGGAAGTTGTACATATGTTAATCGGCGCGAGAACTTCTATTCCGCGATTTACGATTGGTAGTTTCTTAGTTATCTTCGTTATTCCGTAGTTCGATGTTTCTTCGGTAGATGGCGCAATCACATATTTTATGTTGTTGCGCTGGATGTGGAAGTTGCCACACTGTTTTGAATTTTATTTATTTATTTATTTATCTTTATTGTACATACATAGTACGAAATGGTACAACAGGAACAATCACACAATATGTATAACAATTGGCGGTCTTATCGCTCTCGGCGATTTCTTCCAGACAACCATAACACGGAAATGTGTGTTTCAAAAATTTTAAAATTTAGGTTAATTTACATACAGGCAACACACAAAACATATAAAAAAAAAGAAAAAGAAAAAAAAAACAAAAGAAATAGTAGCGATCTATACACAAATGTTAGACACTATTCATATTACACAAACATACTTATACCTACACAAATACATATACACACTGAAATATATATATGTATGCATACACATATAGACTAGTACAAATAAAACATAAAATTAAAACAAAAATATTCACAATGATAAGTAGCTTCACCAGCCAATCCTTCACCAGCTTTTTGAACATATGCAAGGTTTTTGCTCGTCGGATATTGTCTGGCAAGTTGTTCCAAAGCCTTACCGCTTGCACAGTAAAAGACTTATCTGCAAACTGAGTGGTATGTGTTGGCATTTTTAGTTTTAGATTCTCCGATGACCTCAGGTCTCTGCAATGTGTACTTTTTAAGAATTGAAAACGTTCTTTGAGATAAGGGGGTGTGTGAGGATGAAACAGAACACTGTATAAAAGAGTAAGAATATGCAGGTTCCGGCGAAAGCGTATTGGTTATTATTAAGTTATTATTATTATTTTTAAGGTTACTATTATTAAGCGTATTGGTAATTTTCCCACTATTGTCTATATATCATCAGCATCATCATCATAATCATCATCAGCCTATCGCAGTCCACTGCTGGACATAGGCGTCTCCAATTTCACGCCACTTAGTTCGATCTAATTCTCGCATCCAGCTCCTGCCAGCCGTCCTGCGCAAATCATCGCTCCACCTGGCCTGTGGACGTCCTACACTACGTTTGCCGAGACGCGGTCTCCACTCAAGAACTCGTTTACCCCAACGGTTATCGGTTCTTCGGCAAATGTGGCCAGCCCACTGCCACTTCAGTTTGCTAATCCTGTGGGCTTTGTCGATGACCCTGGTTCTTTGTCGGATCACCTCGTTTCTGATGCGATCCATTAGAGAAACGCCGAGCATAGCCCTCTCCATAGCTCGCTGAGCGACTTTGAACTTATGGACCAGTCGGTTCGTAAAAAAAACTTCCATATGATAGTGATTTTTTTTTAAATGTAATATGTTCAGAAATGAAAATTAATAGCTAAATTCACAGATTATGATTAAACATTCTACGACAAAATATTTCAGCTCTCATCTCTCGTTTCCCCGCAAATAACGGCCCATTTCCACCGAAGATGCGATAGAAGCGAATTGAAATTTTGTCATACAAATTTAATTTCTCGCCTGGCCTTGTGAAAATGTACCTTGAGACTTGCCGCTTGTTGAGTGGCGAATCTTATAATTTTATGTATAATTAAGTAGGCACCGGATTAGTCGCTGACAGATTAGAAATTTTACGAAAGTAAATTAAATTATTAATAGAGAACATAATCACGGCTATATTTCCGAAAGGTTTTGCATGCTGTAGATGAGCAAACGAGCAGATAGTATAGATCTGAAATTCAAGCAAATTGAAATTGTCTCTCCATTCTTACCTACCATTAGGTATAACTGACTACAACCGCTTATGTGCACCTGTAACATAAAGCCGCGGTCTTGAAATCAGTGGAAGCGAAGTTCGAAGAAGTTTCATATTAACCCATGTATAGGAATACGCAGCTTCCCGCATCGCCACCGTGTTGTTTCCACTTCCTTCGGGTCCGCGGCGTAAGAGTGACATGAGCGTTGTCGCCTATGAGTCCTAGTTTAGAATTAGGAGGTTTGAAGCCCCGGTAACCTCACTTAGTCTACGAAAGCAGTTTTCTTTGAGATCATGGTAGCATTGCGGTCTTTTTATTCTCACTCTAAACACTTAAACAGATACGTACTAGTCGCATTTAAAAAATAGGGGGCTTGTCTATTGTTAGGGCACTCAGGAAATCTAATGCGACGTTCGAAGTTAGGAAAGTCAGGCAAAAATAGAAGGCAATTTAAGGAACTGGATATTATTATTATTATTAGATTATTATCACGAATGAATCGATTAAATTCGAACATGCTGTTGCCGAAAATTCGAAGAATTTGATCACTTACCTATCTGTTAAGCTTTGACTCTAATTAAATAATTATGATGTCTTAAATCTGAAATAAGATTGCTTGAATTTCCGGAATTGTAGTAAACAGGCCAAGATTATTGATTATAACGTGATTGTAAACGTCAACCAGATCCGAAATTGAATGAACTGACAGCTGTCAGTTGATATTACTCCCAATAAAGGACTGTCAGATATCAGTTAGTGGCATAATCGAATACAATGTGAGTGTTTAAGCAGAAAATAAAGTTTGTTTATTTTTTCGCTTCTTATTTTTCTTTATGCAAAACGCAAAAAGGAAAAGATTTATAAGTTTGTCAATTGTCTCTTTCGTTTATCTGTCAGTGCACCTTTTATTGGGAAGATTTAGATTTTTTTTGTTCGATTTAGATTACAGTTTTTAGTTACCGATAGTATTTATGAGTCAGGGTTTCTTTTGTATATTTACTTCCGTCACAGCTCGAATGTAGTCGATTATCGCATTAAAAAGTGTCGAACATAGTACGTATTCGTGTGTAAACGTGTGTGAATAAAAATGTATGCTTCTTTAAGTATCAAAGTTTCAGTCTAAAAAAATATTTTTATTATTACTACAAACATATCGGCACATACATATAATGTTATCTAATACTGGCAACACTATAACCACCACACCAGTTCCAATATACCAAATGACATAAGTTTCTAACTCGAGTGTATGGTTCAAAGTTGAGCTTCTTCTAATATCAGGTCGTTTTCTCTCAACTGGTATTTAGGTTTGTCTTCGTAACTGAATATAATATTAAATCGCAGTGGGTAAGTTATAAGCGCTGGTACGTGACCAAGGTGACGGCTATAAATTGGTTTATATTGAATATCTTGTGTTACGTGTAAGCATTGATGCGAGGGGATTAAGGTAATGTAGGGACGGACGATTATGGGTATGTTTGCTTTGGATAAATAAAGTAAATTTTGGAATATGGATGGGAGAGATCGGGATATAGAGATATCTGATTTATGATAGAAAGGCATCTTACAAAACGCAGTTTTAGAATAGCTAATTACATAATATTTCGGACATCTAATACACAACACATAAACAAAGCTGAGCTTGTATTACATATTTTTTTTTAAATATATACAAATTATGCATAGAAAACACCCAAATTCCGAATCAAATATTTATAATCATCACAAGATGGTACAAACATTTAGTCCAACCCGGAAATCGAACCTGAGACATCACAACAGTCGCTTACGCTACCACGGCGCCACTGAGGCAGTCATAGAAAAAGAAGAATGAAAGGAAACGGTCAACGGAGGTAGATTCCTTCTGTATCTAATATGCATATGTAATTACATTTTGTGTTTTGCGTTTTATTCTGTGGGCCATTACTGAATCATTTTCATTTAAAAAATGCAATTTGTGTTCATATGAATAGGTGTAAAATTTACTAACGTTTCCTGACCCTTTCTTTTTCTTATTTTAATAAAAGTACATCTCCCACAATATAGATATATTCAGTGTCATGGAACTTTACAAAAAATAATAATAATAAATAATAAATACTTCGGACAATTAACACGCAACGGCATCTAGTCCCAAACTAAGCAGAGCTCGTATTATGGGTACTAGACAACGGATATAAATACTTAAATACTTTTTTTTGTAAATACATACACATTATACATAGAAAACACCCAAACTCCGGAACAAATATTCGCAGATCATACAAACATTTGGTCCGACCCGGGAATCGAACCCGAGACCTCAAGCACAGCAGTCGCTTACGCTACCGCTACGCCACCGAGGCAGTCGGCATATGTTGTTGATCACACAAGTGACCGCTTAAACTATACGCAGCTGTTTGTTAAATAAAAATAAATAATTAAAAAAAAAATATTGTAAATTTTAATAAAAAAAATTTTGATGTATATATTCCATATTATTCCATAAATAATTAAATATATNTGTATATATTCCATATTATTCCATAAATAATTAAATATATATATCTATGTATTAAAAAAAGTCTGTTGACGGCCATCGGGGAATAGGGAGGGGAATTAGGTGAGGGTTTGGGGTATGGGCTTCCGGTATCCTCACTCACTCGGTAAAACACAGCGCAAGTGCTGCCTCACACCGGTTTTAGTGTAAAACAGCGCTTTATTTATAAAGTCCCGTGATAAAGACATACGATATATTTCCCGTTGCGAAAGTTGACAATTATTATCAAAATATTAATTTTCAATTAGTTGTTTTGGGCTGGATTCAGTAAAATCACATTATAAATCGAGCAACTATTCAAACAAGTTCTTTTCAAACAAGTTAGTAATCGAAATCTGAGCCTTTTGGGTGTAAGACAATGCCATAACGAGCTTGTTTTCGTAAGATTATGAGTCGGTGCTTAATTAATATTCCTTAATGTATTTTGAACCTCATCGGATTTCATCTTAGGTAATTATTTATCGTTACGTCGTAAAATCTCTGTAACAAAAGGATTTAATTTCAGGTAACATTATCGGTTCTATTTAGATGACAATGTTTAATTATGATTCCATAAGATTGAAGAAGCTTATAGATGCAATGGATTATGAAAAGATTAGTTTAAGACTGATTGATATTATTTAACTTTTAAAAGATTATACCTTTTATCCCAATTGGATTGTCTATGCGTTAATGAATTTTGTAACTATTTACATTTTTTTCTGAACTGGCAGTTAGACTAAATTTTACAATTATATAATATAAAAAACAAATGTGTAATTGGTAGACTCATGTCCATCAGTGGACTGCTATAGGCTGATGATAATGAACATGAACGCTTAAACTTAGGAGAGCCACGCTTCGGCATGAATATACCGGCTCGACCGGAGTGATACTACGGCCTTACAGAAAACCAATGTGAAATAGCGCTTGCACCGTGTTCTACCGAGTGATTGAGTATGCCCATACCTAAAGTCCTTTCCCACCC
Source organism: Hyphantria cunea (assembly GCA_003709505.1). Taxonomy (NCBI): domain Eukaryota; kingdom Metazoa; phylum Arthropoda; class Insecta; order Lepidoptera; family Erebidae; genus Hyphantria; species Hyphantria cunea. Next base: position 1,559,655 of record PKRV01000076.1, read on the forward strand.
CCTCCTCATCCCTTTGCCGGCAAAGCACTTGTGACGCCTCTGATGTTGCGGATGTCCATGGGTGGCAATCGCTTACCATCAGGCCATGTGTCTGCTCGTTTGCCACCTATTTCATAAAAAAAATGTATCTCTTACTAACTAGATCAGTTTAGATGAAATTAGTACTCAAATACACCGTCCGAGATGTATACAGTCAATACGACAAGACATTAAAAAATAAAACAATTTACCGGGACATTCCAAGTTTACCAAACGTTTACGTTGTTACCATTACGTAAGAACTGAGCTAATATAATACTATACAATAAGGTTTTAAAAAGAACTACTGTCATATTAGATTTAATAAATTTACCTACAAATACACACCATTAATTCATTATACATTTAACTTAGGTCAGAATAAAATTTTATTCTTTACTTTTCATGAATGCACGCCTTCTTCTAACGGTGTGTTTACGCATGCGAGGACTTGATAGTCGCTCACAAACTACAAACCTTTCCTTTGATCTGTGTTCATAAACCGATACCGACTCGTCCACAATAAGTTATCACAACCTCATGCAATCCAAGCCAACAGCCCGTTTATATGCTTGTGTATGTGGAGGGTTGTCGAGGCGTGACATGCGTCTAAACGCACCATTACATACCATTCGTAAATTAATCTATTCTACTCTTAAAATTAGCTCTGAACGACCAAAATTCCTTCACCATACTACATCAACATCACAAAACCTTTCCCAGGATAAGCTTACCAAAATTCAGCCATTCTCGTGACAAATACGTTCAATATGCCCATACCATGTCACAAGCACTTTCATTGAGGTAATCTACGTGAATATCAAATAAGATCGGTTTCGGGGACGCGTAAGTTATTGCCAAAGAAGATCAAAGTGGAGCATCCTCAGAGAAATTTGTTGGACTGGAACGAGTACAAACGTATTCTAGGACTAAATTATATTAAACCAAGAAGGAAAGATGCTAGAAAGGATTTATCATGTAATTGATCTGCGTTTGGTATTATGACTTCGCTTTCAGTGGAAATTACTATATTTATGTAACAGCAATTTTTTACGGAATTAATTGATTCAATCGTGTCTGCGAAAAGATTGCGTGACATAATTTAACGTAGACACGAGTGAATAAATTTATGAACGCACATTATTTCTATATTAAAAAATGGGATACATGAATAGACTCTGTATGTCTTAGCATCAGGATTTTCCGGATCTCTCCTATCTCAGACACAAAGTGACACACAGTTAAAAAAATATAATTAGATAAGTAATCTCCGACTCCGAAAAACCACTGACTCTGCAAATCCCTTTTGATGACCCGTTCAGATGGGGTTTCCACATATTAAAAAAAAAGATTACAAATAGTGTTTTTGTGTTATAGTTTTTCATTTAACTAGGTCTGCAAGTCTATACAACAACAATTATGTGCGGGCCTTTCTGATAATAATAAATATGGCCACCTGACACACAATACTGAATTCTGCATATTACTTGTAGTAGTCAGTTAGTTTAAAACTAAGAAAAGTTTATACTGGCATCAAAGACAGAATACTTACATAAATTTTGTACATAGAAAACACCAAAACTCTAAAATATTTGCAGATCGTATATAAATTTGGTTCAATCACTCATTCGAACTCAAGACATCCGCACAGCAGATGCAGTACAGAGCGAGGCAGTAACTAAATATTACCACTGAAAAGTTGTTCCACACGCAATAATTAATGTTATATTATGTGAACTTAGCTCTGTAAATGAGTAATCAACGCTGTCTAAGGTTAAGTTGCCATATGAAACATTTTCACTTGCGTTGTTCACTTGAACTTTCGACGTTGATTTACACTTTTGATTTATGTTTCGGTCTGAAATTTAACTCTGTTAAGTTGTATCCTGGTTTGTTACAAGCGGGTATGGTTAATAATAAAAAAAACAGGAGTAAAAGGTGAATATTGATTTATTGTAGTTTAGAATTATGTTTTCCGCACTATTCTAGAATTTCATACAGCAATGGTTGGCCTAGTGGTTTAAGCGGATCAGGCGTAGAGTGGCACACCGTGTGGTTTTAGTCGGTTCGATTCCGACACATCGCCGCGCCGTAAACCCCGGTGGGGTGAAGGCCCGAGGGGGTTTCCACACGTAAAAAAAAAGTGGTTTGAGCGATCAGCGGGATACTTGCTGAGTACTGAGTATTAGGCTGACCGCGTTATGACTTCGATCTCCATTTAACTGGCCATAAATAGTGTTCCAATTAAAAATAAACTAAATAATAATTTTCCAATTCATACGATTGGCAGTGAAGAATTTTCCCAAAGAAAGAGTTCGTGCTGCTATTGATAACAGGCCTCGACATTTGAAGGACTGTATTGCAGCCAATGAAAACCACTTTGAATAAGCTTTATATATTATATATTTAATGGTTTTTATATTAATGTATTAAACTAACACGCTGTAGTAGTAATAAATGTTACGGATAGTAAAAAATGTTGTTTTCCTTTGTAACAATGTTTAAACCAAGAATAAGTAGATATCTCCTAAGATTTTTATGAAATTTAGTATGCAAAGGGTTTTTAGGGGCGATAAATTGATCAAACCAGGATTCATTTTTATAAAAATTACCGAAAAGAAATACCGAGCAAAGTTTGGTCATCCAAGTGCTATTCCCACTGCGGGAGTTGTCTTTTCAGAATAAATACAGACGAACAAAACGACTCTCCTTACTGTAGAGTAGGCTCTGACGTTTGTAGAAATTCCTTCACGTTTCAATTCTCATGGCAACTTGTTTATTTATTTATGAAGAAGGTTAAAGGTCGAGGAAGTAATGATGAGTTGGGTGGATGGACAAGCTCAGAGAATTTGGGTTCCAACTAATATACAAACTTTTAAATAGACAAAATACGATCACGAATGCTTGTTTGAAGTTTTGATAATTTTAGCGGTAAATGACTTAGTAAGTAATGAAATTATCATCTTATCGCCTCCGAGCATAATGTAATTTACTGAGTAATAAAATTAAATTTTCGGTTGCAAAATTAAAAGGGGGACCGTTAGTAGTAACTTTCTATCAAGTTTAGCGTCTGTTTATTAAATAAATAAATAAATATTTCCGACATCTAACACACAACGCCATCTAGTCCCAAACTAAGCAGAGCTTGTATTGTGGGTACTAGACAACTGATATAATACTTATATACTTTTTTTTTTGTAAATACATACATATCATACATAGAAAACACCCAAACTCCGAATCAAATATTTGCAGATCATACAAACATTTGATCCGACCCGGGAATCGAACCCGAGACCTCAGGAACAGCAGTCACGTACGCTACCGCTAGGCCACCGAGGCAGTCAAATCTCTATGCTATAAAATAAAGGTCTTCATAAACACGTCGCCTATTTTTGTTTTTGCTACCAAATCTATCTATCTAATTTTATGCACTTTAGTACATCGACGGTCTTAATGCCCAAGGCCTTCTCTACCAGTCAACTTTAGGTTGGTGTAGAAATGTTGTGAGGTAGGCGCGCATAGGCTTCGTACTTAACTATTTTAATCTAGCAGTATTACATTAGTAGTACTCAAAAAAGTATTTAGTAACTTCTTAAACATATGATATGACTTTCAGTAAGTACTAAAAGAAACCAGATTACCCGCATTGATAAAATAATAAGATACTTTAATTTATTTTAATGTTTCAGACCACGGTCTATGGGTTTAAATTTTGACGCTAAATGTAAAAATTATACAGAAAAGTTTTACAATAGAGAAAGTTTGGGCCCTGATAGCAGACTTTCGTTACTAAAGTAGGGATTCTTAAAAAGTCTAGATTTTATTTCCCAGTGGTGCTTAGAATCATGAAAAATAAAAAATATATTCCTATACTAGCTCACCCACGCGACTTCGTCTACGTCTCTTTTCAATCATTGGCTCCTATTGTTCTAAGCGTGATGTTAACTATCCTATCCTATTTTAGGCACGCCAGCGAAACACATATTTAAAAGCGTGTCAATCGCTTGGATAGTTTCGGAGTTCATCGTGAGCAATAATGTGACAGTAGAATTATGTATGAGATGTCATTCCTGACCGTGTAAAGCCATCCACTTTTCTTTATCTGATGAGGACGTATATAGTTTAATATTATCTTAACTGCTTTTTTGGTGATGGAGTGGAAAATCCCTGTTAGTCCCAAGCTCCCAGCGTTCAGCGTCTTGGTGACGCAAGCGTCAAGATAACGTGGTGTCCCCAAACTGCAGTCACGTTCCCCTCTCTGTTCAAAAGCAAGAACGGTTTAATTGCAAATACTAGAAACAGACATTAAAGACTTGCAATGCATATCCAAATCAATATTATAAATTGTAAAGTATTGTTATTATATGCAGATTTTTTAGTGTGGAAGGACATGACTACTCGTTATCACGGTAAACCTATCCTACTAATATTATAAATGGGAAATTTCGTGATAATATTTGTTACTCTTTCACGCAAAAAGTACTGAACGGATTTGGATGAAACTTTACAGTAATATAGCTGATATTTCAGAATAACACAGGCTACTATTTGCCGTGATAACCGATATATACGCGGGCGGAGCAGCGGGCATAAACTAGTAAATATAAATGAGATACATCAGTACTCTAAAAACATGTAACCATCTTACAATAACTGAGCGTCTATATCTATTCTAACCACGAAAACTACCGCAGTAACAATATCAGTGTAATGTAAATTACTTCACACGACAAGAACACACTTAGACATCAAGTGAAACGATATTATAAAGACATTTTCGTACATTGCACTGTGAAATGTAACATTTCGAAATATTTGTATATGTGTTTGTAGTGATAATAATTAGTTAGTCGTGTTTATTACTGACTAGCTGAGCCCCGCGGTGTTGTTAAGCTACAAGTTTACAAGGTAGTTGAACCACGCTGATTTCAGAACGAACGGGCTTGACCGGGGCAGTACTAACCTCGCACAGAAGACCACCATAAAATGACAGTGTTCGTGCTGTCGTGTTTCGTTGGTGAGTGCGAGAGCGGAGGAATGTAGAAAATGTAGAAGCATCACTAAGCCGTCATTGTGTGGGTCACCACGCTGCATTCTTGCATTGTCTGCATTATTACAGGCTATCTGTTTGAATAGATAGTTTGTAACAATTATTCGTTAATAAGTCGTACCCCACGTGGGGTACAGACACGACTCAATAAAATTGTTAGTAATCGTAACAAACTCTCACTAAACACACTCTCAAATAACAGTATCATTATCTGACTAAGAATTTGCGATCTTATCTTCGAGTCTTGATTATGACTCTCATGTTTTAAAACGTACAGTATCAATTGTTTATGGCAGGCTATTGTATTTCAGTGCAAATTAGAAGAAACACGTACCTATGTACCTAAATAAATAAGTAACGCAACAAAATTGTTTTAACGCTATTCTTGTTAATATAATAATTTGCTTTACAGTATACCATATTCATACTTACGAGTACAAATACTTTCACGAACAAAGCATTACCTTGGCTCAGCTTAAATTACAAAATTAGTTCCCTTTGTAAGCAATGTCGTTTCCGTGTTCTGCAATTGAAATAAACGCCTTACATAAATATAAATTTCATGCTGTGTGCCATTACCCTTCGGCTTGATTTACTTGTTTCACATGGTAATGTAAGGCGATTCAACGCCTTGATTTTATGTACCCATTATACATATATACGCAGCACTTGATTTATTACTCCTTGCGTTAGGCCGTCTACAAACCAACGACATATAGCGACTTTCTGCTGTGAAGTATCCACAAATCGTGTCTAACTGCGTACCCAAAACGTGCTTACATACATACTGATTTGTGGGGAAAACTTGTTTAGGAATAACTTATGTGTATTCAAATATAAGGAGGCCGTGTATGTTTCACGTAAATTTATCGCTCAGTAAATATGTGTTTGTGATTAGATACATTGCTTTGTTGATAATTAATGCATGCTCTTAGTTCGTTCTTTGAAATTTGTTCAAGACTCCAACGACGCATTAAAGTGTCCACCGCACTTTACTTTTTAATGTAGAATAAAACTTTGGTAAACAGTGAGATATAGTCTAATCTGTTAAAAGTTAACAAAATACTGTAAAAATTAATAATTAAACGATTTAATGTAATTATTTTTCAAAGTGACTCAAAATGTTTTTAATTCCGACGCTTTAAGCGTAGTTTTGCACTAGCCACACTAACATGACATTTTTACTCTGAGTAAGTTTTTTAAAAGGAGATCAATTATGATAATATTTGCCGTGCGTTTTAAAAACTGTTACTGGAATTTTAACAGTGTTAATCTTTACTGGTAGACAATCAGTGCGATGCCTAAGAATATTTGAGAAATGTCATTGTCGTTGTATAAAATATTAATTTATCTATTAATTAATTACGCTTGAATATAGTTTTGTCACTATTTTAGTTTGAAGGTTAAGGAATCATCAATTAAATAAATGACGAATTATGTGATGTCAGTCAGTTGTAGGGCCTTATTTAATATTTACTTGAGCTCTCTCAAATTTATTTTATTACTACGTAGGGAGCCTTGTCACATGTAAGTACATGAATCATGAATTATTATAGCTAATACCGTGTTATTTCATTCATAAATCATAAGAGACATCCTGAAAGATATTAAAATGAATGAACATGTAGTTTGAAATGTGAATTTATTCATGTAAAAATTATATTTGATTGGCCTGTTAGTTTTGTTGTTACTGACCCTGACTGCTAAGCAAGGGATCGTGAATTCAATTCATGATGAACACGAACGTTTGATAATGACTGCACGGTAGGCTTAATGGTTTAAGCGGTCGCCACGCCAATTTCTAGTGCGCCAAGTGTTGTGGGTTCAAATCCCAAATTTTGTTTGATCCAGAAATTGTGTCTGAGTGGTCTTTGTGTCCGTCTCATGCATGTTTGGATAGTACCCACACATAGTGGTTTTTTTAAAGACAACTTCTGCATAAGGAGTATATCCTCTGTCGCGGATACATGATATATTCCTAAGGGGAGAAAAAATACTTCAATACATATGTATGTGTTTAGGAATATATGAGTCGCTACTTTCCAGCTGGCCTTACGTTTTCTTTGATAAAGTGACTTCATTTTCCCATTTAACAGATGCGTTTTGTTTCTCAAGTTATATAAACTAAGGAACCTTGCGTTAACGTTTTCTTTCGTTATTTATCATCGTAATGTTTTTCGTTCATTTTAAATCGTTTTATGTACTGTTTCAGATAAACTTAGAGTGCTTTTTGAGTAAGATTGCTTTTAAGCAGACTAAATGTGCTTTTTGAGTAAAATTCCTTTTAAGCAGACTTAAAGTGCTTTTTGAATAAGATTGTTTTTAAGCAGAAAATTCATGATTACTTTAAGCCCAAATGGGCCTATGTATTACACTGTCATGACATGTGTGTAAATGTATGTGTGTGAAATTGTAAACTAAACTTATTTCGTAAGTACTATGTCAGTTCGCGTTGACAAGCTGTTGTTTTTATAAGTGTATCTAAAATGTATATGTGTAAAGATTTTTCCTCCCAAAAATAATAGACTACTTTATATCGGCAAAATATGCTATGGCTACTCCCCTCCGGTTCCCTGGTCTGTCTTGTACCATGGTCTGATCCCATGATAAGTTTCATAAATGTTCATGAATTAGAAATTTTGCTTTAAACATATTAAAGTAGTTTGTTCTGCAGCATTATCATTTAAGTTGAACTACAACTGGTCCTTTGGCCTCATCCAACGGCTTTTTATCTGGTCTTTCTACAGATTAACTGACAATGAAATTATTTTGAATGGTGATTTCAATTTTTTTTATGAAATCCCTGCCAAGATTACTACTCTGCCTGATGAAAAACATAAGCAGAATCCAAGAGTAATGGTCACCATATTCAGTGTGAATGCAGACAATGCAACAGTGCAGCATAGTGACCCACACCACGGCGGCCTAGTGATGCTTCTGCATCATTAGACCTCCGGTCTCGCACTCACTAACGAAACACGACAGCACGAACGCTGTGATTTTACATACCTTGATTTTCTGTGCGAGTGTGACCCCCCCGGTGGGCCCGTCCGTGCTGAAATCAGCGTGGCTCTACCTGCCACCAAAGCTACACCCAATTAAATAAATGTTTAAATATTTTAAGGAAGAGAACCGTATTTTAGCTGAAAACCATTAAAGAGGCGTGAATGCTGTGAAATAAAACAATCATATAAAATTTCACTTTGAATTGAAATACACATTAATGAAAACTACGTACATAAATAAAATGGAAAATGAATTTATATGCTTTGGCTTTTGTGAATGTAAGTAGAAATGATGTTCAATATTGTACAAGTGTTTTAAAAATAATTATTATGCATTAAGTTTTGCTATAAAATGACTTTCTTTTACTTAGTTCTTGGAAGCACTTTGTTATTTTTCTGGAATGGGGGAAAACGAGCAGACGTATCGCCTGAAGATAAGGGCCTGATGGTAAGCGATTATCGCCGCCCATGAACACCTTTAATACCAAAGGCGTCACAAGTGCATTGTGAGTCTTTCATGAGAGATGTTTCAATACTGCTTTATCAGATTGATACCAGGACTAAAATAAATAGAAAAATAAAATATTTGCTAAGTATAAAAAAAATTGTTGCTGTTCATCGACGATGTTGATGTCCTGAAATGAAAAATCTTACGTTTGAGTGCTCCATTTCTTACAAAATAGGTTATAATATTAATTACGTTGATGTTGACGGCTCAGATGTTGCAGACACCGTGCTAGGCAGACACCTATCAGAAAATACTCCTGCATATTGCTAGAACTTGTTCTTGGCTCTTAATTGAGTTTCTAATGATTAGGAAGCTGGCCACTGCTGGAATGTCCGTCCTTTATGACGATTTTCTTCAGTTTAAGTCACATATATTTGTCATGTGCATTTGTGGAATTATTGAAATGAAAAATTCTTTGAGCACTTTTTGGGTGAACTAAAATCGTGAAGCTATATCTATAATGAGTGTATATGTACATAAATATAGATACCTCCGTGCTTTATTCATTCGTAACCGTAAAATAATTCGAAAATAATAATCTAATAGCTTGACGATACAATTAACAAATTACTCGTTGGCGCAGTGGTTTTTTATGCGAGGCTTGAGTATTTGAGGTCTTGGGTTCGATTCTTGGTATGACGTATAAATATTTGTTTCGGCGTTTGGGTGTTTTCTATATATATACCATGTATGTATTTACAAATAAAGTATAAATATAAAATATTTATATTAGTTGTCTAGTACCCATAACACAAGCTCTGCTTAGTTTGGGACTAGATGACATTGTGTTAGATGTCGCAAATATTTAAATTTAACTTAGTTTTCCCTGCATTTCCTTTAAATTTAAACAAACATTTTTTCGCTCTGTAGATATTTGCTAATGTAAAAGTTTTACACGGGCAAATTAACTTGTATTTAACAAAATGTAAAACATTTTTACCTTAAAATGTTAGCTGATGACCCTTGACAAGTACACGATTTGTAATTTAAATTTCTTAACTCGCCCTATCATTATTCAACATAGCTTTTAGAATGAAAGCTCTGAAAATAATAGGAATTTTACATTTTAATCTGAAAACTCTTAGTTTACTAACTTTTGAAATTTCGTGTTTCATGACTTAATAATTATTTTCACGGGAATTAACGCGATCACTTGTTGATTGATTGATTAGCCTGACTTTTCGATCAGGTTGCACTGGCCGTGGTAACAGGCTGACTCATCAGAGGTATTTGTTACCTTTAAATAAGTGATCACGTTTAGTCCCGTGAGAGTAATTATTAACTCTTAGTTTTATTAGTAAACTATATTTTACTAAATACAGCCAATTTTGTACATTTAAAAAAATTAATACTGTTTTTAATCCTACCATTATAAATGCAAGAAGTGTGTGAGGAGATGTGGACGTTTGTTACTCTTTAAGGCAAAAGCTATAGAACGGATTTAAATAAAACAGTATTCAGAATAACACATAAGCTACAATTTAGCAACGGGAGCGAAGCCGCAGTCAACAGTTAGTAAAACATATATCTACGCTATGTACTAATTCCAGATATGTAAAATAAGTAGTATAGCCCTTTTCAGAGTAATAATGATTTTGCTTTCGAAGTTCGGTTTCGGTTGTATAATCGACTGGTTGCGTTTCGGAAAATTATTAAAGAAAATATTTACAGCCAATTACTATGTAATCCTTTCTCGTACATATTGCAATAACTTGACTGATGTTTTAAATTATAATATTATGTAAAATGAAATAATAACGTTTCGAATGAAAAAAAGGACATTATTAATAAAAATATTAGGATAAGATGTCCCCTATTCATAAGTTCACTATTAAATTTATCTGTAGAAGAAATATTTAATTAACACACTGTTTAATCTTATCAGTGAGATGCTTCAACGAAACTTGAAAATCAATATGGATTACCAACAGAAGAACTAGAAAATTTCATACGATGTTTTTCACTAAACAACGAATGTAAAATAACGTAAATTATGCTTCAATGACTTACGAAATGAAACTGGTCTATTCTAAGCATTTGAGTTACTATAATAATTCACGATATTAATGATTTTTCGTGGTTTGAAGATTTTCTGAAGGCTAATTACTTGACAAGCAAGTATCTTCTTGATTCAATTATACGCTCGCGACTTTTTCATTAAACGATCGACAACGGATAAAGAGCTTATTAAACAAATCACTTCACAAAGCTTGATTAATGTTTATTAAGTTTGAAAAATTAAAATAAATACTGTTGGATGTTGAGAGATCTTTCTAAAATAAACTTATCAGAACGTATGATTAATGGGGGTTTACTATTAACAAATGTCCTAGGCACTTACATCGAAACTGTCCGGGTGATTTCTTAGTATGAATGTCGAGCTTTATTCGCTGTATTTTGAATCTTTATTGTGCTGAGCTGTTGTTGAAGCTCAATAATAAGGGTGTAAATTTTCATGAAATATCAACAAGTAAGTTTATATTATAATAAAAAAAATTCGGCAGTTTGTTTTAAACGGCTACTTCTTATAACGGCTTTCAGACATTTTTAAGCTTATACACATATAGTTTAAACTTTAAAATTTTTGTCGTTTTCAAAAATATCAATATACACATGGCCACATAACCCTATGTCAAATATCTTGCTTGGCTTGAATAATCGAACTGATCGGTACTCAAGACTTCTGACAATACAATTTAATATTAATGTATGTATTTAATAAATATGTATGTTTTCATAACATTATTTTTGTTCTTTAGGCCATGCCTATTCATCTAATAATAAACAAAAATTGATTGATAGATCCGAAGAATGGTGACTTTAAACAAACTCTTGTCTTAATCTGTATTAAGATTTAAACTGTTTTAAACCTGCTTTTTTTCTTCTTTTTTATGGAATACTTATTTATGGCAAACGAGCAGACATATCGCCTTATGGTAAGCGATTATCGCCGCCCATGGACACTACCAACAACAGAGGCGTCACAAATGTGTTGCTAACCTTTTGGGGAAAGGGGTATATTCACTTACTCGGTGAAACACAGCGCAAGTACTGTTTCACACCGGCTTTCTGTGAAGCCGTAATATCACTCCGGTCGAGCCGGTCCATTTGTAACGAAGTGTGGTTCTCCCACGGTAACTTTTAACAACTATTTAAACCAATACGGTTACGACCATTAACATCCACTTGCTCTAGGTATAAAAGCTGTCTCTTAGTTGAGAGTTTCAAAGGCTCAAGTTAGAAGTACCTTATGAATAATATGTACAAGCCTGGTAGTATTGTCTATATTATTATAGTAGTTTTGTTACTGTTATCCCGGTTTAAGAGATTGTTGAAAGTTATACAGATAATTTGGTAAAGTAATGTTATACTGTTTCATTTTCTTTTTATCTGCTACGATACTTCCTTATAAAGTTTTCTTATGGTCGGGCTTTAAACCCCTATATAAATAAAAATGAATCACAAAAATGTATGTACGCGCATAACTTCGATCGTCTTCACCGAATTGGATAATTCTTTTTTCTATGTGCCCGTTATTTAAATTGAAAAAAAAAGAAAACCGAAGGTGTTTTATTATCATAGTCTGCAGTAAAAAAAGAAATCTGAGAATATGAAAGAAAGACTTTTATATGGTGTAGGGCCGAACGGTTTTTATGGTAACATGGGGGTGATGGGGCTGAAACTTCTGTCGCGTAGGACTATGGCAGAAAGAGGCGGTAAGGATCAGTTCGTACAATTCCTCGTAGCACTCCCCATGGTTAATGCGGTAGAAGATGCGTAGCAAGGCCACATCTCTACGCAGCGTTAGAGTAATCAACCAGTTAGAAACATCTTGTTAATCGACAATTCGCTTTCCGTTGGATGTGGTCTAAAGGAATGAGCCTGGTCGGGTCGCTAATAATCAATAAAGAAAACGCTAGGAACCACTTTATAGGGACTTTTTACTATCCCACAACTTAGACAACCTACAAATGTAGTTGGTGTTGACTACAGTGAGGTTTTTAATTTCAGGGTACAGAAAAAATGATGCCTCGTGAATTTGGAATATGAACCGTCATTTATTGTTTTCGATTCCACCTATTTTGTACAGGAACCAATATTCCATTTTATCACTTCGTGCAAAGGCGTAAAGCAATAGAATTCTGCGAAAAAATCTAATAACACGGTATAGTAGGCCTTCGGCATTAAATATTCTGGTCTTGTGCTGTGCCGATAGAGAACAAGTTTCATAAACAGTGTGCCGATATTCACGAAGAAAAGTCTGAATTTTTGCTTAAATTCCTTGCTAAAATCTATTATTTCTGGTAAATTTTGTAATTCCTTATTTTGTGTGCTTTTATAGCAGTTCAATATTACTTATTCATATATTTCTTTAATTCTCATACATTTTGTATTTTTATGGACCTACCCTTTTCCGTCATCTGAAACTTGATGACTATTTTTCAGTCGTTAATAAAATAATATTCATAGAGACAGACAAATAAAAATTGAAAGAAATTTATTTTTTGCGGTAAGTATAATTCATATAAACATTCATGGGTATTTAGTAAAAAGCTGTTATCTTGACAGTGCAAACCTACACTTCAATTCTATTTATTTACATAGAGTATAGATGATAAAACTCACTAATCGATATCGATTTGTCGCATCTCAATTTGTGAATTATATTATTGATCTGAATTAGTAATCTCGCACACTTAAGTAAAACTTTCGCAAGACTTGTTACCACATACAAATCAAATTTATTATATGTATTGTTTATTGATAAGTGATGTACTCACAAAAATATCAGGCAATGTTCTTTGGAATCAAAACCAAATGTATAACAGATAGACAGAGATACTTTCGAATTTGTAATTTTGTGTATATAAATATGTATATATAATTTTTAATACGAATAACTATTGAAATAGATAAAAACTAAAAACTTTTAATTACCTAAACCTAGCTGACAAGACCACGACTAGTACAAAACTAGCCTAAACGTTACATCATAAAACGCATGTTACCGGGTTCTGTAAATATGTAAAAAACCAAAAGGTTTGCCATACAGTTGAGCGTAGAAGGAACCCTATTGTATCCCTCTCATTTTATATTTTATGGAAATACAGACTAAGAATGATTCATACAAAATATCCCCCGTCTCAAGTAGCCCCTCGCATTTCAAGATTTACTGCGATTTATGCCACAGATGTTTAATGTAGTTACTTCACATTGTTATTAAGCTTTTTATATGGAATCCTATATCAGTGACGGTAAAAATAACCATAAGTCAAGACAAATGCGGTTTTTATGAGCACAATTTGTTCTGTTGACGATACGTACCATATTATCTTTAACTGCTGACTTCGCAACGTCGTACAAACAAAAAGTTTTCCCCATTTTGTAATCTTTTTCATTGATACTGTGTTTTCGGAAAGCCTTTTTTGGTGAATAGGCAATTCGACACTAAAAGAGTTTTTCAATTGGAAGTTATAGATTCTTAGATTTGCCTGATCAAACAAAGACATAAGTACTTCAAAAACGCAGTCAACTTAAGACAGAAAGGCGACTTACCCTGACGATCTTGATGATACTAAGTGCCTAGTAACAAAATGACTTAATGATGAAGAAGAATAACAAACCATAGACCATTGATCTTAGATTCTGGGCATGCTTTTCGTAAGATAGATTAGAGTCAATGGGGCAGGTTTATATATCCCTTTAGCTTGGCCTGAAATATTCAATAAATAAGCACATTAATAAAATTGTTGACTGTATTCTTCCTTTTGACGGGCCAATTTTAATTTGAGGATTATTTGTTCATCACATCGTCAATCAATTTTTTGTGAATACTGTAAATTCGTATATATATATCATTTCTTATATATAGCTACACCGCTTCTTACTGCGCCAAGTGTTGTGGGTTCAAATCCTACATGGGACAACACTTTGTGTGATCCATAAATTGTTGTTCTAAGTTTGGGTGTACTTTTTGTCCGTTTCATGTATGTTTGTAAAGATCCCCGTGACACAGGAATTTAGAATTCTAATGGGGGCGTTGTCTATTTTATTAAAAAAAAATGATGTATGTAAAAAAATATTACAAGAATTGGACCAAAACATGATTGGCAACAAAAAACATTTTCCGTTTGACGATTTCTCTCAAAGGACTGATAGAAAAGAACCGAAGCGATACATTTAGGAGCAGTTCTTGTGATCAATAGGTATCCGCTCCTTTATCGCCAACGAAACGAGGAGTCTGAAGCAGTAAATCCTTGTATCAAAGACGAATCCAACTCGATGAAGACAAGGAAGGGAACTATATTATTGGAAAAATATTATTTTACTTATATCTATTTTGTCTAACAAAATTTTCAAAATTTACAAAAACTATTTTAAAGTTATTTAAATTTGAATGTAAGTTAGTGAAGTATTAATCCACGCTAATATATTTTATTAAATTCGAACGTAACGTTGTCTGTTACGCTCTCTCGGTTAAACCGCTGAAAGATATCAAAGGCGCTCTTAGCCCAGTTGCACTCGGTGATTAGAAACAATCACCGGGGGTAAGCAACGACGGCGCGGTCAGTACCTACATGGGTGACCGCTGGTGGCATGTTACCATGAGCGTTTCCGTGATTCAGAGGTCACGTTAAGCAGTCTGTCCCGGTTGTTATCATAGGATAACAGTCGTGAAGCTTAGTTGGAGGCCTTTGGGCGGCTTAAAAACATCGAACGGCAAGATTTACGTAGCTAGTCCCCAAGCCGCACTTGGCCAGCGTATGGCCTTAACCCTCTCCTGAGAGGACACTCGAGCCCAGCAGTGGGACATTATGGGTTGTTCATTGATGATTTATTATTTTGGAAATTGATTCGTTTCGTTCGTACAAAAATAGATTATTTTACTTAGGAGTCCATGATAAACGAACTTATTAATAACTTTCTGACATTGAAAAGTTGAAACTGTCAGAACTCCTTTGATATAGTAACAAGCAACCCACCCAGGTTTCGCACGGGTAGACATTGGTATTTATCCAAAAAAAATAATATCATTTTATAAAGTTTAACACGCTCTCAGCGAACTTACCGAGCTTAGAACACTTGACCAAGTCTCGAAGTTTTCATACGAATCCCTAACTTTTTTGCAAATGTAATATAGTCTATGTTACTCGGGGATGATTTAGCTTACTAATGATGAAAGAATTTTTCAAATCGGTTAAGTTGTTTCAGAGCCTATTCAATGCAAACAATCAAAGCTTTCCACTTTACAATATTAGTATAGAAGTGTTTTTAGTTTTATTCAGCTATATTTTTCAATTACTCTGAATCGTTTTCCCACTTAGGTTTCAATATGTATACCTATTTGAATTGAAGTTTGTGTCTTTTGCAAAGTTCCAAACAGTATTTCAAACTAAACGAGACGCATTGCGGCGCACCGCTGCTACGTAACTCAGATTGTGGGTTTATATGAAAATTGAACGTATTTTAGCGGTCTGATACGAACAAAAATTTTGGTTTATAAAGTTTGCTTCAAATAAAATTAAATAAAACAAAGAATATTTGAAATTGTATGTAAACAACAAAAATATTTTCATTTTTTTTTTTTGCAAGCTGTTGTCATCATCTTCGTCTTTAATCGTCCACAGCTAGACACAGTTGGACATAGCTTTTATTCAACGTGTATACGTGTTTCTTACTAACCATGGTATTATAACCAAGTGCAAAGTCCCGGAACCCCAGAAGATATGGGTATCTTCTCCCTTTTCTCTAATTCAGGGGGGACAAAAATCAAAAAAATTATGTCTCTTGACTTACATGTGTCAATAGGCTACTATGTGTTACTTACTGTCGCGTGAAACATTACCTCCTTTACTCCCGTAACCATAAAAAATGAATCATCAACAAACAATAAGTGAAATCAGCTTTAAAAATTATATTACTGCATTCTATTGTTTGATTCAAAAGAGTATAATTTTAAAAAAGTTTGTATATTATTTAAGTCTAACCTCTGTGGTATTTTATTAAGTATCATTAGAATAGAAACGAGTGGAAAACATCCACACAAGTACTGCCCACTCTCGCTAACAATGTCAGAACATCTGGCAAAGTACTGTTTATTTTTCAACCAGACATTTGAATATTTCAACACTAGGAATGTCGAACGGAGCGGCAATTAATCGGGGTTCATGTTCTCTTTTGAAGAAATACAGGGAAAATGTGTTTTAAATGTATGAAGTTACGCTACTATTTTCTTCATTAGATATTATATACATTAGCCTGTTTTGGTTCTAAATAGTATAGAATGGGATTATTACGCTCTGTGTGAAAAGCATCAAAGGCAATCTGTCTAGGATTACAGATTTTAGCTTTTATAAAGTTTATTTTTTCTACTTTTGTAGAAGATACATATTATTAAGATATCTTAATTCTAACATAGACTGCGTCTAAACAGAGCTACGATTTATTCGTGTATGTAAAGACCTCCGGGTTCATTTACCGGCGAATCAAGTAAAAACGAGTAGCTAAATATTATTTGGATTTGAATTGATCTTTGTATGTTTTTTTTATTTGCATCTGTTTATATGAGGCAAACGGGCAGACGCATCGCCTGGTGGTAAGCGATTAGCGCCGCTCATGGACACCCGCAACATCAGAGGCGTCACAACTTTGTTGCCGGCCTTTGGGGAAGGGAGGAAAGGGGGGATGGGTGTCCGATATCCTCATTCAATCGGTGCACAAGCGCAGCCCACTCATGGCGAAGCGTGGCTTTCAATTACAGAACGGGGCTGGAATTATAGTAAAACAATGTGAACGTTTAATAAGGCTTTATCCACGATTGATAACGAATGTTGGTATACGTACATACCTTATAATCATACCAACCTGATATTTACAAGGATTAAGATGTTTTCACCTAATTCAACTTGACAATACAGTATATCTGTTCAGCTTCAATTTTACGCTCATAAATGCCACTTTACTTAGTGGCATTTATGTATAATATGTATAAAATAATGAATAATTGATTTTAAATTTGAATTGCCCCAGCCATAGAAGTTACTCCTATAGCTTACAATATGTTTAAGACAGTTTATCCTTTTAAAAAACATTGAAATATCATGAAATATAGTAATATGCTCAAGATTGTAAAAAAATCAATTTACTCTTTCCACAGAGTGTTATGGCTGATAAATGTGGCGATTTTTAGCCTAATGTAACTTGAAAGGGCAGTGGGCGGGCGATCTACAAACTTCGTATATTATGGGCTCCTGCCACTAATGGCCGCCTCTTAGACACCTTATTGCTTTTGTAATAATACCGATCAGAAATGTAGGGTGGCGAAAGTTTGGCGTGCACTTTTGAAGATTAATTTATCGTTTGCAATATTAGAAACCCGAGGACGGTTTAAATCGTGGAGTCTTGTTAAAACTGGCAGTGAATTTTTTTTATTTTAATCGATAACTAACCCGGTATTCGCTTAGTATCGCTATTCGTGAACAGAACCTTGGTAAACGTGCTTGTAAAAAAGTAAGGTATTAGTCCTATGATATAATAGTCTGTGTGTAAAGGTTCATAGTCTATTACATGCATGAATGATTAACAAATATCATATTTTGCCTCATTTGCGTCGTCTGTCTATACTTTAAGGACAATGGTGACCTATTAAAGTAATGAGTTCGACAATCAACTTATAATGTACTATATAACTATTCTCACCACCCTAACATAATTACACTCTATGTATAGCTTAAGTACACAAATATATAATTGAAAAGAAAAAGTTTAAAAAACGTGACTAGTTAAAAACATCCCGGGTCCTTTACGCGGGGCGTGAAAAAGCATCTCACTAAGCCGCCATTGTATGAGACGCCATATTGCATTGTCTGCTTTCGCAGTGAGTATGGTGGCCCAGTTTGTTGGATTCTGCTTTAGCTTACCATGAGGCTGCGTAGAGTCACTTTGGCGAGTTATTTATAAAAAGAAATAACTTTAAAAAAATACAAATAGCCCTATATTACCCGGGCTACTACGAATCTATTGACACATCATTCATTAAAATCTATTCAGTAATTTAGGCGCTACGGTGGAACATATGAACATACATAGACTACCAAAAATATTAACCTTCCTTTTGGTCTGTCTTTATGTTACGCATATATGTATCACAAAATGCGAGGCAAGCCAAAACAAGATTAAACATGAAAATCTAAAATATAAATATTGAACCCTGTTTACTTTGTATTGCAGCATATATGTTTGTTTGTTTGTATCCACTGAGCTCAGTTCAGTTGCTTTACTTTGCAACCGCAATGTTAACCGCAACTACTGCATGTCGTAACTTAACCAGATTGGTTGTAACATCGACATTTAAATAATAATCTCTATCTATACATCCATACTGATAAACAATATTGGAACACACTTCTTTATTATTATTAATCCTGTGGGATTTTAAAAGGCGAATAAGGGAGGCAAGGCAATAGCAGATTTTTTTGTGTGGAATACTAGCTAAGCCCCGCGGTGTTACCCGCCTTCTCTATTGTAACAGCAGGCAACGTCGCGGGACTAAGCTACTTTATACATATAAACCTTCCTCTTCAATCACTCTATCTATTAAAAGAACCGCATCAAAATCCGTTGCGTAGTTTTAAAGATTTAAGCATTCAAAGGCACATAGGGACAGGCAAAGCGACTTTGTTTTATGCTATGTAGTGAACTGGTGAACGAGCATATGTGTCGCCTGATGGTAAGGTATTACCGGCGATCATGTACACACGCACCACCAGGGGCGTCACTAGGCCGGCAACCAACTTTGGTTGCCGGCCTGGGAGCTAGGCTCCCCTAACCTAGAAAGGACTCGTTGGTTTCCACTCGAGAAACACCAGCTTTCAAATAAAAACAAAAGAATCGTCAAAATCGGTTTAACCGTGAGGTAAAGTAGGTGTGAGTAGGGTAGAGGTGAGGTAAAAAACATTTAAAAAAATACAGTCGAATTTATAACGCTCCTTTTAAAGTCGGTTAAATAGTACACATTTAAACCAGAGCTAAAACGTTTATAAATACCAATATGCTAGTTTCTTTCCGTTGTGATAGACTGAAATTAATGAACACAACTAACTTATATAAAATAGCAAGTCCTATAGCGAGCATTTAAGAAAACATGGCGTCTTAATTATGAAACAATTACAGTTACAAATGGTGCCCTAAATGATTTTCTGTATAAGTTAGTAAGGCGCTGGGCCCAAGCCAGGACAATTAAAAATCATTTATTTCAGAGCCTTTAACATTCACAAGGCAAAGTTCTGAACGTAGGGATATTAAATGATTAAGAAATTTATGTTGGAATAAATCGTTTTAATAATCACTAACAAACGAGTATTAAAGTAATTCAAAGGCATTGACTAAATTACACAGACCGTTTCCAGAAATTACATTTCCTTTAAGTCTACGTATGTTTGTATGTTCCACTGTAGCGAATAAGCTGCCGATCCGTGCCGATAGGTGTTAATAGATTCGTAATAATGGCCCAAGTGACATTGGCTGTATAAATTTTATCAAAAACTACGTTTTCTGGTTACAGTGTTTTCAACTTTTTCTTATAATATCCTTGGACATATTTACAATTACAGTTTCGAGGAGCAAATTAAAGCTAAACCAAGACGTTAGAAAAATATAAGCCGATCCTGTCCATTGCAAAATCCCGATTTTCATTTAATTACGTCTCGCTTTAATAAAAATAAGAAAATTAATTAAAACTTTCTGAAACTACAAATATCAATTAGTTGAAACTGTTAAGTCCTTAAATTCGCCGTTCATATACATTAAATTCAAACTATGAAATTTAACTTTGCACTCGTATCAAAGGATTTTCAATTCAAAGTTTTTTTGCACAGTTTTGTGTTAGTTTAGAACAAGCTGCCAACTCTAGTCTGTGTCGTACCGGTTTTATTTCATTCTTTTGCCGACGAGGTAAAGCATTCAAAAATTAGGGAGTTTCAAAACCACTTTGACAGACCACCATTATATTACAACAGGGAATTGTATTAATGTGCTCAAAGGACATAAGATAATTTGCAGTACATATGTAGCATTGTTACTTTTAATTTTATTTTATTTTATTTTACTGATTTATGTAATCTTTAATTAATTTTTTCATTATATATTCGTTTTATACATATACAGTGAAATGTAAGAACTATTGCGTTTAGAAATCTTAAGAGGAAGAGCGCCGTCGTCTAAAATACAGATATTTAGTTATCTAGTTTAGACGCGGATGTTCACTGATTTGTGAATTTGTAAGTATCTGAAAACGATGTATTAATATAGAACCCCTTCCGACATTTCCAGTACAGTCGACAGTCGATGACAATTTAGTTTAAAATTATTTTACCAGTTTGAGGTAAATCGAATTGTGTATCAAAGCCCATTTCCTTGATTGAAGAATAAATATTTTGCCTAAACTATTATAAAATTAAGATAAAATTTAAATAACTTCCTACATAATATAAAAATAGTTACCGAATTAAAAATTTCTGTGTCAAATTAAAATCTGTGAACTGAGGGTGTCCCGTTCGTTGAAACTTGTTTTTTTTAAATACAGCTTTCGCATTAAGAATATATATCCTGTATCGCGGTGGACTTCACAAATATACGAGTACGTGAAACGGACACAAAGAACACCCACACTCGCAACAACAATTTGTAAATTCCTGAATAGTGTCCTATGTGAGATTTGAATCAACAACACTTGGCACAGTAGAGAGCGGCGTGGCGATCGCTATAACCTCTTGGGCAACCATGCAATCAAAGTTTTATTTTGTATACTTTTGCAATATATTCTAACTTGAAATAATTACCAATATGTTTTATTTTCAGGTAAATATCCAATGTGTAATCGAAATGCAGCAAGGTAACTATATCTTTATGCGGGATGAATAATTTTTTTTTTTTTTTTTTTTCTTTTAAAAGACAACTCCCGCATTAGGAATATACATTCCTGTGTCGCGGGGATCTTTACAAACATACATGAAACGGACACAAAGTACACCCAGACTTAGAACAACAATTTATGGATCACACAAAGTGTTGTCCCATGTAGGATTTGAACCCACAACACTTGGCGCAGTAGGAAGTGGTGTGGCGACCACTGAAACCACTAGGCCAACCGTGTAGTCGCAATATAATTGTAAATAGACTGTAAGTAAGTTTATCAGTACATTTCCTTTGCTAATAAATACGTCCAAAACTACATTACGTAACCTTTTATTATGCGATAAAACGAAACCAGTCAGGTGTAAACATAAATAAATTAAGTAGTGGAATAAGTACAAGTGATTTTAATTCTAGAAGGTACTACAACGAGATTCGCCAAGTTCCGACAGTCGAGAAAACAAATTACTAATATGATGTTCTCCTAGCCGATTACGGCCACGGTGGCCAGTCTTAACGGAGACTAGTCAACTAAGCAGGAGATATTAAAGTGCACAAGTGTGTGCGCAAACACGGGTGCACTCTCTGTTCCTTCATATACCAATGGGACGGTTAACCGACACGATCGGGGAGAGAATAGGCGCAGGGTCGACAGGTTTACGTG
The DNA here is from genome assembly GCA_003709505.1 of Hyphantria cunea. Lineage (NCBI taxonomy): Eukaryota > Metazoa > Arthropoda > Insecta > Lepidoptera > Erebidae > Hyphantria > Hyphantria cunea. Next base: position 1,581,815 of record PKRV01000076.1, read on the forward strand.
CTCTCAGTGGCACGTGGGTTCAGACCCCAGCATCCGAGCTGTTATTAAGTATTTCTATAATCATGAAAACACAATGACACTTCTGGCCCGACCCGGAATTCGAACCCGAAAATTAGTAATAAATATATTTATAACTATGATACAGGCTTTATAGGAAATTAAACCGTCGCTGGTCTCAAGTTATTCTTTTCCTTATCTTTATCTGTGTGTGGTGATGAACTGTCATTACTGCTTTTCATCCTATAAGTGTCATGAGAGGAGACTAAGGAAAGAAACTATGAATGAAAACATTACTGCGAAGAGAAGGTTTAACAAAATCTACACCGGCCGGTATAGTATTCCAAAACTTCCTGGCTAAAGAGAGGTCTATGTTCGCCTCGTTGGCGCTGTGGTAGCGTACGCGACTGCTTTGCTTGTCTCGGGTTCGATTCCCGGGGCCAAAACTTAGTATGATCTGCAAATATTTGTTTCAGAGTTTGGGTATTTTTTATATACTTACAAAAAAAGTATTTATGTATTTATATCAGTTGCCTAGTACCCATAATACAAAGCTTCGCTTAGTTTGGGACTAGATGGCGTTATGTCAAATAACCATAATACATAAAACAATAATAAATTAATCGGTAACATATTAAACCAGTAGTCAGTGAACAGTTAAAGGCTGTTGAACGTAATAAGAAGCATTAACATATTACCAACAAGAGAGCTATGTTCTTGTTTTCCAGACAACATTATGACAAAAGTAATAAATTAAATATTCAGTCTATTTAAATTACCAAATATACTTAAACTTATAAATAAATAGATTATATAAAAATACATCAGATATATGACCACTGTAAATCAAACGCACACAACACAATTACATCACTTAAATAGTCCATATAACACAAATGAAATATACGTTCCCACATACAAAATTCACTGTAGTAACGAAACGTTATTTAATTAGAAAATTAACATCATCCACAAAAGACCAGTCGTCCCCATTTCCTTAATAGAATAACTAAAAGGAAAACTCGTAAACAAAGTGGACAAAATAACCGAACATTGGCCGAGTCATTCATTCACAATGGTCGATTTGAATCTCGAGGGGGCTACGAACTATATCGAGAATAAACCAGTTTCAGTAATTGTATTTAATCTAATAAAATATATTGTTTGATGAATACTGACCAACGAAAGTGAAATTTATTTGTGTTTACGAAAGAGATTTCGGGGAATTGAAATCTGTTTACTTTAGATGGTTTGTTTTGATAGGTGCCTTTTTAGAGATGCTTGTCCCACGTGTTATAGACAGGTATAGTTCAGAGGTTAATAGAACATTTTGAGCAGACGTATCGATTTGAATTACTAGAGTCAGTTTCGCCAAATAGTTTCTTGTAAGCGGTTTTTACCCGAAAACAAACGTGGTGAATATCTTGTTTATAACAATTTATCCTGTTCAGAAACCATAATCGGAAAAAAAATTGTTTCTGTAGTTGATTATAAATTAACAAATGTAGTTTTTCGTTTTAAAATGGTTAATTCGATTTTCTGTTACATATTTACGTTTATTATTACTTAAATTTTTAGCTAAAGATCGAACCAAGTGGCGTGCAATTGGTGATGCCTTTATCCAGGAGTGGATAGGCCGCTGATGATAATGAAGGTTTTTTTACTTTTTGTTTGTCAGTTTTAGTTCAATATTTTTCGCTACAGTACATAAATATCCTCAAAAATTAAACACACCTTGTATTTTAATATTCCCGATGGTCAACAAAATACTATCCGAGATTTACAAATCTGTGATTGAGAAATGATGAGTGTATTTAATCCACATCATCATCGCTTAGCAATATGATATCAAATTGAAGATCGTGAAAGGACAGTTTCAAAAAGTATTGACTTGACTACCTTAATTATACATACATATTTATTTATATTATAATACTTGTTTTTCTCTTTTCAGTTACAGTACAGTCGGGGTTTTTGTTTTTATATTTTATTTCATATATTTTGCCCATAGTAGGAGAACTGAGTGTACCACCTCCAACATTTTTTCCTAAATATAGTCGATATAACTATATCTCGGTCTTCTTTTTCCTTCTTCTGAAAATTTCTTCGTTAACAAAAAATAATGAAGTATCCAAATTTAAAATTATAACATCAAAAGGAAACCAAAGAGTATGATAAAATCTAATGATTTATCAAACGAATTTATCTGCGTATTAAATTGAGAATCAATCATCTTGAGTTGTTATTAAAAGCAAGACCCCAATAAGTGTCGCAAATCAAAAACAGTTTTTGCTTTTGTACGTATCAAAAAGCTTTGAAATATGAGTGTGATAAGTAATTGTGTTTCGAATTTTCATTAACGGTTCAAATTATACGATACTGGTCATAGATGGGTCCCTTTTGATTTGATTTGATTGATTTGACTTGCTAATGAATCGATTGGCTGTATTTGTGTCAATCGTGAATCGATTTAAATCGGAAGAGAGGTATTTGCATTTTCATTGTTTCTTGCTTTGGTAATGGAATGAAATTGAGATTGTCTATTGTGTTTTCGGCACATAATATGATTTTTTCTTATTCTTTAGCTTTATTTAAAAATAAATTCTTTATGAAATTTTAACATTTCATGTATATATAAAAATATATTACATTCTCTTAAATTCACAATGCCTGGAAAAGTGTCTGTGTGTGTCTACTAAGTGGAGATAAACAACAAATTTGAAGCAAATTTTTGATTCCCAGACAAAATGAGGATTTCTAGACTTAAGTACTAATTTATTAAAATGATTTATAAAAATTTATCTTTCCATATTTATCATGATATTTTGAAAATAATAAATATATAAATAATAAAATAACGAAACAATTTTACTTCGTTTGTTAAATCAACATGAAGATAGAAAGTTTTCTAATAATAATTTAATAAGATACGTCTGGACAACTTTACAAACATATATGAAATGGACATAAAGAACACCCAGACTCAGAACAACATTTTGTAGATTGCACAAAGTGTTGTCCCATGTGGCATTATATAGTGTATGAACCTATAACATTTGTCATGACATGGTGACCGCTTAAACCACAATGCCAAAAATGTAAACGAAATCGTTATTCAGAGAGTTCAAAAACCATTGTTAGTATTAAATAAATCCAAAATTTTAACAACCTACAGACTCTACAAAAATTACATACGGTTACGGCAATTGCATCACTATTACCTTCTTTGTTATGTCAAAAGTGTGTTGAGTCATCCGTTACAAATTGTAAACAAAGGGTCACAATAACATCCAACGCTATAAAGCATGAAGCTACGCTTCACTGACCGTAGCAAGACTACGTACGTAGACAATCTCGAATGGTAGCGCTTCGAGAGCTCATATCGTAGAGCAAATGTTGAATGTTGTCTCGAAAAAAAAACTTTCATGGCATGAAAGAGGGAGTATTTGAACTACCCTTTCGTTACTGGTCTTGTAAATTTATAAATCTATTATTGAATTTATTACTTTCTGCTGTAATTCTGCAGTTCGGTTTTCGTTTAAATAAAAAGCCAAAGAATTTGTCATTTTACTCTTAGTACCTACTTAACAAAACGAAGAAGAAAGAAGAAGCGATCCATTTTTATTTAGATATCCAACAATGGGACATCTAAGGCCGTTCATATTATCCAGCTAACCCATATATCATCAATCCTTTCACCATGTCTACATCCCAATGCAGAAGCCATAATACAGAATTAAATTTATTTTAAACACCTTTTGTATTGAAGTAATACTATTCGAATCTTCTAGTGTTCATTATGAAGAAGCCTTTAAGGTTAACATGTTACTTACATACTAAAGCCTAACGCCATCATCTAATAAATCGAGGAATAGTTTCCTTGTAGTCGTATCAATGAAGTATCGATACTTCGATGGTTTCCGAACTTTCCAAGGCCGTGGGATTTAGTTTACTTATATATTGTATTAACGTAGCTGATGGAATTCCATAGTTATAATATGATAATACATTTGTAGAAAACAATTAATTATTTTTGATGATCGGGTCAACTTCAGTGATTTCTAAGAATATAATAAAAAGTTTCTTTGAAATTTAAACTAGTATGAAGTTTATCTTTCTGTAATTAAGATTTAAGCAACACATACGTGAACAAAATTCTTATTCAGCAAATATATGTTTTTTATTCTTTCTTACCAAATTAGTAAGATTTTCATCTTCGATTGGCTATTTTTTTTTTTTATCTTTGGTTGATTAGGGAGGGCAGTTCAGTTTCTCGTGAATTGCAAATATTCATTAATACCTATTATCTTTACATATTAAAACATTTAGTCTCTTTGGCTGTCTATTTGTTTATATCTTTACAACCGTTGAGTAGTTTTTATTTTTGATGCGTTAAGCAATAGATACCGTGGGAGAGCCACGCTTCGGCATGAATGGGCCGACTTGACCGGAGTGATACCACAGCCTCACAGAAAACCGGTGTAAAACAGCGCTTACCCTGTGTTTCATCGAATGAGCCTCCTAAGATTAACATTTTGACTTAAAATATTTCTTTTTTATCTTTTTTTAAAAGTATTGTTTCAATAAAATATTTCAATAAAATATTATTATTCTTTAACGATATAAAACAAAGAAAGTAATAGTAAGTATAATATCAGACAAAAGCACAACATCGTACTATTACGAACTACACTACTTCTTGGACCAATTTATTATTTTTCGCTATTCGATTACATAAAATATTCCATAAATAATAAATTTACTTTCAGCGGAACCCATCAAAGGACCACTCTTCGGATGCTTATACCTTTTACCACAAGTTTCTATCAAAAAGTTTTAATATAGAAATCGTTTGATGTATTTAGAAATGAAGGCAAGTAGGCATTCAAAGAGTATGATTACTTTTAAATGTTTTATATAGATAAATTACGAAATACACAATTGATAAAGCATATACATATTTGTACATTATAAGGTCTTCCTAAGAGTTGCACCGAAAAGTTTGCTATTGGAATGTGGTCAATTTTTGAATAATTAGTTTCTGATCGCGGCTCTGCCCGTATATTGGTCCGTTCAAATTAGAATCAAAGTCTCTTCATGACAATGTTTTTTTAAATCAGTGCAGCTATATATAAAACCATGTCTAATTTATACCATTACTAGTATGTTATGCATGACGAGAATAACATATAGTTTTAAACTTCCGGCAAACCTAATGGACTGCACAAAAAATAATACATCCCTATACGTATGAGGACCGAACCTACACCACTCAGTGCAGTAGGAAGCGGCAAGATACCGCAACCGCTTAAACCATTAACTCATCCGTGCAGTCATATGAAGTGATGGTTAAATAACATCGTGTTTCCCCCTTCCTCTCCCACTATGATCCCGGGTCCATTAAGCGGAGCGTGAAACAGCATCTAAATAGGCCGACATAGTTGGGGTCTCCCATTGCATTGTTCACATTCGCAATGAGTATAGTGGTCGCCACTCTTGGATTTTAATCAGGAAGAATAGTGGTTTGGTAGTTTTTTTTATAAAGAATAGTATTACGTTTGTTTTTGTTTTATGGAATCGGGGGCAAACGAACAGACGTATCGCCTGATGGTAAGCGATTTCCGCCGCCCATGGACACCTGTAACACCAGAGGCATCACAAGATCGTTGCCAGCCTTGGGGGATGGGGAGGGGGATGAGGGGAAGGGTTGGATTATGGGCCTCCGGTATCTTCACTCACTCGTTGATACATAGCGCAGGCGCTGTTTCACACCGGTTTTCTGTGAGGCCGTGGTATCACTCCGGTCGAGCCGGCCCATTCATGCCGAAGCGTGGCTCTCCCACGGTACAAATTTGTTGTTTTTCAGGGAAATAAAAGATTCAAATCCAATATGTAATCCCTTGCGATGTCGAAAACTTTTCTCTCATGTTATTAAATGATTCCATAAAAAAATAGCAATAACGACAGCGGACAAACATGAGATAAATATCTACCCCCACTTCGTTCAAACATCGTCCAAGGGTATTAAAGGAGCTTCAATATACCACAGAAATGTATGAAGACGGAACGGTGGCGAACTGAGATAAGGACGAAAAGAGCCGAGCTTAATTGTATTAGGTTCTAGCGATAACTCAGTTTGTAGATACGGGTAACAAACATCGTTTATATACGTATTCTGACCATGGGAATTCTTCGTAATATCTACTTTGTCTAACTTCATGACTTACGATATAGACAGAAAATCTTGAAATTAAATAAGAGTCATGCTTTTTTCACTTATGTTTTAGATATTTCAGATATAGGTAATAGCTTTAACGATCATCTTTCTGCTCTCTACTGCACAAATATTGTAGGTCAAACCATGGGACAAACACTTTGTTATCCACAAATTATTGGTGTTCTTTGTGTGCGTTCCATGTATGTTCCTGTCTTGATTTCAAGAAAGGAGAAGGTAATCAATTTCGATTAGGTGAACCGATTTTGATGATACTTTTTTATTTGAAAGCTGGTGCCATTTCAATTTGGTCCAAATCTTGAATGTTCTCGTTTTATTTTGTGAAAACTTTAATGTGATTTATATCTGATTATTTTTATGTATTTTTTGTTGTTATATGTAACATTGCAAACTGTTTTGACTGATGTCTTTGCTGCCAATCGCCCATCTGATGCTCACTATACATTAGAATGTTATTGATTTCATGATGAAATAAAAAAGCTATTTAAAACAACAAAGAATAGCCTAACCAGATAAAGAATTACCTTAAGGAACTAAAACTCGTACATCCTTGGTATTAAATCTAGAATATTTAAGTCGACGATTCACATGATGCGATGACGAATTATTCGATATAAGCAAAATATACTTTAACGCCAAAAGAAAAACTACAAAATATAATTTGCCGTATTATACCTGCTGCCTATTTTTTTAAGCTCTTTTCCTGCAACTAAATTTAATTAGTCATCTGGTACCAAACCATTTACCGCTCAACGCCCACGCAGTAAGTATACCTTTGATAGTTAATTAAGGCTGTCTTTCAGTCTCGCCTTATCATCTCAATTTGAATCCAAACGGCATCAAGCCTCTTTTGAGCTTATTATACTCGTATTACCTCTATTCTCGGCTGTCATGTGAATAGGTTGTATACCTTATTAAGCTTCCTTGTATGTAAAGGTGTTTTGAAAATTCTAACGTATGACTGAAAGTGTATTCGTTCCTTGAAAATATTTGCATCAGAAATATACTGATTCATCGCTAATAAACGTAAAAAATAATTACTTAATACAAAATCAAAACAAGTATTTACAATAAACTTATAAAAAATGTTAAAATGAAACTATGTGGTATTTTTTTATGGAATATGTGGCAAACGAGAAAACGTATCGCCTGATGGTAAGCGATACTTGTTTATATATATTGTAGACATACTATTGGGAATTTTTTTGAGGGTTGGGGAATGGGCCTCCGGTATCCTTACTCACTCAATGCAATACAGCGCAGCCGCTGTTTCACACCGGATTTCTGTGAGACCATGTTATTGCTCCGGTGAAGACCGCTCATTCATGCCGAAACGTGGCTCTCCCTCTGTACAATCCAATGTAAACTAGATATGACAAAATAAAACATACAGAAAATTGTAAAAAACGTATCACAATCATTAAAAAAAATTACAATGTAAAAAGACAACATGTGTTGATGAATCAATCAAAAATTATTAAATATATCATATTATACAAAAACTTGATGTATCGATGCTTCCCTCTATTAAGAGGGTTTTGTATTACGTTACATCGAAAGTCTTGCATCTCTACATCCTAAAAGAAATCTGTCATCTTCAGTTCAGCTACCCTCATTGTTATGCTTTCCGTCAAACAACCTCAGTTCCTTAATCAGATTTCGTCGGATATACATCTCAAATATAATAATATTATCCTAACGATAACGTAGTTGCTAATTTTCTTAGTTATTTATGTTATCCGACAATACCCGTGAGAATTGAGGGGTTAGTTACTTGTAAAACCATAATTATGCTTAAATTTCGAAGGGTATTAACATGTTAGGCGGTCGTATTAACGAAGACATATTGTTGAATGATTTAATGTGTCCTTTATTGATAACTAGGCTTTTCAGTCGCTTTATAGAAAGAAAGAAATTTATTTTGATAAGCGGAGGACAACACACTTTTTATATAGTAAAGTGGAGTACTTATTTTTAAAGAATGGTCTCCTATATTTTTTGTGTTGGTAATATCGAAAGATTGACTACGTGAGGTATAAAAGTATAATAACAACTACAATAACGAACGCATTATATGTGCAACCAACACAGTCCCAGATCGCCTATGAATCGCTTGGAGCGTAGTTCAGGATCGCAATTTCAACAAACTGGATCGGCCTAGTACCATCACAATCTTGGATCGCGGGATCGCCGATCTAATTTGGATCGTCTGGTGTGGACTCAGCTAATGACATACGGAGCCGAAATATTGCCACTTTTGTGTTCTCGCCATGGGAGAGCCACGAATGGGCCGGCTCTACCGGAGTGAAAACATGACCTCACAGAAAATCGGTGTGAAACAGTGCTTGCGCTATGTTTCATCGAGTGAGTGAGGATACCGGAGGCCCATACCAAATGATGAACCGATGGTCGATGTAGCCGAAATATGTGATAGTGGAGATCACGATTAGGCAAACGTAGCGTAGAGAGCCCTGGAACATGATGGACTGCTTAACAGTTGCTAGCAGCAAATGAATGCGAATCTTTTAATGTTGAATCGATGACATGAAATTTTTTACATACTTATTACCTTATTGGAACAGCAATAGCAGTTATTCCTAAAACTACAAGTATTAAAGTGTACCGTATCAAACTCGAAATTACAGAGAAACTTGTATTCGTAGAATCTATACTGTTTAGTAGGTGGTCGTCACACAATTCCTCTAACATTTAAATTAGATCGTTTCTATCCAACTATGTTAAATAACACCACATCCGTATACACTTTGATCCCCATCCCTTCTATACTTGCCCTCTAGCTTGAGTGATTTGTCCCTGATTGAGTGAGGTGGTGACGTCATGCCGCCCTTTGTAATTAACAGCCATCCAGACCTGTCATCGTCATTAAAAAAATTTAGTTGCACAGTGTTTGAGTGAGTCATGGCGTTTTTTATAAAGGCCATGTACCTACTTTCTAAAAAACGCTGTTAGTAGTACCAAGTACTTTCTCTGAGAGAGCACTCAGGTGGTGTTAATGGAGCACTTCCGAATTGCGAATAACTCAGAACTTATAAATTATATATGTTCCTTCAATAAAAATATGTCAATGGAAGAGATATTTTTGTTTATTTCTATTTCTATCGTACAAAAAAAACTATCCATTAGTTTCTTTTATTAATTGTCACTACTGGCCATTCAAAGGCTACAAAATATTAATGTTTGGTTTTAACATTTTCAATTTAATTTTTTTTTTATGTAACGCTTCAATAATTTGTACAGGTAAGTTTGTAGCATTTTTAGAATTTAAATACTTAAGGTTGAGTTGAAATATTGATCTAAGGAAAAGAAACTATTTGTATCAAAAGTGCTTTCGCTCTTAGATATTTGAGTATGGAGTGTTGCTTCATAGTATTGAATGTGCTGAGAGAAGGACCAAAGAGACTGGCACTAGGTAACGAAGCTGTTGGACACTCCATATCAGTATGAGGTTTTACACAGTTAATTTTGAGTACTAATTATCTTAAAATTATTCACACACGCCGGTCTGATCCCAAACTAGGCTAAACCTGTGCTATGGTAACCAGACTACTGACAAACACAATAATATATTTCTTAATACATACATATTATAGAAAAATTACACCCAGACACAGAACAAATAATCGTGTTCATCACACAAAGATATGTTCAGGTTGGGAATGTACACTGATACTTACTACTAATATTATACCAGAATGAAGAAATTATATATATACAAATTTATGTTGTATGTCTATGGTTGCTTGTAGTGGATACTTTTAGTGTAGACTTTTAGTATTCATCATCATAATCATTACCAGCGTGCACCCACTGCTGGACATAGGCATTTATAGATAGATCAGATATTCTAGTACTATTTCATAAAAGGGGTACTCACCGAGTTTTTTTAACTTGTATATTACTAGAGAGTTTCTCTAACGTTATTTCGCCTGTAATCCTATCAATGATTAGTACACACTCTTTTGTATAAGGCCATTATACGTCTGTTTTATGTTCTCACCTTTATTTGACGTTAATTTTATGAGGATAATCCATATTGTGTAGGACAAAAGTCATGTTTAATGATTCGATGGGAAAAATCAATAAAGTCGGATCTGCAAAAATACTACTTTTCAGTAGAGCAGTTCAAAAACTGTTTTAACGATAAAAACAATCAAAGAACTTTGTAGGTGTATTTGTATGTGTAACTTGTAACTTTGTATGTAACTGTGTATGTTCAAATGTGTATGTGTAACTTTGTATGTGTAACTGTGTATGTTCAAATTTTTACTGCTTGTGTTTTTTATATCAGTGAAAATTTTAACATCCGCAGTTCAAGAAAGTAAATTTTACAGATCGACACTATTAATAGGGACTATCGGTATATATTATTCTGATAACTACCCATATAAAAAGGAGCTGTGAATTTTATGAATATAATAAGGTTGAAAAATATTACAAGGCCAATATATAACTTGGTGTATTATTATTTTTATTTCGTGAATAAACGTGACTTAGTATTCAGTTCAGATGACAGAAATTAATTATGTTTACCTTTGAATTTAAGTTAAGGTCGAGAGTCTAGACGATTTGAAGCACATTGGCTTGCAGAGTAAAAAACCGCAAGAATTATGCCATAACAATTCAAACCTGGAGGCCTAGCCAAGATACAAGTGTTTCGAAATTGAATATCGTCAATAGCTAACGCCTCTATTCTCTTATATTATTAGTATGTTTTGACCACGTGACAACGCTCTTGTAACGCCTCTAGTGGTGTGTCCATGGTCGGCGGTAATCGGTTACCATCAGGCATTGCGTCGCTAGTTTGCCTCCTTATTCAATAAGAAAATCGTGACCTAGATTAAGATGATAGCCCATTTATTTGATTAGCTTTCTAATAACGTTTACATGTAGGATGTTAATTTGGCTGGGGAGTCTGAGGAAAAATTTTTCTTTCTCTTTTACTATCTTAATTTTGAACTCAATCAATAAAAACTACATAGAATGGATTCTTCCATAACCGTTTTCGATGAAGGCCTCGGCGAAGGTTGATAGTAAAAATATCGATTTTTAATTTTGTGACGAGATTTTGCGTTCCTGAAGACTCGTCAAAAATATTAGTATCATCTCATAGTTCATCTTCAAACTTCAACTATATTTTTATGTTGTAAATGAACTGATGTAGTTTATGTCACTGCCCAAAAATGATGTGTATTTGATGATCGACGCAAGAACTTCTGTTGCGCAATTCAGGAGTGTTAGTTTCTTCGTTTCCTTGTTTATCCTTAGTTCGAGGTATCTTCGGTAAATAGCGCTGTAGTGTGTTTCTGTTTTTGCGTTGTATGCGGAAGTCGCTCACATGTATATTTTAAAAGTTTAAAATTACGTATTTTATTATATTTGATGCCAAAAAGAAACTAATTATGATGAATTTAAAAGCATATATTATATTAACTTCTGCCCGTGGGGTGTATTTTTTTGCATAGCCTCTGACATTTATAAATAATTGACTTTTAATAGGCAAAATAATTCCCAATATCGGTTAAGTACCTCTAGAGATCATCCCCTACAACCTCACTAACTTTATCTTTTTATAATATTAGTTTATATTATCAACATATACTACTTAGTACATAGAAGCAAGCGGTAACTGGTAAAGGAGGTATTTTTTTGGTTCCAAAGATATAAAGTTTAAGTAGCATTACATGGTTTAATGGAGTGGACAAAAGTGGAGATATATTATGCCATTGAATTTTAACTTCGAGCGCAGAAATGATTTAATCTTTCATAAGTTAGAGTTAATTATATTGGACTGGAAAGCGAGACTAAAGACGAATTAACTTGAAAGAAAAATATTTTGAGTAAACGTTAAAAGTTTATTTAAATCTAAATTTAAGGACTCAACCATTTGTTGTTTTAAGAAATCTATTCTATTCCTCCAACAATAAGGATGTTTTGAAGACTACTAATCTCTTTTAGTACACCAATACCTATCCACACACAGGAAAACATTTAGCTTAGATCAAATATAAAAGGAATACCATCAATATATGATGCACGTGATTATAAATGTATTCATGCCTCGTCGGCGTTGATTGAATTCTTGGGTCGGGCCAAAAGTGTTGTTGGGTGTTTCTTACAAGAAATTCTTAGTAGCAGCTCGGAGTATCTCAGTTTGTCTGTGTTTCACACCCATACTTCGGAGAGCACATTAAGCCTTTGATTCCGGTTTTCAAAAATATTAAAGTAAGTGAACTAAAATATTCTTACAACTAGTTGTACCGAATTCAGTTCACCCCCAGGGTTGCGAAAGTCCGATGCCAGTCTCTCCTTGGAAAATCTATTATTTAAGTTAAACTGGTTGTCCTAGTAGCCGACGCCAAATAATTTTGGGAATAATAAAGGCTAAGAAGTAAGATGCTGTTCCTGTACATGTACATTAATGCAGACAGATATAACAGCAATTTCTGGTAAAATAATGTTCAGTTGTTTTAAACACGTGAGTTATATTCCGAAAGTCCTTTCGCGTGATATAAATTCGTTCAAATTTCGTTTACAATATAATAAATTCAGATTACAGTAAACGATCGATATCTTAACAAGCTAATGCATTATTATGCTTTTACGAAATAATATTCACCCAGTTCACCAGTCACCCTTTTAGTTCTCTTCCATTTCTCATAAAACCTAATAATATAACAGTATTTCATATGCCTATTTATACTCTTTAACGTTATATTTTTTGCAAAGTTTATACACCTTTGAGTGAGTCCCAAAATCCCATATGTTCATAAATATTGATAAATCTGAGATATGTTCGGACATATTGATATCGCTACCAGGGAGGTGGAATGTGTATTATTAATATTACCTACATTTCTCGGATGGTCCAACGAATATTCGGGATTACTGATGAATTAATAATCTGGCTTATATCGTATTCGAATCTGATATAAAATAATTAATTAAAACATTCTTAAGAGATTCTTCATATTAATATGGACTAGTGATCCCCCGGTGATCGAAATTCAACCATAATTCAGTTATTGTTTTATTCTCTTGATTTATTTAAATTTTCTGAATTTCTGAACTTTAACTCTGCCAAATTTAATAATCCTTCGTTCGTATACTTTTCGTAATAAGGTACAAAGTTTTTACTTCGGGAATTAAAATATAGATTGTCCTCGGAGTTTATATGCGCCTTAAACCTACTATTTCGAGAACCAGTTTTTCAGTTTTTGTAAGCAATACCAGTTAATAATGACCAACACTTTAACCGACTACGGGAAAGCTATAAGGAAAAGTAAAAGTTATGGCAGTCCATGTATTTTTGTATGTACCACCGAAGCGCGTAAACAACTGAACTGATTTTAATAATTGAGGTGGCAGTAGACTTAATAGTGGTGCTGGTGATACAGCCTATATAAATTTTATCAAACATTATTAATTATGATAATAATAATGAATATTTTGGACATTTAACACACAACACATCTAGTCCCTACCTAAGCAAAGCTTGTGTTATATACTAGAAAACTGATATAAACACATGTATACTTTTTTTTTTGTAAATACATACTTTTTATACACAGAAAACACCCAAACTTCGTAACAAATATGTGCAGATCATACAAACATTTGGTCCGACCCAGGAATCGAACCCGAGACTTCAAGCACAGCAGTCGCATACGCTACCATTGCGCCACCGAGGCAGTCGTTTCGCCTTCTCGCGCGGGATGTCAGACATCAAGAATTTACTTTAATATGTGCGCTTATGGAAAGGTGAATAAATATAATTAAAAATTGCATTACTCCTACAATCGTATATGTATCTATACATGTTTTATATCTCTTAGTTCGAAAGCTATTTCCACCCATAACATTCAAAATTGAAAGGTTACCTTTGTAATCGTACTAATAAAATATTTATATATTCTACTAACTTTTACCCGTGGTTCCGCTCGCTTGTAAGTCGTTTATCATGGTAGATAGTTATTCCTTAAGCATCAAAGTATTTCCATACCAAATTTCATTGAAATCTGCGCAGCGGTTTAGCCGTGAAAGCACAACGGACAAATATACTTTCGAATTTATAATAAGCAAAAATTAATAAAATATTTATATATTCTAATTTTATAACATCTAAAAATATTAACTAAGCAATAATTGATTACTCGGTTGGCCTAGTGGTATCAGTGGTCGCCACACCGCTTCCTACTGCGCTAAGTCTTGTGGGCTCAAATCCTACATGGGACTACACTTTGTGTGATCCATAAATTGTTGTTCTAAATCTGGGTGTACTTTGTGTCCGTTTCATGTATGTTTGTAAAGATCCCCGTGACACAGGAATGTATATTCCTAATGTGGGAGTTGTCTTTTTTATACGAAGAATACGAATAAATATACCCTTAACTATTTTGAAAGGGTTGGAATAAGTTTATTATTAGTTTGTGGGGGCCAACCCACCGGTCTAAATAACGAATGAGCGGCTATATACGGCCTACTCAGTAATAAATTTATCGAATAGTTGATCATTCTATTTTAATCTATACCGAGAATATATTACGCCTGTATTTAACAGTTTTCAATTGATATTTCTCAAAAGTCAGATTTGGGAAAAAGGATGGTAGTCTTTTCATCGCTTATTTACATGACCATAAGTTTCATTTAGCTAGTTTTGTGTTTGTATACTTTTTAAAATATTTAATTAATAAATATCACTTCAACTTAAGTTATTTACTTTATGACACAGAAAGAGTAATTTTGTTGAGTTATAAGTCCGCAGGAAAATATAACTACACATTTAATAATAACAAACAGAAACAATATTTATATACTAGCGTCAAAAATTCGTCCACATCATCGCCTACTAACTTCCTAAAAGACTAGCACTTTTGCCACGTTGAATGGCAATGCTAAATATCTGTGCTGAAACTACATATTTATGTTTTACATGTATAATTAATAATTTTTCTTTTATATTATATTTTTCTTATAATATATTTAATATATATAATAGAATGTATAAATTATTTAATAATATATTTAATATATATATTATTTAATATATATAATAAAATATATTTTTCTTATATATTTATATTTAATTTTTCGTATATATTATAATAATAGATTTTTCTTATTATAAGCAATGTATGTTGTTGTTTGTGGAGCGATGATTTGCGCAAGGCGGCTGGCAGAAGCTGGATGCGAGAAGCCATAGATTGAACTAAGTGGCGTGAAATTGGAGAGGCCTATGTCCAGCTGTGGACTGCAATATGCTGATGATGATGATGATGATGATGAACCAATGTAATATGTTTAAAAAAATCAAGTCGTAGCTACCTGAAAGACTACACAAAAACGACTTAAATCGACGCAAAATCTGATGAAATGAATTTGCGTAATGGAGTTCAGGAAACTTCCCGTTGACCAAGGCAAAAAGTTTTATAACAAATTACAAACATTAGAATGAAGCGGCAATAAAAAATAGACCTCATTTTGTTTCTTTTTGTTATTTCCTAATTTATAATTACTATCGTTTTAGACTTCTGCGCGAATTATGAGCAGTTTTAATTTATATACTTCATTCCATATCATTTACTATGAATTGTAAACAAAAGTTTTATACACAAGGAAATGTTTGGTAAATGTGAGTTTTCTTCAATCGAACCTTATCTTCACAAGAAAATTCGTAAGGGGATAGCAGAGATTGTTGATGACAAAGGTAAAACGATTCAAATGTAAATAATATAATATGGATTTCAAAATCACGCTTACAAGTTTTGGTAACAAACAAATATACAGGTATTAATAAATACAAAAAAGGAACTTGGTTATGGGAGAAGGGGTTTTATAATTATATTTTTATCTTCCAAAATCCAGCAACCCGGAATAAATTTGTTTTCCCTCCAAATTAAGTTTCAAAAGCGCGCGTAATCCCATGAGACAGCTGTCAAAGTGACTGCGAAAAGTGGCCATAGATAACTAGGTAGGCATCGACGACTAGCGAAGTGCCTAATTAAGAAACTGTCACACCTTCTTTTGATGTTAGATTGTCGACTTTTGTCTTATGAAACTTGTATAACAGGGTTGAGTAAAATGTTATAGAAACTCTTTTAAGAGGAAAATAAAGTAAAGATAGTTAAACAGGGTACATCTAGTAAAGAATTCCACTATTTTTACGAAAGGCCTAGAAATCACAAAGATCAGCATCAATGTTTAGCAGTTTCTTCAGTTACAACCATTATTTTCTTTTTCATTTAATACAGACATAAATAGATATGGATATTGTGATATAGCTACAAATTCATTAGCATAATTTAATTTGTTAAGCCAGTATGAATATGTCATCAACCCATAATGTCCCACTGTTGAGCTCGGTCTCCTCTCAGGAGAAGGTTAAGACCATACGGCCCCACGCTGGCCAAGTGCGGATTAGGGACTGGCAAGACTACGTTGTGGCTACGTAAATCTGGGATGTTTTTAAACCGCCCAAAGACCTCTAACTAAGCTTTACGAATGTTATCCGATGATAACAACTGGATCCGACTGCTTATCGTGACCTACGAATCGCGGAGACGTTCGTGGCAACATGCTATCAGCGGTCACCCATCGAGGTACAGACCGTGCCGTCTTTGCTTACCCACGGTGGTTTTTACTTATCACCGAGTGCAACTAGGCTATGAGAGCCTACATATGAGTATGTATCCTTGAATTGGTTAAATGTTCAGAATTTCAATGCGTAATTGTCTATGTACACTCGATGAAAAATGAGGGATGACCATTTTTTAAAAAAATCTGGAAATCGGACAATTTGAATTTGGTTTTTGACATTTTAGAATTTCATATAAATTGCTTTAGTGAATCGATTAGACAATGGCCATCAAAATAAATTACTGGAGTTTGTCAACAGAGGTTACATTTAATTATAATCGTATAATAATTTATCGGAATTCTGTGGATATTACATTATCAAATTGAGTCGATCTACATAACTTATGAAATTGTTCGTAACTTAGATAAATTGAAAGGTAATATTCAAAGCGACAGCGATATTCGAAATTTAAATTTCAATATTCTAGAAATTCGATTGTGATTCAAATGCACTAATTGTAAAAGTTAGAATGTAATATATTTTAGAGTTACGTTTATTGTCAGATGAATTTGAAATACAATTTAGAAAACTTCAAAAAAGATTACAAGTATCAAGACGTGAACTACGGAACAATATGGTTTCCTTGTTATCGATATGTGTAATCAACTAATTCAACTGATTTCCTTTACCTGTCTCCATTTCTACAGTAAAAAGTGAAAGTTATTGCCCAACTCCAAAAGGAACTACTATAAATAAACTTATGTACGCACAAGTAACACTTCCGAAGTCATTACTTAATAGGTTAAGGTTATTTGCTTCCAAAACTAATATCACGCAACATAATAGCTTGACAAATTCGTTACGTAGTTGCTAGCTGATTCAGCTAAATCGCATGATAAATACGGGAAGTTCATTTGCGGGCTGACGCGGTAAGATGTGTGACGTAGCAGCTTTGTAGGATATTGAACTCAGACTATTGGCGTTTGAATTTAGAATACCAAATCATAGTGATTACTTTTAATTGTTACTTTTTCGGTACTTATTTTGCCGCGTTTTCGTTCGCGTGGAATAGTGAATGGGTAAAAATCTTTTGTACACAGTTTCAACCCATGACAACTTTTTTGTCACATTGAAACATAGCCTATGTCCTTTCTCTGGCTCTACACCATCTGTGTGCGCTGAGGCGCTCATAGCAAAGCTGCACTCGGCGTTTAGAAACAGTCACCGAGGGTAAGCAACGACGGCGCGGTCAGTACCTGGATGGGTGACAGCTGGTGGCATGTTACCATGAGCGTCTCCGTGATTCGGACGTAGCTTGAACGTTGTCTTGCCAGTCCCCAACCCGCACTTGGCCAGCGTGGGGACGTATGGCCTTAACCCTCTCCTGAGAGGAGACCCGAGCCCAGCAGTGGGACATTATGGATTGTTGATGATGACACCATCTGTGTACCAAATTTCAATTAAATCGGTACAGTAGTTTTCTACGTGAAAACACGACAGACACACAGACAGAGTTACTTTCGTGTTTATAATCAATATTAAGTAAGAAAGTAAGGTTTTGATTATTATTTTGATCTTGACTATTAGGCGCAGTGCACACACAGACCTGGCGAACACCGTAGATATACCAAAAATTGAACTCACGTCAGACATTTGCCACTCTGACTGGTGGCTTACTGAGTAGGAAATCATGAGGGTTCAGTGTGATAAAAATGTTTATAAGATGATAGGTTTTGAGAGCCCATAAATGAATAGGTTGTTACTAAGTTCCTACTCGAACAAGATACCCACTAGCAATCTGTCTTAGCGTAAAGAATGACGCTTAATGGTAGTTATCCTTTAATTGTCCTCTGGTGACATGGACCTGATATAAACATTTGAATGCCTCGGTGGCGCAGTGGTAGCGTACGCGACTGCTATGCGGTCTCGGGTTATATTCCCGGGAATGTTTGTATGAACTGCATAATTTGTTTCGGAGTTTAGGTGTTTTGTATGTATGTATTTACAAAGAAAAGTATATAATATTCTATTACTAAATCGAGCTATCATAATACAAGCTTTGCTTAGTTTGAATCTAGATGGCGTTTTGTGTGAAATGTTTGACATTTATTTAATTTATTAATATAAAATATCTGTTCTTAGAAAGTGGAATTAATATACCATTCTATTTCGGATTGATTTATATTTATTATTGGTATGTTTTAGAATATTAGTGGTGTAACAATGTACGTTTAGTATATACAGCTGTATAAACTAAATATATGTTCCTACACCAGTAATTTTCGCCATATTAATATGTTAAGAAACTTCATAATATGAGGTATGTCGCTTAAGATGTGTTTCTCAACTTTGTTGTATAAAATGTAATTAAAATACTTGCCGACTTGTTAAGAGGTGTATAGATTAAGTTTTTAGTTGTTCTCCATTACTTAATAATTTCAAAATTCATACCGTGGGATAGCCACGCTTCGGCATGAATGGGCCGGCTCGACCGGTGTGATACCACGGCCTCACAGAAAACCGGTGTGAAACAGCGCTTACGCTGTGTTTCATCGAGTGAGTGAGGATACCGGAGGCTCATACCCCAATCCAACGCCCCCTATCCCCCTCACCATCCCCTTTCCCCCCAGGCCGCCGTAGTGTGGGTCACCATGCTGCATTGTTCTTTTTCGCATTGAGGATGGTGACCACCACTCTTGGATTCTGCTCATGCTAGCTTAATTATAAAAAAAAATAAAAGACGGCGCTGAGCAACGACGTAGCAAAGGAACTAAGTTATCAACCAATTTCAAAAGTAGATAAAACTTTAGCGGTGAAACTTGTAACTCGTTACATTGTCTGACAGATGGTCTAAAGATATTTTTTTCTTTTTTTATTGTTTGCGACATGTCGTGCTTAGTTTGGATCCAAAAAATCATTACGAACGTTATATTATTCCTCTTCTCGAGGTCTCGGGTTCGATTCCTGAGTCGGACCAAATGCTTGTATGATCTGCAAATATTTGTTTCGGAGTTTGGGTGTTTTCTATGTATAATATGTATGTATTAACAAAAA
Organism: Hyphantria cunea; assembly: GCA_003709505.1. Classification (NCBI taxonomy): domain Eukaryota; kingdom Metazoa; phylum Arthropoda; class Insecta; order Lepidoptera; family Erebidae; genus Hyphantria; species Hyphantria cunea. Next base: position 1,601,695 of record PKRV01000076.1, read on the forward strand.
AAAGTATATAATTATCAATATCAGTTATTTAGTACCCATAGTACAAGCTCTGTTTAGTTTGGGACTAGATGGCGTTGTATGTTAAAATGACTGAACATATTTATTTATTATTTATTTATTTATTATTTATTTAGGCGGTGGGAATGTCTAACATTGCAAAGGGGAGGGCTCTAGGGGAGGAAAGGTGGCAATACACTAGTTAGTTTTGAGTTGTAATGTATATATCGGGTCGAAAGTGTATATAAGCGGAGGTACTCATTTACCATTAAATCAACTGCAAGCTTGCTCATCCCCTATTTCTCTATATAATAAAAGTAGTAAAAATATGTCACGATATCTTAGTATACGTGTCAGCACCGCGGCCAGAGTGTCGGCGAAGAGACTGATTCAGTAACAATATAAATTTAACCTAAAGTTTTTCAGAATACAACTGTGTTTTGATGCAACGAATTACAATGATCAACCGAGCGACTGTTGGTTTTATATTATCGGCACTCTGTCGGCGCTGAGCCCTAAGCTTACATATATTTTAGTAATAAATAATTCTAGATTGGAACCATATAGCTTTTTGCATATTTCTGCAAGAAAATGGCCAAGAAGTTTGTAATTCAGGCAACATTTATTTAAAGCAGTTTTATAAAGAATCGAACACTTCTTCGGTCTTTTTTTTCTAGCGTTCGATGATTTTGTTACAGATTTTGCATAAATTTATTTTTCCCTTGAATGTTTTTCAATCCTCCTTTCTTTTTTAAACATTTGTATAAACGAGGTAAGGTAAGTACAAAAATTGAATTTCTAAATTAGCAGTTTAAATTTGCGCGCGAAAACAGAACATTTTTAAAGATGTAATTCGAGTTTACTCATTAATTCTCGTTGTCTTCATCAACTCATTAAACCTTTTTTTTTACTTGCCGCTGTGATCAGTGATGTCAAATCCGATATTTAACTTGAAAAAGTGCACCGATTGATGTCTCATTCACATTCTTTCTATTAATCAGTACAATGACATTGTAATGGTGGCTTTGAAATCTTTATTAGCTATTAACCTTTGCGTGTTAGCTGCCCAACGTAGCCGAGGTTAATATAAGAAGGAGTACAACCGAACAGACAAGCGAATCTGCCCTGTACGCATTATTTATGAAGCATCTTTAGACCGGGAAATACTTATAACAAATAGTGGTGGTATTTTGCCTAACGTATGTTTATAAAAAATCTTCTTCTTTGACGCTATCTATAGTATTTATTACATGTATTTTGTCCCACTTTTCTAGATCAGCCAAATAGTTTCCTAATTCTGACAATATATATATATATACATTTGTGTACAAAAAATCAATCTTATCTACCTATGTATTAATATTGCTATATGTCTTAAATTATCTATACTATTACTTATAGGGATTATATTGTTTACATCTACTAAAACGTCAAAAAATACAATGGAATCAAGAACCTCCTTCTTTCCTGAAAGTTACGATTGTGATAGAAGTCGTTTCTTCATCCCGTCGTCTATATTCGTTTGTAATAAACACATAATCCTATAATAAAAATAAAGAGAATTTCCCATCTCCATTCCATTACTGTTCTCATAACTTACTCCTAAAAGTAGGAACGAAGAAAAACAATAAACCATAGTCATTATTCAACACACGTAAACATGAGATGAAACAAGATTGTCTGGAGTCTGGAACGTGACTGGGGAAGTCGACTGAGAGCTTTCGACTCAATAAAATATACCATATTTTTGTATTTGACATCTACGTGATTTAATAATAAAAAAGCAACATTTATATACGAACGTCTCGATTGCGACAAGTTATTTTAAACTTTAAATTGTCTTAAAAAATAAGTCGTATATTTGTTTTTAAACTTACATAGATTAAATACAGGTTTTTTGATCATTTTTATTCGAATTTTCAAAGATCGCTATCTATTTCTAACAAGGAGTTGTGATAATGTGTTTCCATTTTTATAGCAACTCATTGCGATTTATTTTATTTTAGAACTTCATGCACACATGTACAACGGCGGGCTTAATGCCCAAGGCATTGTCTGCCAGCCAACATTTGGGGAGTGTAGAAATTTTGTGAGGTAGATGCATTATAGTGGGAAAAAAAATATTTAGACGTGAAGTTACACATATACATAAAAATATATAGACACAGTAATATATAAACTTTATTTACCTAGAATTAGCCTAACATGAAACAATTTCTCATAGCAAGTTCTAACAAACAACAGACTGCGAGCTAAATCAAAGCATAAGAAAAGAAACTTTAACAATTCATTGTAGCTTTTATACACAAGAGAAAAAAACATGTTGTTTTCTGCCATTGTACGTTGGCCGCCCTAAGGCTGCGGCCGACATTCATTGTGCACACCCAGAGAAATAAGTTTACCCTGAATCTAAGAACTTTTTTAAAAAAAGTTAAGGACGGAATTGCTCCGTCAAAAAGTTTTCAATTAATACAGGTTGTCCCCTATCACTAGAATTTGCTAAATAATTAGTTAGTGTAACTCTCAACTTTATCATTACCCCTCATGATTACTTAAATTATGGGCCTCCGGTAGCCTCACTCACTCAGTGAAACACAGTGCAAGCGCTGTTTTACACCGGTTTTCTGTTAGGCCGTGGTATAACTCCGGTCGAGCCGGCCCATTCGTTGTGAAGAGTGCCCGTCATTTATATCGCCGTATGTAAGATATGTGATTTTAATGTCAACTGATGGACATTTATTTATTTTTGAGGACCTGCAACAAAAGAACTTCAAGAATCACTTTAAGAATCGAATTTCTTTTGGGTAGGGCCAATTAATCCTTTAATTATAGGAAGCCACAACATGCACTAAAATATTTGATCATCTTTCTAGCTTTTATTGTTCCCATGATAATATGGTCGGCTACCAAATCAGCCGGTTTAACTGAATATCAGTTTTCTACGGTTCGACCGGCATTGGACCTCCGTAACCCTGAAGGCAAACAAAATTTGAATGTTGAACTCTTCACTAAAATATTGGGTACTGACATTTAACTCATAACTAAAATTTATATAGTCTCATGTTTTATTTCATTTCTAGTATATTTCACAGACTAAACATTCGTGTAGGAAACCTTTTAGCCTACGCACGAAATGGCCTTTGCGTGTTAATAGCTACGTTAAAATAATCACCCATTCTATTTGTAATCACTTGAAACTTAATTTTGAACTTTGTTAGTAAAAAATAACCGCTAATTTAACAAACGTGAACCTTTTCGTGTTACCCCGTCGTTTACTGCATCTTTGTATTTAAAGAGCACTTTTTTTATCAATATATGCTCGTGGTTAAGTTGGATCGTGAAGAAGTACCTCTAATCGGTTACCATGCTGCCTTATCCACATCCGCAATGATGATAGTGTCCACCACTTTAGTATTCTGCTCAATTCAATTCAGTTCCATCAGGGAGAATAATTTTGGCACCTATTTGTACGTATGTGTATTTGTAAAGTACGGTTTATTATGTTTAAAAAACAAAGCCGTTACGTTAAAATAATAGATGCTCTTATTTTCGTAATCAAATTGAACGCAAATGGACTTAAAGTTAATATGTAATTACAAACTTTTCAATCAGACCTCATTAATAACTTTACCAAATTAATATTATAATGTGAGCTTAGAAATTCCTCTTGGCAACAATTCAATTTGAAAGCTATGTATTTTGATTACAGAGTTTGTTGCGAGCTTGTTTGATAAGTTCGGAAAACTTCTTTCATTTTATAGATATGTTCTTCATGTATGTGGAATATATAAGAAAATAATCTACAAAGTAATTATGTACATTGTTTTAGGTCAATATTTAATGTGTTACATACTTATAAGTAGCTTTTAATATGTCGGTTATCGCATTAAAAAGTAGATCATCTGTTATTCTTATGTATAAGCTATATTACTATGAAGTATCATCTAAATTGTTTCAATTGTATTTGCGTAATCGAAAATCGAACATGAATAAGATATATTCTCATTCGCTCGCTAAAAAAAATACACTGATACTTTGACATGATTTGAGAACGTAATAATATTTGTTAGTTATGCCAATCAAAGCAGGCAAACAGCTGTGTCTTTCCGGTTTGTGACCTGAAGAAAAAAGATTTTTAAAGTTATTTTCTTTCATAATGTTAACCGTTGGATGCGGGTGGAAGCACAGGATCGCTTGTTGTGGAGAGATTTGGGTAAATCCTAAAGATGTCTACTGCTGGATATAGCAGTAGACGTCTATCAAAAAAATGCTTTTAATTGAAATGGAACATAACCTCACAGGCTCTTTAGTGCTACAAAAATCATTGTTACTAAGTCACCTTATTGTCTCTTTAACTGTTCCTTTTCTTCTTTGTTTTCTGTAAAACAAAAACTCAAATCGATATAGCACTTTGATTGTCATTTATTTATTGTGCAGCAATAAATAAATGACAACAAAAGTGCGTAGCATAAAAATATAATCTCCTTTTTATTTAAAAAGCAATATAAATTCCAGTTTCTTATCCAATAAAAGTCGCAAAAACTTATCCTTTTCAAATCGAAATACTTAGAACTTGATACATTTTAATGAAATACCTATCGGATACCGTTGACGACAATCTAACGTTTTTTACGAATTAGAACTCTAAATCGTTTAGACAGGATCTTGTTTCTTTTGTTCGCAAAGTTTTAAGATATTTCTTAACTGCGCGTCTTTATTCTCGAGTGTCATGTATCTTTCTTTTTTGTAACGGTGATTGATGGGTGCTCGTAATGTTTTAATGAGATTTTTCTCGTGACGAGAGAGACAGCTCGGATGTTTTCTTTATTGAATTGCCGATTCGGCTCTCATTTGCCATTCATGCCATATATTTTGTACGTTTGATCAAAATATTCACATACTGTGTTTATTGTCCGTGTGTTTATGATCGACTAGCTTTAAGATTGATTTATATCAGGAAAATTGTGTTTTTGGAAAGATACAATGAAATTCTGATGCGGGAGTAGGTGTTTGGGCCTTTGGTAACATTACTTACTCGTCATGTAAAGAAACGAAGAAATGTTCGACATAGGTTCTTTGTGAACGACATCTAATACGACTTGTGATTAAAAAGTTCGTTTATTCGTCCATTTTTAAGATTTTTAATATTCAAGTGGATTTTAAAAGTCACAATTCTTTGTTAAAGGACCTAACTACGCGACTTCCAACTGCCGTCTAAATAAAAACATTTATTGTGTAAGTATTCGTTTCGACGTTTAGTTTAAAAAAAATAGGTACATTAAATATGTTTGTAAAGAATTATACATCTTGCAGAACAGTTTCATAAATGCATGAATTTGCTAGTATTTTTATTGAGATTGTCTGACGGCTGTACAAAGTTACTTCCACTTTTAAAGTATGGAACGTCATACGTTACTTTTTAGATTGGATGGACTATATCAGGTTACGGTTCCTTCTATTTCGCCAGTTTACCCGTAAATCCTTACGGGTAGACTGGCAGACCCGATTATGACCACGAGCGAACTTTTAAATAATTTAATCGTCACTAAGTCCCACTGTACAATAAGCACTATATCATTACTAGAAACCCGTAATTACTTGAACGTATATACTTATTGTATATATTTTCTTACAAACCGTTGCAAATTGTGTCACTGTGTTACCGATAACGCCCGTGATTAACGCAAAAGGCGACATAAATCAGATAATACAGCCGTATTTATGGCGTCTTTTAATTCCGCTTGGAAAAAATATGCGGTAAAAACGATACTCTAGCATTCTTACACACGGTGTGTGTATTTGTGTGTATGCATTGTTATTTTTTATATGTATAGGCCTGCCAAAGTGACTCTACACTGCCTGATGGAAAACATAAGCAGAATCCAGTAGTGGTGGTCACCATACTCATTGCGATTACAGATAATACAATAATGCAGCATGGTGCAACACCCACCCCATGCAGGCCTAGTGCTGCTGCATCATTGGACCTCTGATCTCGCACTCACCAAAGAAACAAGACAGCGCGAATGCTGCCATTTTCGGTTGATATTCTGTGCGAGGGTAGTAACCGCCTCGGACAATAATATTCGAAATAGCTAGTATTATACCCTCGCTTTACAAGGGTAGTAGAAAGGGTCCTGTTTTTTTTATAATATGGTAACTCTCTGCACCGGTAATATCAACACTAATATTCTATTGCAAGGGACTCGGGTATATTCCAGGCAATAATAAAAAGTACCCGAGGAAAGAACATTCTGAATGAAAAACAACACGCTACGCTATAATTATGACTGGAAATTTTATTCCGTTTCGCATACATATATAACGTAAATAAATTGTCCTAAAATAATATTCAATAACATCGTCTACAATAGACACAAAGACAAACGTATTCTTCTTTCAGGAGCGTATCAGTTATTATATTTATCTGTATGTTATATTATATCCCTAAAAGTAACCGTATAATATTGCTCATACCGTAGTTCGTAAACTCCAAACTCAACTAAAAATCACTAAAATTAAGTTTTGTCCTGTCAAAAGATATTCTTGATGACAAGGGTTGTTTAAAGTTAGATATGTAACACTAAGATTAGACGTTACCTAAATACATACATAGAAAATTTGCATTTTAGAACTCGATTCACTAAAAAGTAATTGAAGATAATTTTAGAGATAATATAGTTTGGTGTTTTTGCATGCCGTTCAGGTAGATCAAAGAAGACACGTATAAATGAATGTAAACTTAAAATGTAATGTCATGGTACGTCTTTCATCGGCAAATGAATAAATAATACTAAATCACAATATAAATAAATTATTATAATTTATTATTATTGTGATTTACCAGCAAATAGTACAGATGTTCAATATTTTCTTAACAACAACTCATCCATTTACCCTAAAGGTAAATGGATGAGTACGTGGAAAACGTATATCGTGCATAAGCATACGTCTTTCAATATGAAGGTGAGATTTCGTTTGTTCTTTTGTTTGAACAGTGTTGTGCGTCGATTCTCTTTCTATTATTGCAAACGCCCCTATTTTCTTTTATCATTGGCTAATATTTTGTTTTCACTTATGTTTCTCCATGTATTGTATAGTTAGATGCCTCTCTTTCCGCGTCAGTATTTTTTTTTTTTATATTTAAGCTGCCAAAATGAATCTGCCCTGCCTGATGGAAAGCATGAGCAGAATCCAAGAGTGGTGGTCACCATCCTCAATGCGAAAAAGAACAATGCAGCATGGTGACCCACACTATGGCGGCCTGGGGGAAGGGGGATGGTGAGGGGGATAGAGGGCGTTGGATTGGGGTATGGGCCTCCGGGCGGAACACACGCCCCCGTCGATGGCCAGTTGGGTCGGAGACGACGGGGGCAGAGAGTTCGACATTCCGCCCGTCAGGGAATCCGAGGTAGGGGCGGCTGTTCTTCGGATTCGTTCGAAGAACACCGCCCCCGGGCCGGACGGGGTACCAGCCCGAGTGATGGCCCGAGCCCTCGACCACATGTCGGACCGCCTCAGGGAGGTGTTGGACGCTAGCTTGGCGTCCGGACGCTTTCCTGAGTGCTGGTCCTGTTGAGGAAGGCGGGACGGCCTGCCGATTCGGTCGCGGCCTACAGGCCCATCGTGTTGCTGGACGAGGCGGGCAAATTGTTCGAGAGGGTGCTCTCTACCCGCATCGTCCGACACCTCAGCGAGGTGGGCCCAGACCTGTCGGACGCCCAATTCGGGTTCCGAGGGGGGCGTTCGACGGTCGATGCCGTGGTGCGCCTGTGGGCCGTGACCGAAGAGGCGGTGAGC